>CM042390.1:7620401-8195401 GCA_023634145.1 Thymallus thymallus | reverse complement strand
TCTCCTCTCTTTCTCTCCCCTCTCAGGCTCCATCCCTCTCTCTCCACCATCAAGCTAGAGAGATAATACATAGTAGTGTGCCAGCCAGGTGGCAGGTGCCAGGGGCTGTGTTGGGTGACAGATGGCAGACCTGCTGCTATCTGCCTTGGGCCTGGACTGGGCCCAGCAGGTGAACAGGTGGGCTGGATAACACACTGAGGGGTCAGGGCTATGTGACAGTGCTATATTAACCTTCCTAGGTGGAAACAGGCAGGCTGGCTGACAACACAGATTACCACACGTTAACACAGACATATTGAGAAGTGTATTAACACATCTAGAGTGCCAGCACTATCCAAAGAAGGGTAACTTGTTCTGCACATTGACATGTCTGCTCATATCGAAGGATGAGCTTCTTGGGTATTGGTAAACTTAAGTAGGAACCCGTACAACCTTTCACGTACTACCCTTCCGTCATCGAACGTTATGTCCTATAATTGGATAGCAGCCAGTGTGTCTGTGTGGTTCTCACCATGGCCCTGGCTTCAGCGATGAAGAAGAGCTCAGTGAGTGCTCTGTGTAGAGGCAGCAGTACTGTGATACCGGTGGGGTCCTGACTCAGACCACTCTCCATGGTCATGAACAGCTGCCAGAGAGGCCTCAGCAGGGTCAGCTCACAGCCCCTACACACACAGAGACAGAGAGATATATAAGAGTTAGAGACAAGCACACACTCAAACACACACAAGTGCGAACATACACACACACACACACACACACTAAGACACTTTTCAGTCAGATGTGAACCTGCAAGGTGGGTAAAGTTAAGCTCCATTAGTTCTCACCATTAGACATCTGTAGGATAGTGGGTTCGATTCACGGGATTACCCGTATGTAAAATGTATGCACGCATGTCTGTAAGTCACTTTGGATAAAAGCATCTACTAAATCACATGTATTATTATTATTATAACACATTGTGTATTCTATTTAGTCAGGGTGATGATGTCACTACAGCCAGACGGGGCCGGCGGCATGGAAAATATGCAAATCCTCCAATAGATATGTGACCTCATCTCCATGGCAACTATCAGGACATTAGGCTTCTCTGGAATACTCTAAGCAAAAACTGTTTTCTCTAGCTCTAGGGGGAAACACAGACACTAAGGACAGACGTGTTTGTAATATTGAGTACTTCATATTAAGCCTTCGAAATTGGGTAGAAAAGGTCCCCAGAATGTCTATTATAACTATTAAATGGTTTCCGCTGCTAATCAACAGATTTTATCAAAGCTTCAAGGATCATAATGTAGGTCAATATTTGTGACAAGTTTGCCTCACGGTTCTAGTAGTCAGGTTGAGTCGTGTGTTTGGGGGCGTGATTCCACCTTGTTACTTTAGGTACCTGATCCTAAACTAGGCCATGTAGAGCCAGAACTCCTGAAAGCCTTGAGCAGGTGACAGAATGGGGTGTGTGTGTATATGTGTGTGTGTGTGTATATACTGTGTGGATATACAGTGTGTGTGCTCAAGGTGGATGCAAATAACAGGGACATTGGGTGGAGCCTCACCTCTGTGATTGACACTGCAGGAGGCGGAGCAACAGGTGGATGGCCTTCAGTCTTTGGTTCCCGGTCTGGCGGCAGGCCACACCCACCTGCCACTCCCAGATGTCAGCCAATGGGAGGTGGCTGAAACCTTGGTCGTCAGCCAACATTTGTTTCAGGATCTCAAAACCTGTTTGAGGAAGAGACAGAGAGAGAAAGAGAGAGCGAAACAGAATAGGTGTGAGAAAAATACTTTACATGTTTTGAGGGTTGGTTGATTAGTACACATCTACATGGCTGGTTGCGGTGCTATTGAGTATATAATAGTTTTCCAAGACAGCTGCGTTCCTATGATAGAGAATGGATGTGAAGTGAACATCTTCCCTGAGATTTAGACTTCGAATGTTAAAGGATAGTTTCTATTTCCCTAGACAGAGCACTCAGTAGCTCTTCTTCTCGTGTGTTTGTGTTCAGTCAGCTGCATTAGACTCCCATTATAAAAGCTTAACCACATGTGACAGGCCCTCAGCTGATGCTAGCCCCGGCCCACGTCGTTTACCAGTCTCACTCTCCCAACACCGCTGCAGTGTGTGTGTATGCGAGTGTGCTCGTGTTTGTACATGCATGTGTTTGTACGTGAATGCGTGTGTGTAGACCGACCTGTCTGGAAGCGGCCTCTGTGTCCCCCGGTGACAGTGAACTTGTATCCCCATTCTGTGTTGCTCATGTCTGAGATGAACCTGTAGTGCAGAGTATCCCCTGTGGAGAAAACACACAGCACACACACCAGTCAACTACACGTCATGATCATGAGCCTACACACACTCAGACATGTGGTGAAACTACGTAGATAGAAACCACATTGTGGAAACACCTTTAATAACAACCCCCTCTCCCCTCTCCCAGCACACTCTCTCCCTGCCCCCATCCCCCCCAGGCCCCTCTCTCCCTGCCCCTATCCCCCCCCAGGCCCCTCTCTCCCTGCCCCCATCCCTCCCCAGGCCCCTCTCTCCCTACCCCCCCCCGCCCCCCCAGGCCCCTCTCTCCCTGCCCCTATCCCCCCCCAGGCCCCTCTCTCCCTGCCCCCATCCCTCCCCAGGCCCCTCTCTCTCCCTGCCCATATCCCCCCCAGGCCCCTCTCTCCCTGCCCCTATCCCCCCCCCCAGGCCCCTCTCTCCCTGCCCCTATCCCCCCCCCCAGGCCCCTCTCTCCTTGCACCCTCTCTCCCTGCACCCTCACCAGGTATCTCGAAGTCAGTCCATTTCTGTGGGGAGCCGCTGAAGTTGTGCAGGTCCTGGAGGAAGTCAGAGCTGCTGCCCATGATAAGCTCATCACAGCCCTCCTCAGTGTAACAGCGGGAGTCAAACTTCACAGATAGGTAGATGGCACCCGGGATGTGCACCTTGTCCTACACACACACACACACAAACAGAGAGAGACACAGACAGAAAACTCTACAGCATCAATGTTCAGCTACAGAACAGTTAGTCCAACGCAAGCTTCTTCTAGTAGGCCACACAGAAAGGGCACAGTACATATCTGGAGTGGAATTCACAACATTAAAAGAACGAAAACCACTTCCACATGCTTATATTTTACTTATATTTAAGCTATGTATAATGTTCTTACAAATGATCATTGATAGATATCCTTTTAGTTGCCTATATTGTCACTTGTAGACTTCCTAGTGTGCCTGTAGACCGTTAGATGTGGTGATACCTCTCAGTTGGGGATTAGATATATGTGGTACCCACCTCAAAGTTGGTGTTGTTGTCGTAGGGGTGTTTGGACTCCCTGACCTGGACGGCCATGCCAGGCTCCTCCATGAACTGACACGCCGTCAGAGACAAACTACCTAGCATGCTCTGGCTGCAGCCGACCAGCACTTTCTGTAGAATCTGGTAACAAGAGGAATGAGTTAACCCACATCAACATGTAGACCCCCCACACACTTCCATACCTCTCACTCACACCCTCACACACAAATTTGTGCACCCCCTCTCACCCCTTTCCGAAGTGGAAGCCCAATAACTCCCTATGTGGAACATAACACACACACACACACACACACACCACCATCACGTTTACCCTCTCCCAGAGTGGTCTCTCCTCCAGCTGCATCAGCATGTCCAGAATGTAGGCCATGTGTGACGCTCCGCTCAGCTCCAGAGCCTCCTCACTCAGTGGCGCCCCCTGGGGCCAGTCAGCCAGCAGCGACGCCAGCACGTGGCGGGCATACAGGGTGGCGATGGCCTGGTTCACCTGAACATAATGATATCATCATATCATTTAGCACATCATTTTATCCAAATATACTTACAGTACAGTGACTGCATACATCTTGAGTAGGTACAGATTAAGACAAGTCCTGGCCTAAAAACGCATGTTCAATGGCTTAATATGTGTTTGGGAAACAAGTCTGTATACAAGATCCTTGTAGGAATCGAACCCATAACACTGGCATTGCTAGCTAGTGCCATGCTTACAGTACCGCCACCTCCACCTACCTTGACTAGGTACTGTCTGACAGAGCGGTTGCTGCGTGCGTCCAGCTCCTTGTGCAGCAGGGCGGAGGACTTCGTGCGGCGCTGCTTGGCGTAGCTCAGCTGGAGGTCAGTCTCTGTGTTTGTGATCAGCTTCTGAGTAACCACTGTGGTCTCCTCCGTAGCCTTTTCACAGTGACTGGGCTTGGACTGGGGGAGGAAGGGTGAGGGGGGGGGGGGGGGAGTTATTCATCAACTTACTGACACCAATTCTTCAAACTATGTCAAATGTAATGCAGTGCTCACCACACAGGGCACAACGATCATGTCAGTGTCCACAGCCTTGGTGCTCCTCTCTTCAGAGCGAGGTCTCTTGGTGGGCTGCCACTTCTGAGCCAGCGTCCTAATAGTCTCATCCGTCTTTATCACGTCTCCATCAAACCTGCGGGTCGTCAACAAAGTCAGGTATGAAGAACACGATGCAATGTCATAGCAGAACATTGTCTGTGATGGATGAAAGCTACATAAGTCAGGTATGAAAGGCACATTGGTGCAATGGTATTCAAAACACATTCTTTATGAAGGATGTACTATTTGTATTTTTTCAATTGTATTTCTGTAAAGTGTGCAGTGACTTCAATTGTGATTTGATTTATATGAAGGAGTGTGATCTAATTCTCACCTCTTCTGCACCTCCAGAAAGAAGGAGTCCGTTCTCTTCATCTGCAGCTCGTACATGGCCCGCAGGATGTGCAGGGGCGCGTTTAAGGCATCATGGGTAATCTGAAACAGACAATTCAGAGAGAGAGAGAGAGATCATTACATTCTCGTCCAAGTGGTTTAGCGCTATTGGAGCAGTAATTAACAAGTTTGCCTACGGGCTGGAAACCTGGGTTCGAGACTGGAGATCCAAGGAGCTGTTTCCCTTCCATACATTAATGTCAGAAGTGGGATTTAAAAAAAAAGAAAACAGTACAATGAGGATGTGGGCATCCCTGCTCACCTGGAAGCAAATCTTGGTCTCCTCATCGAGCCCCTCCAGTGGGTCAGGCCGGTTGGGGTCGGGGTCATCAGCACAACAACTAGAGTGGTCTGAGTCATGCTCCTTATCTTGCTCCTTCTCCTCCCTCTCGCCGTCCTGGCCCTGGGCCATGCTATGGATCTCTCTCTTGGAGGAGTACAGCATTATGGAGAGGATTTCCAGGTCTCGGAGCAGCCACAGCTTACTGAAACCTGTCCCCTTACTGCACTTCCTCACCAGGAGCTGGATCAGCCCGGACTGTTGGATGGCCTCCTGGGCCTCGGCAACACCGTGCTTCTACAGGGAAGGAACACAACAGGAAATGGCATACAAAGTCTTCTCACAGTCCTACCATGATATGAAGTAGATATAAAACAGGAATAAATGCAAATTATATTCAGCCACTTGAGGATAGAAATGGCCATTCAATAAAAATAACAAAAATCTTCAGGAAAAACACAGCACAGGTGAATAAGATAAAATGTAATATTGAAAAGTGATGATAACCAAAAGATGGCTTTATTTCTGAGGTACCTTGAGAGTGTTGTAGAGGCCCTTGAGGGCCAGTGAGACAACCCAGGAGGCTTCCACAGCGTCGGGGGTGCTGCTGTCCTGACTGCTCTGCAGCAGGTGGCTGATGATGGAGGTGAAGTTACTGAGGTAGCGGGTTAGCTGGGCCTGGGGGGGTCCCTGACCTACACCCTGGACCTGGGACCCTGGGCTGTGGGAGCCTGTAGCACTGGAGTCCTGCAGCTGGATAAGCTGGTAGTCCTTCACTGTAAAGACAGGAGAGGAGGGCAATACAGATTCATTGCTGGGCAATTTGCTTGCAGCAGTATAAAAACATTAAACATACACACAAATGTGTATAGCGCTACTATTATTTATATATGTTTATTTAACCTTTATTTAACTAGGCAAGTCAGTTAAGAACACATACTGATTTACAATGACTGCCTACCCCGGCCAAACCTGGACAACGCTGGGCCAATTGTGTGCTGCCTTTTGGGACTCCCAATCACGGCCGGATGTGATACAGCCTGGATTCGGACCAGGGACTGTAGTGACGCCTCTTGCACTGAGATGCAGTGCCTTAGACCGCTGCGCCACTCGGGAGCCCATACTATGAGCACTATGCACTAAAATATATAAAAATAACTTTGTGACAGTCCGTCCTCTGACCTGTCTTTCTCTTGCGGGTCTTCACATCCACCACAGCAGCATGGTTCTTCTCAGTGAAGTGCTTGAGTAGGATCATATGATGCTGCTCGTTGGCATTGTCTATGAACACTGACTGGGTGCCCATACACAGCACCTAGGATAGCAGAAAGAGACAGGGTCAGACAGAGGGCACAACAGTGCAGGACAGAAGGTCTACAAGCCCGTAGAATGGTGGACTACTGGAGATCGCAACATGTTGAGTCATGCAGTACGAGGACTCCTACACCATCAACAAGTTTGCTGATGACACAACGGTGGTAGGCCTGATCACTGACTACGATGAGAAAGCATATAGGGAGGTCAGAGACATAGCAGTGTGGTGCCAAGACAACAACCTCTCCCTCAATGTCAGCAAGACAATCGCACTGATCGTGGACTACAGGAAACGGAGGTCTGAGCACGCCCCCATTCATATCGACTGTAGTGGAACGGGGCGACAGCTTCAAGTTCCTCGGTGTCCACATCACTAAGGATCTATAGTATCTTGGTCCACACACACCAACAGTCGTGAAAAGGGCACGACTCTTCTCCATCAGGAGGCTGAAAAGATCCATAAAAAGTTCTACAGCTGCACCATTTGAGAGCCTATTGACTGGTTGCAACACCGATTGGTATAGAAAGTGCTTGGCATCCGACCGTAAGACACTACAGAGGGTATTGCGTACGGCCCAGTACATCACTGGGGACGAGCTCCATGCCATCCAGGACCTCTAGAAGAACGCCCTAAAAACTGTCAAAGACTCCATCCACCCAAGTCATAGACTGTTCTCTCTACCAACGCACGGCAAGCAGTACTGATGTCTGAAAGCAACAGGACCCTGAACAGCTTCTACCCCCAAACCTATCGATGTTACATTGAGTTGGGTAAACTGAAGATAAATGACAGTCATCCAATATGCTGTAATAGAAATAAGGCCATGCTCATAAAAAAAATAATCATCCTCCCTCATCTTGTTTAATTTAAGGGGATTTTCTGCGTATCTGTTTAGCATTTAGAAATGTATAATGTATTAAATAAAGTAGTATTTGGTCCCATATTCCTTTCACACAATGACTACATCAAGCTTGTGACTACAAACTCATTGGATGCATTTTCAGTTTGTTTTGGGCTATCTTTTTCCCAAAAGTGTTACGAAACCGTTTAACTAGCCTGCTACTATTGTTGCACTCGCTAAGTCTAGGAATCTTAGGCCTTGTTAACTGATCTGTAACATGAATAAAAACGTGTGAATTCATGTGAGAAATCCACGTTTGAAGACCATGTTAGATGCACATGCGCCCAGGGAGACACCTTAGGTCCAGGGCCAGCTTTGTCTTGACTCTTTTGGGTCGGCGAGCCAAAGAGGATTATTATGTTCAGATGGTGACGGAAACTATAAAACAGGCATGCCTTAACTAAAGATTCAAAATCAAACAGAAGGCCTCATGGCCACCAAACAAACCCAGCAGCCTCATGGCTTGCAAGCTGGGACACTGACTGACGATCACCCTGATTATCAACCAGGCTCAGCACCTGGACAAGGTTGCTGCTGCCCCCTGTGGAAATGGAATGTGGACGCGATTGTATGCTGTAGTGTGCTGTCAAAACTACCTAACCTATTCCATAACAATAGTAACTGGATTAGTCAGTACCTCAGGGAAGCCGACCAGCACCAGCAGGGTGAAGATGTTGGTGCGTTTGAGCGTGTGTGGTAGTTGCTGGACACAGTGGTCAGTGAAGGCTGCTATGACAACACTCCATTGGGGACAGGCGTTCAGGCTCCGCAGGATATCAGCCACCGAACACGCCCAGTCCAGACCTATACGACTATAGTTCCAAAGAGAGAGAAAATATATGTAGTGAATTCATCATAACAACTGTCAAGCAACCTCTTTATATGACAACAACGAAGAGAGAGGGAGAAGAGATGTCTTACAACAATGGCGTTAGAATAATAGTCAAGCAACACAGTCAAATCTAAGGTGAATTCAACATGGGTTCTGTTCAGGGCAAACTTAGGAACAATTTCAGTTGATCGATTTAAATGAACAATCCAAAATGTTACTGTGAAGCCGCAAAATAGCTCCTTTTTGTAAGGGTTGCTGTGTCTTTTTAGTTGCAATATTCTAACTGAAAAGGACTTCGCCATTCCTACTACATCTAACAGACAGCCTAGCCTAGATGGCCACCTGATTATTTGTAGCGTCAGTTCAGACCCAAAAGAAACATTTGCGTTCACCACACACTACCTTCTATACTGTTAGATTTGATTTATTGGCTAACGTTAGTGAATGTTCGCGGGTAACACAAAACAAATGGAATATACATTAGCTAACACCTCTAGATCTACTGTATGTCCTGTTCCACTCTCCAGTTCACTGTGAATATATGCATGTCTATGGTGCCATGGTTTACCTGTCCAGACAGACAGCCCCCAGGCTGAAAAGTAGCTGGGTGGTCTTCCAGCCCTGTGTGTCAGCCCCGGCGGCAGCCCCCTCTCCTGGGATGAGCAGCTCGTACTTATCAGCTAGGGCCTCTCTGACGGCCGCGTCCGCCTCCAGGGGGGGTATCCTCAGCAGCAGCTGCCCCAGCAGACCCAGGGTTAGGTGGTAGGTCTCATTTAGACACCCAGCGTTGGAGATGACCACCCTGAAGAGCTGGGGTAGGATGGGGCTCAGGCTGGACAGAGCCAGGGTGGTGCCCTGGGGGGGGGTAGCAAGAGGTCAGAGGTCAATGGATAGAAAGTGAGAGCGGACACTACACATTATTAACTGTAGTAACAATATTGCATTAACATGTGCTTGCATAGTAACCGTTGTTTGTTATTACTGTGTAGTTATATAGGGCAACTTAAGTGTTACCTCTTAAACTTAAAGAATGGTGTATTGACTCTGAGCCCTCTTGGCTATTCAGAACAATACAACTGAAGGCACTTCATAGACTCCGTATGGACTTCCTAGCTTCTTCTGCTATCTTGTAGTACATCTATCTTACCGGTTTGGCCGGAGGCAGCATGGCAGCTAGCAGACCAAGGATCCTCTCTCTGGAGCACTCTGCAAACACATGCTCTTGGATGGGCACCTTGGCCATCTTCTCCATCTTCTCATTCCTCTCCTTCATCATCTCTTTCATCTCTTCTATGTCCTTAAGCGTTGGAGAGGTGATGGTCTCTAAACCCGACTCTGGAGCTGGGGGATACAGGGACACAGGCAAAGGTTAATTTAGCTTAATCTCCAGGCTAGACTAGGCTTAATCTCCAGGCTAGACTAGGCGCAACACTCATGGACAAAGATGGATGGATGATGGGATACCGACTGACACACTCATTCAAAGAGGTCGGTGGCCAGGACGACTTAACCAACATTCACTTCAGCTATAAGATAGGCACAACAGTCTTTTACCATTTCACCAATTGGTGATTAACGCTTACAATGGTGTGACACACATTCAATTGAATTCAATTCAAAGTGAATAGAAAGGTGGGGGGGGTGATTAGAAAAGCACATGGTTGGTCCCTCCCTCCTCACCTCTGACCACAGGAGAGAGCGTTCCCTCGCTGGACAGAGAGGGAGTCTGGCTGAGGCTGGACGAGTCCAGGGTGTCCTGTTTCACCAGCTTCTTCTTCCCTTTCTCCTGTCCTCCTCCTCCCTCCGACGTGGAGCACACCTCCAGGGTAGCAGGGGGAGACTCCACATCCTTCTCCTTCCCTTTCTCCTTCCCCTGGGCTTTACTCTGATGGACAAACAGAAGAAGGATCGTTAGTGTGTGGTGGTTATCCATGAATGCTATTACATTGGAGCAGTAGAAGTGAATAGGGAAATTGGTTCATATCGATAAAAACAAAAACAGACATTTTACAAGGAGTAGGGACACAATATGGAAGTCAAGGCCTGGCTCAAGGCCAGGGTCTAGTAACTCACCTTGTCCCTGGATGGCAGGGGTAAGCAGATAGCAGCGGTGGAGCCAGGCAGAGAGGAGGTGTCTTCTGTGGTGGTGTTAATGCTGAGCTCCTGGGAGGGTGACTCAGGACACAGCTCACTCTCTGACTCATTAGAGGACAGCAGGGACAGCAAGGCAGAGGACCGCAGACCTGCACACACATAGGGTTGGAATGACTCAACAGAAACCCTATCAAGTTGGGGTTCAGGAACAATGGCTATTTCAACAGTGTTTCACGATGTTCATTTAACCTCAGTATTCTGATGGGACAGTAAAACTGAGCGACAAGAAATGTCCTCAATTTATAACACTGCTCTATTCTCATCTATTTGGAATGGATAAGTTGGTTTGGTTTGAGTAGAACGCTTTCTAAATCAATAAAACCACCTTAGGGCTGGGAATTGCCAGGGACCTCACGATACAATGTTATCACGATACTTAGGTGCTGATACCATATGTATTGTGATTCTCACGATTCTACATGTATTGCAATTAGATACTGTGATTTTGATATTCCAAACATATTTCTCACTAAATGTCTGCTGCAGAGAGACAAGAGAGAGCATGAGAAATACATTTTGATCAGTCATGGAAATAATTAGATTATTTCCCCCGATCATTACAAGGTATACAGTTGTTGTGAGGCCTACCTTTGCCAGTCTGTCCCTTGAGCAAGCACTCAGTAATGAGCTGTGAGCAGCGTGTCTGCAGGGCGGAGGCTTGGGTCAGGGTGTCTGGCCCCAGAGGCTCCCCCTCCTGCTGTTTCTCACTGCTCAGGTCTGAAGTGTAAAGAAAATAAACAAATACTTATTAATGACAATTACAACTCCATCAAGTTGAGTGCTGGTCCCATCTTTTCATTGTTGTGTGACTGACTATTGACTTGGAGTGCCCTTTCATTTTTATGCCAGAGTTGAGCATGTTTACCTGAGGTGTACAGGGCCAAGGCAGCAAACAGCAGCCAGGAGTAGTTGTGGATATAGGGCTGGATGAGGCGGTGGCGGTCACTGATCCTGATGGTCACCATGGGGCAGACGGTGATCCGATGGGTCGGGAGGTGACTGGAGGATGGCATGAAGGAAAAACAAGAGAAAGTGTGAGAGATGGTAAGTTGCTGCAATACCTGTCCATTACCACCACAAAGGCAATTCTACTGAGGAAGATATATCAGTTTTAGCAGGTTTTAGACAGATCAGATAGTGACATAACATATAATAAGCCTTATTACTAGACATTATAAAGCCTCAGAAATGTATTAGTATGTTACCTGTCGGGATATTTCTTGGCATTGTAGCAGCCGAAGCAGAGGTCAAAGTCTTCACAGACGTTACAGTTAATTCTGCTGCCCACGATGAGGCCCTGGCAGTGGTCACACGCATACTCCATGTTTACCATCTCATGGTCGTCCTCGTGACCCTCAGGCTTGGCACCACCTAGACACACACAGACGGTCCAGTTAGTCTAGAGGAAAGACGTAACTTTTACATTTTCGCGTTGAAGCTTAAACAAAACATTTCAGGGTATAAGTCCAGCTCTACACAGGTAGTGTGTGTGTGTGTGTGTGCGCGCACACAATGGGAGTGTGTGTACACTCACTGAGGAAGCAGGTCTTGCACAGGTCCATGTCCATACACTGCAGACAGCGGTACCGGTGCCAGGGGGCCATCCTCTCACAGCCATCACAGGAGATCACCACGTTGAGCAGGTCACAGTAACGAGCTATGAACATGTGCATCTGAGGACAGGACAGGACTAGCTCAGCTTTTGGACAGTTTCATGGACATGGTCAATTCCATTTCAATTCAAGAGGTAAACTGACATTCAAAATCCAATTGTCCTCAACGCTTTTCAATGACAAAATTGTAAATTAAATTTAAATTAACTTCCTGAATTGACCCCAACCCTGACCATGGCCATTCTGTATCTGTGGTCCTGAAAGAACCCTATTCAGGATTATAAGTGTTTACACCATCTACGTATAATTGACATGGCAACTTTCTAGCTCTATTACAAGTGACCACATAATATATCAGAGATGAAGACATGGTTACCAGAAGAAGACTATGAGTAAATGTTTGCCAAATAGTCAGTCATACTGCAGAGATCCTGGATGTCTTTGTGGATCAGCTGCAGCTTTAAAATATTGACTCAAGTATCACTGGAGAGTTATAACAGAAGGTGTTTTTATTTGACTCAAATAGGGAACTAAGCACATGATCACGCAGTAGGAATTTAAACAGTTAAATTTGACCGGTCATGCTGTGCTGCTCCCCAGCTCAGGCACTCAACGTCGCCAGTTTACTAACCACCGGTCCTGGCAACCCATCATGGGGCACACCTGGCAACCCTCATTACGCACACCTGCGCCTCATCATGAGGCACACCTGGACTTCATCACTGCGCTGATTACTTCCCCTTTATCTAGCGCTCCCTAGCATCACTCTATTGGTTCAGTTTTCATGTCCAGACACTTCTTGTTTTGTAACACTCCATGTTCGTTATTATTAAACTCACCATCTGCACCTGCTTCCTGACTCCCTGCGTCTATGTTACACATGCTTATCGGTCTATAGATTAATTTACATAATTGAATGGAATTAAATTGGGTGTATTTTCGTTTTTATTTTCGTTAGTTAGTCATGCATCATATTTATCCCACTTGACACCCACCCTGTATTCAAGAGTGTAATGTGTCTCAACCAATGGCGCGCATAACAAACACCTCAGATTATGTCAAATATGGTCTAAACTTCAACATGTACGAATAGAAAATAAAAAAATTGAATTTACATGTTTATAGATAATTTACGTTAAAAAGGTTAAAATATATATTTTTTATCTAGAAATTATAAAATAGTTATATATAGTTATAAATATTATTATTATAAATATATTATAAAAATTGTTTAACCCTGATTGTAGGCTTTTAAATTATATCTAACTCAAGCGTTTATCTTTTCCAGTAATGAAGACATGGTAGGGTGGGGTATTCAAAATGGGTCAACTTTGAACACCTCTATCTCCTAAATGTTTTGGCATTCAGTTCCAAAAAGTCACTTTCTGACCACATCTGCCATTGCCAAATATGTATTGCCAAATATGTATATTGATTTTGTTCAAATCAAAAAGGGGAGCGGTCAAAAAGCGATTGAAATCAAATGGAATGACCCCCTATCCAATCCTCTCAGATCTACACAAATGCCTAGGGGCTAGGGATGGCGTATCTGTGATTTAGGGCCTGAGTCCACTCTACCTTTCTCCTGTCCTCCATGGAACCCTCCTCGTCAATCTTGTCATACCACTTCTCAAACATTCCATCCACACACTCGTCCATCCAGTCCCGGTTCTTCTTGTAGTCTGCTATCTCATCCTCCTCTGCCCACTGACTGGGGACAACATCAGACAGGGTGGAAGATGAGACGGCCATTTTCTCACATTTAGGCAACATCCTACTATCTAGCGTAGCATGGTCTTCAAATGAAAACTGATAGTAAATATTTTCACAGGCTAAAAATGTATGTTATGTGACATAGATATACAGTACGTGACTCCTTGGTGAAATGCTACTAAACAGTGCCACCACTACTCCACGCCACTAGTTGGCACCATTCCTCTGTCCCTCTTCAGACAGTACCTGATGGCGATGTCATGCACGCTGATGTTCTCCTGGGACATGGTGAGGAGGAGGTCAGGTAGTTTGATCTGGAGGAACAGGGGGAGGTCCTGCACCTCCCAGCTCATGTCCAGGAGATGCAGCAGGCAGGTCTGAACACAGGACAGGGCAGGCAGCAGGACCCTGGGGAGGGGAGGGGAAGATAACAAAGGAGTTATCAATCAGCACATTTAATGGGAGAGGGGAGGAGAGAGCAGAATGGGTTTCACTTACTTTCTCTATACTCCCAAATACACAAGTCATAACTGACACAGCACAGCCGACCAGTATAATGTATTATTAAACTGATAATGTCTTCTTACAAGGCTTATAACATGTTATGTCTCTCTATCTAGCAGATTATCAACTGAATAGGGATTCATGAATACATACTTCTCGTTGAGAAGGCTGAAGTCTTGTACTGCCTCCACCAGCATGAGGACTAGTCGATGGTAGGACCTCCTCACCTTCTCTCTCAGCTCCTGCCCACTTCCAGACAACTGGGCAAAATAACTGCACAAGGAAAACAAACCCTGAATGAGTGTCTTAACAGGAAAATTAGGTAGAAATAGATTATATCAATACAAATCAGTGTATCTTAATCAGACCCTTATGTATGCAATCATGAAGCCTTTATAGGGTCAGACGGACCTGGTGAAGTCTTTCTGGCAGGCCAGCAGTTCCTGTAGGAACAGAATGCAGGGGGCCTGGAAGAGGTGTGGTTTCCCCAGGGACAGTAAACACTGTTGCACCGTCTCCAGGACCTTACACACACTCTGAGCCTGGGCCTTGTTCAAGGACAGCGTCTGCCGGACACTGCACAGGTAGATAAATACACACACAAAAACAAAGGCTTAGCAAAACATAAATCACAACATTGGATCTAGAGCAAGTTTGTTCAATCTAACAGTTTAAGAACAACATAATAACACATTTATAAATTAGTTAAAGGAAATCACTGCTTCCTAATCAACAAAGCCAAACAATTAACCCTTCCAGTGCCAAGTGTGTGGATGACAGTGACACATACCTGACAGTAGTCAGTGTCTGGTCCTTCATGAAGTTGATGATGTGTTTGAGGAGAGGGTAGCGTTCCTTGACAGAGGGGGCAGAGCGAGGCTCTTCCACAGAGCGCAAGGAGAGGAGGCGGAGGCGGCCCCGGCTGAAGGAGGGAGCCTTCCGGGGGAAGGTGGAGGGGGAGGCAGGCTCCGCTGCCCCTGACTGGTAGGACAGGCTCTCTGTGGAGCCCAGGAGGCCCTGGCTGGAGGGGCCCGGCCCTGGGGCAGAAGCTGTCGAGCCCTGGGGATGAACCCTGAAGGAATGAGGGTAGCCTGGTCGAGGCACTGGGACTACAGCTCCAGACCCAGCCCTTGCCTCACAGCCCCCCACCTCGGAGCCAGCTGCCTGGGAGGACTGGGCTCCCAACGAGGGGCTGGGCTGGAAGTCCCCCTCTGGTATGGAGCTGGAGCGGAAGAGTGGAGGCTGTAGGACAGCGCTGCCCTCTGCTGCCCTGGAGGAGTCAGTGTCCAAGCGAGAAGCAGCACCACTGGGGGGGAATCTCAACAACAGATTGGCCTTCCCAAGGAGCATCTCAGCTAGAGGAGAAGGACGGGGCAAGAAGGAGATATTAAAACATAAAATATACATAGACAAGCATTTGTCCATAAATATACATGATTCTAGTTAAGATATTCAAATTAGTACGTTTCAAATAACAATCAAAAGGGTTGTAGTGCTCACCGAGACCATCCATGGTTACTTCACCGTGGCCCTCCTCCTTCTCCTCAGAGACATTCATTTTGCCCACCAGATACCGCTGCTTCATCTCCAACTGAAAACAGAAGAAGAAAACACAACACACTCACACCACTGATAGGAGCCTTTGGTTGCGTGTTATTTGGGATTCTTTATTTTGTCTTATGTGTGGCTGTGTGTATGTGCACAGTTGCCAGGTACATTTCCCCTAGATGAATAAATAAATTGTTGTATTAAATTGTATAGAAAATGAAATAATCAAAAAGGGATCATTTGAGTTTAATGACTCATTCAAAAGACACTCACCATCCATGTTTTGATGCTCTCAGCCAGTGAGAAGACCTGCACAAATTCTTCACTCAGACTCCCCTGACCACTCTGGCTGGCTACTCGTACAGAAAAGGGGGGAGCAGGTGAAAAGGGAAGGAACATGAGTCAATTCACCATACAAATGTGAATCTAGTTAAAACAGTGGATATCAACAACAGTGCTTAGCACATAACAACTATCAGTGGGCTTAGCATCCTTTTCTCACTGGCCACCAGTAGGCCTTTTCACATTTTCTAAACATCCATATAAGAGCATAGCATGGAACAAAAATGTTAAAAAAAAACATATTTTACAGTCTGTAAATATTGAATACTCTACTCTAATAAAGTTAGGTATGTAGGAGGAAGGAACTGAGTCAAGAGGAAAGAACTCTACATGTAAAAAAGCTAACATTTCCCCATGCATGTAAATAATACATGCATTGAATAATCCTGTTGATGAGTGTGTATCTATGTGTTGCGTCACTGTCCAGGGTGTGGTCCAGGAGGGGACAGTTTTGTCCACAGGCAGTCCCAGAAGGCGGGCTGCAAAGCGCACATCCAGGAAGCAGTGGGCCTCAGAGTACCTGTGGAAGTTCTGGATGCCATTTTACATTTATGCACGTCATCTCAACCTCCTCGTTATGCCAAAAGATGACGTGGACATGACTCTGTCCCCTGACCGTTCTTCAGGGAGGTGAGATGGATGAATGCAGAATCTTAAAGGTTTATGAATGGATTACTTTCCAGCGTTAGGGTCTCTAACCTTTTCAGGTCAAAGAAACTGTTCTCTGTAATCTGAGAGACTTTGTTAGTCATTAGGTTAAAGAACCTCAATTTTTCAAGTCACTTAAATGTTAATCCACAATAATGATGATATCATTCCAACCGTTCCAGATTTATCCAGCAACAGAACTGCTCTGAGGGGATTTTTGTGATCTGAAAGCGTCACATGGAAAGTATTTTCAGCCATGTGGCAGGACTCTTCTGTGTGTCACAAAGCACATTTAACTTGACAACATTGAAATCAGCAAGAACTATTGTGGGTGAGATTCTTCAAATAATGGATCAAACTCAGATTAATGGGGGCCTTAACACCAGTATAAAAGCTGATGTTGAGCACCTCAAGCCCTTGACAGTTTCTCAAGTTCTGTGATAGTTTCAATACTTTTTCACAAACAGACTAAAAGGAAATGCTTTTCTCATTGAAAGAAGCATGACGCAACTTTGAGACGTTCCAAATGCCACAGCACATTTTGTGTAAGTTTTTAGTGTAGCACATGCAGAGAAGGTTATATGGACCTTTAGAAAATGGGAGGCGAACAGAGCGCTAAACCTCTGCCATTTTTGTAATTGTCAAGTAAACTAAATTAATCACTCAATCAATCCATCAATCTAATTATTCAATTACCATAGATCCTGAGAGCCTTGTTGAGATCTGGTGTGTGGAAAATCATCGCTGCAAAGATGGCATTCACCGCCATGTCAGCCTTCCACCCCGCAACTATCTCGTTCCTAATTGGCTGCTTCTTGCAGGCCAGCAAGATGCTTTTCATCAACTCAGTCCTGCCGCCTAGTGGCTCCTCTGTTGGGTTCCAGTGACCAAAGTCGTCACAGAATCTCATGAACCAATCAGAACAACCTGGCTGGCATGTCTTCACCTGATTCACAGAGCAAGAGAGAATATTAGAATGTTCCGTAACCATACATATACAATAAAATACTTTTCTATTTAATTCTGTGGCTGCAACAATATCATGTGACCTGCATGTATGCATTGGCATTCAGCTATGACGTGAGAGGTATTTACAAATATAAAACACTGAGTGAGTGACTCAGTGCTTGTACACCATACCTCATCTGTGCTAACGTCGGGAGAATCAATGAGTCCTTGTCTAAAGACAGGCTTCCACAGAGGAGAGGACATGACGTGGGCCATCTTCCCAGCAGGAAGCTCCTTCACACTGCGGATCTCTGATGAGAACATATCACATATGATCAAAAATCACATATACTAGGAACTAGGGAGGGTAATAGTTTTGGGTGCAGGCCTTAGTGTGAATTAGGAGAAAGAACAGACATTCTGAGATTATTTATCTCTCAATATCTCTGTCTCCATCGCTCTCTTGCCCCCTACCTCCCCCCCTTCAAATCCCTCTCCCCATCCCTCCCTCTCACCGTGGGGTGATTTGAGGGCCATGGTCCTGGAGGCCAGGCGTCCCATGAGTCGAGCCACCAGAAGCTGCAGGTCTGACATCCAGGACACGGTGATATCAGGCAGGCCGTGGGCCGTCACTGTGAACTTATAACCCCACTCGTTGTTGCTGCTGTCAGAGTGGAACAGGAACTGCAGCTGGGGCCCAGCCTCAAACGTCACCTTCTGTGGAGCAAACAACAGACAGGGGAGATGCCAAAGAAAGTAATTCATAGGTTATTACTGTCCAATATCAATTCACAATGTTTTTTCTTAGTAAACACCTAATACTTTCTTTAATGTCTTAGGCAGCCGTGGTTAAGTGTGCACACTGTTCCTGTTATGCAGAATCACAAAAACAGAAACAATTTCCCCATCCAAAAACCAACAAGCCGATCACCCTGAAGAGCCTGACTACTTGCGCCTCTGAAGGAGTCATCTAGGCTATCCAGTGCCCTACAAATCGGGAAGACCACGCACGCACTGACAACACGGATCATAGAACACAAAAGCTCTATTAGACACAAGGATGACAACTACCCTCTAGCAGCCCAATTTATCCTGCACCAACACACAGTCAATGAACTAAAGTTCTGGGCAATATAAAAAATTTAGAGGATTGAGAGAGGGGGTGATTTTGACCGTTTCCTACTACAAAAACATACGGTCGCTCCCCACGGACTAAACAAACAACCTGAACTAAACAGTTTTCTAGTATACCTAGACTGATTACTATAGCCTCTTGTGTATTTTCCTTTTTGATAATCGCTATAGTCTATAGAATGTGTTTTACCCCTTTACGATCTTCCTTTGTATATATTCCTGAGTTCTTTTTCATGTTAACTCTATACACTGACGTGATAATGTTTAATATACGTTTTGTATATAGTTTATTTTCCTGTCATGTGACATTTACTTGTCCCCGGCTCTATTTCTAGAGACACATCAGCTTCCATCCACAACGCTGCCTGAGGAAGACCCTAGTAGTTGAAACACGTTGCAGTTGTGCGTCCTCCTGTACAATGCTGAGCTGCTCCTATATGTGTTCTTTAGTAAATATTTTCTGTAAATAGTTCACTAATGTTTAGAGTAACGTACTGGCCGTCTGCTCATCTTTTTTCTTGGATGACCTACCATTTAGGGGGCTACCTTCCCACTGCCCTAATCTCAGCCGTGGTTACCTACCTTTGGCCATTTCTCAGTCCCGACCTTCATGTCGTAGCGGACCTTTCCTCCTCGGGCGTCTGTGAACTCTAGGTAGTCGTATCTGCCAGGATTCAAGAGAACGCTACATGAGGTAACGGAAATGTAAAGAGATTTCCTTCATCTCTTGATGATATTATGACAAATGAAGAAGAATTTAAATAATTTCATGCATGCAAACAGTTGGTTTTCAGATATGCTAAGAGAAAGTATCTGATAAGGCATACTCTTCAATGAAAATAACAGAATAGAGAGAGAGAGAGAGAGAGAGAGAGAGAGAGAGAGAGAGAGAGGGAGGAAGACAGAGATAAAGAGAGGGAGACAGAATGATGTGTGGATGTTATGCTCACCTCTTCTCTGTCTCACTGCGTTCGTCAAACTCCACCTCAAAGGAAGTGGCCCCGGGGCAGGCGAAGATGGTGGTCTCGTGTCTGCTGTTCTCGTAGTTATGAGGAGACTCCATGTTCCAGTTCCTCAGCACCACCGGCTGCTGGGGCTGCTGGCAGCTCTCCAGGTCCACCTGGCAAGGACAAAACACACATCACATTAACATCACATCGAAGGTAACTTCTGTGTTTTTCTAGAAATCCTGGTTGGAGAATTCCCAGACTTTCTCCATATTCTCTCATATTGGGAAAGTTGCTGGAATGTTGCAACCATAATCACATCAGACAAACACAGCACATAGGTTTATTCGGTTCCCTTTGCATAAACCATACAGTTCTTCATGACATCAAACAGTCTCAGTCCTCTATGGTAGTATTAAGGTGGACTGACCTTTGAGAAGATGTCTCCCGTTTCACTGGAGAGGTTTTTAAGCAGCTCAACCAGAGAGGAGAAGCTGGTGAGGAGAATACAGTGAGGGATGTCCAGGAAACACAGCTCCAACAAGAAGATCATCTGACAGAGACGGACAGACAGGGTTGGTATTAGCATTTTGCATTAACATCTGACAGACGAGAAGGTTAGCATGAGCATTAAGCGTCTCTCTGGTTCAGTATTATTGTACAGCTTTATTTTTTTAATAACCCATCCACCACCTCTTCGTAGGATACATATCTTGTTTGTTTTTTACAGCTTCTCTGCTACATATACATACATTTTATATAGACATTTTACATACACATTTCGCATACATGGTACATTTATATAAAGCAATCACATAACAATAACACATTACCAAACATAAGCTCTTTAATCCCACCCCTCAGCCATTCTCAACCCATCCCACCTATCACCATAGACCACCAATGTTTGGTTTCCATGTGCCATATATTTTTCAATTGTGCTGTGATGTTTTACATACATTTTTAACCTTTCTAATGGTATAATATCCATAGATTGTGAGCTAAAGATGAAAACCTGTCCTAAGAGTATTATTATATTATTTATTGACTATGGCTTTCCAAATCACCCAACACTGCTATTTGTAAGGTTTATTTTAAGTGAATGTTGTGATTTTTTAACCATTCCTGAACCTGTGACCAGAAACAAGCTACATAGGGGGGCAATACCAGAATAAATGATCTAGTGATTCTGTCTCTTCGCAGCAAAATCTACAGATCTGAGATTGTTGTATGCCCCATATACAGTTGAAGTCAGAATTTTTCATACACTTAGGTTGAAGTCATTAAAACTCATTTTTCAACCACTCCACAGATTTCATGTTAACAAACTATAGTTTTGGCAAGTTGGTTAGGACATCTACTTTGTGTATGACACAAGTAATTCTTCCAACAATTGTTCACAGACAGATTATTTCACTTATAATTCACTGCATCACAGTTCCAGTGGGTCAGAAGTTTACATACACTAAGTTGACTGCGCCTTTAAAGAGCTTGGAAAATTCCAGAAAATGATGTCATGGCTTTAGAAGCTTCTGATAGGCTAATTTACATAATTTGAGTCAATTGGAGGTGTACCTGTGGATGTATTTCAAGGCCTACCTTCAAACTCAGTGCCTCTCTGCTCAACATCATGGGAAAAATCAAAATAAATCTCAGAAAAATAAATGTGTAGACCTCCACATGTCTGGTTCATCCTTGGGAGCAATTTCCAAATGCCTGAAGGTACCACCTTCATCTGTACAAACAATAGTAGGCAAGTATAAACACCATGGGACCTCGCAGTCGTCATGCCGCTCAGGAAGGAGACGCGTTCTGTCTTCTAGAGATGAACGTACTTTGGTGCGAAAAGTGCAACTCAATCCCAGAACAACAGCAAAGGACCTTGTGAAGATGCTGGAGGAAACAGGTACAAAAGTATCTATATCCACAGTAAAACGAGTCCTATATCGACATAACCTGAAATGCCGCTCACCAAGGAAGGAGCCACTGCTCCAAAACCACCATAAAAAAGCCAGACTACGGTTTTCATGGGGACAAAGTTTGTACTTTTTGGAGAAATGTCCTCTGGTCTGGTTAGACAAAAATAAAAAACTGTTTGGCCATAATGACCATCGTTATGTTTGGAGGAAAAATGGGGAGGCTTGCAAGCTGAAGAATGGCCAGCTGAAATAAATAATTTGCTCTACTATTATTCGGACATTTCACATTCTAAAAATAAAGTGGTGATACTAACTGACCTAAGACAGGGCATTTTTACTAGGATTAAATGTCAGGAATTGTGAAAAACTGACTTCAACTGTATTTGGCATTTGTTGGTGGCAAGAATTTTGTATAATAATTTTAATTGAAAAACTAAGTGTTGAATCAAGTGTTGTTTTTTGTAGCAGTTCATAAACCATGTGCCATGGAATCGGTACAATTGAAAATCTATTCCCATATATATATGGCAACCTGTATGGCGCAGCTGTCAACATTTTTGTCCTCAAATGAAACTGGTATATTTGTCTATTTATGCCAATTCTTTTCAGCCAATTTGTATCTCTAATATATGGCAGGCAAACAAGTTCCCTAACTTCTCCACTTACCTCCTCCATTGTGGTAATGCTGCAATCAGTTGGATATAAGTTTGGATTGAGCGATGGTACAGTCAGCTAGTTCAGTTTAGGTAGAACATAAAAGGCCAGACATGCAGCAGGTGGATTTTGCAAACTGCTGGATAACTACTAAATATCCAGATTCGCAGAACTGAATATTGAATGAGTGACGTAGCACCCAGTAAGTGATAAGAGGCAGGGGAGTATTTCCACAGTGATAGAAACAAAGAGAGTGTACCATTTGTCTGGTGGCCATGGCCAGGATGGATCCACGGAGTTTGTCAGTGATCTCAGCTCCACTATATCTCTGCAGCAGGCCTCCCAGCACCGTCTTAGTACTGCCCAGGAACTGATCCACATCTACAGGGAGAGAGAAGAGACACACTCTTTATTCACTGTGGATCTCTGTAATTTAATTAATTTACAGATGCCCTTCAACCTCACAAAGTGTAATTAAAGGAGTGGTTCACATTTTTTTCTTCTCCAAATCCCTATTTTTTAAAGTAACTGGCATGTTATAGACACTTTTTGGGGGAATTGACTTGGTTTTGAGAAACTCTCCCGCAATAGTCTTCCTCATTGCGCGTTCTGCAGTATGGGAGCTATGGATGAACATGAACAAAGGCTCCAAAAACACCCAAATACTTCATTCTAGAAACTGCAAAGCTCTTAGGTCTTTAGATGTTGCACACATGAAATTGTGTCATTCCAAACTTTATCCGCAAAGTTATATTCCGTTTTGTTGGACTTGAGCGTTACATTTCCATGTACGAGAATTTGCCGTTTCTAAAAGGACGTATTCGTTCATGTTTTTCCAATACTGCAGAACGTGCAATGAAGAAGTCTATTGCAGGTGGGCCAAGTTTCCCCAAGCCAAGTAAAATTGCCAATAAAAATTAAGTGTCTGGACCGTTCTATAACAATCCATTTACATAAAAAATCTTCAACTACCTAACTAGGAGAGCATGTACAAAGGGATATTAAAAGTCATACATTAATAGTGAGACACTTACACTTGAGGAGGATATCCCTGGCCAGGTTTGCAGCGGTGGGGGCTGCAGCAGCCCCTCCTTTGAGTTGCAGGTAACACCAGGAGAGCAGGCTGCCCTGCAGAGCCCAGAACAAAGACAGTAGCACCTTCCTGCTGGCCCCACCACTCACATCCACCATCATCACCTCACACTGACAGAGAGAGAGAGAGAGAGAGAGAGAGACATACAGAATACCTAAATTAACACAACATTTTGTTATTAGAGTTTGGAATGAGGTCAAGGAATCTGCCCAAAACAGGTGCACTGTTGAGGCCATTTGCTCCACTAGGGGCTAAAAGGGTTTTGGTTAAGTAAGTAAAGTCATTACAGTTTGTGTAGAACTGTATGAGATGAAAGAAAAGTGTGGGGGACTGACGACTCACTTCCCGAGTAGCCACCAGTAGCAGGATCTCCATGACACTGAGGATGGGGCTGATGTCAAAGTCTGAATGAGCTCCTTTAGGAGGGAGCAGGAGAAGGCCACTGGGATCCTGGTCACTGTAGTAGAGGAACGTAAGACAACTGAGCTCTAATTCACCAATAGTGTGTGTGTGTGTGTGTGTGTGTTATTACCTGAAGTAATTACAAAGTGATTCAAACGTCAGCTTCACAGACTCTGGCTGATCCTCCTCTGTGATGTTTTTCTGAAACAAATAAAAAATATAATATTGTGTACAGCTGTAAAACAACAACTTCAACAGAAACAGCACAAAGTTCACCCAACGCCAAGGGTCTGTCAGCAGCAGATAGAGCTCTTTCCCAGTCACTCACCATCATGTGGAAGAGTTTGTCTCTTCTGCTGTGTTTGTCAGGGAAGAAGATGGCTGCTCCGTTCAGAATGGCTTTCACTGCCTCCTTCCTCAGGGCTTTGTCCACTGTTCCCTCAGCCTCTGGACCGTCCACTACTGCTCAACACAACAACAACTTTAAACCTTCTCCACTTCCAATATTCTTTATGTATTACTTTATACCAGTCTCCAATAGCTTTTGTATCGTTTTTTTATATATTACCTTGGCTTCCATTTTACAAAAAGTAACACTGAAACTATTGATACACTGGTACCACTGTATGTCTAATAGATGTACAAGGCCTTTACTTTGACAGAGGTAGGTGTAGAGCTCCCACACTGCCCTGGCAGAGTCTGGCTCGGTAATGCTGGATGTGGACGGGGATGTTGAGGCTGATGCTGAGGCTGATGCTGAGGCTACTGCCCCCTCCTCGGTCCCCCTGCTCTCCTCTAGGTCCCTGAACTCCAGCGAGCTGGGGCTGGGCAGCACAGTGAAACAGTTCTGAAGCAGCTGGAGCACCAGCACTCTGCTCTTCATCACCTCCTCTCCCTCACTGGGAAGACAGCGACAGAAGGTTGGTTAGACAGATGTCATACACCAACCATACTCTGTTATTATGGACCACAAAAGAAGCAGTAACCACAATGAGGGGTCAAAGGCAACTGTGGTCTATTCCCTGACCACACCATATAAAACCAACACAAACATTCACCATGGACAGAATATGTTATCATGTATAATGTCTCTCTCTGTACTCACATCTCCCGGAGTTTGTTGTAGAAGCTCCAGAACAGGATGAGGTTGAGGCCACTGAAGTCCAGTAGAAACTTCTGCTTGAACAGGGACACATCCTAGTTAGATACAGAGGAGATATATAATGTCTTTATCTAGCTATTTGAGGCTTAAACAGTCAACATGTTCATCAAATAAAAGAACTGTCAAATCAATGTTATTCGACTACACCATTTAAAATCTGAGAGCTAAAATCGAATAGTTTAGTTCACTTAATTGGCCTTATTCATTTGTCTACCATCTTGGACTTAAAAGACAATCAACATGTACAGACCACATTGACATACATAGTGTATAGGTGTGCAATGATAACTGTATTTTGCTACAGCAAATAATGTCTTATAAGCCCATGTAGGCTGGATATCATTAAGACGCATGACTAGGGCTGTGGCAGTCATGACATTTTGTCAGCCGGTGATTGTCATGCAATTAACTGCAATATCTCCAAAACATTCAGTCAATCCAATAAGAAAGGATAAATGATTGGGTTTGAACAAATGCAAAGTTGAAAAGAAAAAACTAATCACAAACCAAGAAATGGGGTATTGAGTTGGCCATGGGTAAGTATCTCTTTGCTACATTGCAGAACCAACCGTCTGCTTTCATCACAGTCATATTTATGTAAGATTTGTTGTAATACAAAGGTTAGGCTATATGTTTTGATTGTTAATACATTCTAAGCCTGCATGATGCGACTAGATAGATAGATAGATAGATGCGACTAGATAGATAGATAGATAGGTACTTTATTGATCCCCCGGGGGGGGAAATTTCATAAAATATGGAGCGCTTCACGAATTTGCGTGTCATCCTTTCGCAGGGGCCATGCTAATCTTCTCTGTATCGATCCAATTTTAGTATATGTACTGCCGAAGCGAAGATGATTTGAGAAAAGTTGTATGAAAGGCAAGCACTATGCTGTTTCTTGCGCTGGCTACACACACCTCATCAGTCTCTCATTCACAATTTGACAAGCACTTGATACTCTCACCCATCAGACTATTCTCAATTTAATCTGGTCTATACATATTCTAAATAATATACACTGAGTGTACAAAACATCAGGAACACCTTCCTAATATTGAGTTGCAATCCCTTTTGCCCTCAGAACAGCCTCAATTCGTCAGGGTATGGACTCAACAAGGTGTCGAAAGTGTTCCACAGGGATGCTGGCCCATGTCGACTAATGCTTCCCACAGTTGTGCCAAGTTGGTTGGATGTCCTTTGGGTGGTGGACCATTCTTGATACACACGGGAAACTGTTGAGTGGGAAAAATCCAGCAAATAAATATAGTATGCCTATAGAAAGCCGATGGGATCCTCCTCTTTTTAATAAAGGCCATCAAAACTCTTTCTCACGCAAATGCATAGCATAGTCTATAGAAATGTTGCGCAGCATGGGCTTATAGGAACACTTACTTAATTCCATGCATCAACCAGCTATGAGGAGCTGGTTCTCGCTGTGCAACAGGTGATCATATTCCGGTCAAACTCTGAATGCCAGGGCCCTCATGAAGTGTTTGATTAGATTTTCGATTGCATTTGCATTGATGTCAGAATGATTAGAGGGACAATAGAGCGCTAGCTGTTAGCAAGTTTGTTAGGCTACTAATTACCATCAGCGGCGTCACAGTTTTGGAGAAGCCTAGTTACCATGACTCAACAGTCACATGTACTTTGACTGCGGTCATGACTTGTGACTGCTGGTGTGGCGGTAATACGGTCAACATAACAGCCCTACGCATGACACTTATATAATAAAATAAATCAAATCATAGAGCAAAATGACCGAGGGTACTACTAACAGTGGGTACCATGTCTCGCGTGAGCTGCTGGATGAAGAAGAGGGTCTTCTTGAGCAGGGTGAGTCCAGTGACCATTTCCCCCTCTGAGCCATCTCCCTGTGGGCTCAGGTCGTCCAGATCATCCAGCCTCTCGGCCCCGGGACACAGGTATCCACTGAAGGACAGGGACTGGACTCCCAGACGCTCTGCACTGTCCTGCCGCGCACACAGGAACTTCACCATCAGGAACTAGGCAGCAGGGGGGAGGAAGAGTCACTTCACAGTTATCAGCAGGAGTGTAATAGAAATGTGGATGGTGGGAGTATTCTTAATGTTAATTGATTGATTCACAGAATTAACATGACACATTAGGAAATACCTGATTTCTGCACATAGATACTCTTATTTGATGGGTAGAGGGGGAGGAGAAGGGGAGTTCAGTGTCAGAGAGAGAAAGTATTGAAGAGTGGTTGAATGAGAGAGGAGGGAGAAACTGAGGGAGAAACTATGATATAGACAAGGCAGAGAGTGAGTAACACTAGAAATAAACAAGAGAGATAGAGAGCGCGAAAGAGCGTTGAGTACCTTTGCAACACGACACGTCTGAAGTTTGATCTCCACGTCGTTCCAGTCATCCTCCAGCTCAAACCAGCCAATGGGCTCATCCTCCGCCTGCAGTGGAATCCTCAGACTGCAGGGTACGTCACATGACAAACCAGGGGTCAGACATTCATATGGAACTGTCACATTCATTCATATGGAACAAGTCACTATTCTGAAACGTAATACAAGGCCTCATTTTATACCAGACCTTCCGAGCATGGGTAAGATGTCTGGTGCATGCGACTACTGTACTACTGACTTACTACAGAATTACATCCAGAAGAAAATAAATAGGCAGTTAAACATGGTTCAACAGGCACAGGTACCACTCTGGGGGGGTCCTTACTTGTCTTGTACAAACTCCTTGTAGTCCTTGTAGTCCCAGGAGTCATATTTCTTAAACCTCTTGAAATGTTTTTCTGCATCAAAGGTGTCTCCTTCGCTGTAGGCAAACACCAGGCCACACTTTGCTCCAATGGCTCCTTTACGGACCTGTTAAAAAACACAGGTAGTATCGAGCAAACAGCAAATGGTATGGAGCAAAAGTGCAAAAACACAATATGCCACAAATACACTGATAGAGGATGCTTAATGCTCCATGAGAACCCCATTGCTGTGAACACCAATACACTATTGAAAGATATGAACACTACACAGACACTCACTTTAATCTTCATCTGAGTGACCTGGAAGTTGCTCTGGTCTTCTGTAGAAAGGATCACGCTAGCTCTCTTCTTACCACTTTCTGTGAGAAACCCTATAGAGAAAATTAGAACTGATTAAGCATGCAAACTCAAACATGCTAATACTTGGAGAGTGTGAAAGAGAGAGACAGAGACTGTAGTAACTATACCGTCTCCAGTGGTGGTGGATTCAGTCAGCATGTTCTCTGGTCCCGACTTCTCCTCTTTGCCCTTCACATCACAGGCCTGTAGGTGCAACTGAAGAGTCTTCCCTAGAGCAGGGCACAAGATACACAATCACTTCAGAACAGCCATATCTAAAGGTACCACATTTGGTCCCACAAATAAGTTTCTATCCAGGAACTAGTGTCTACACGCGATTCAAAAGGAATCAGGCTTGATCCTGGCCCACCATTTTGGAAACACTGTTCTAAAGCATTACCACAGCGCCATAGCCAGAATAGTTGGTCAGCAGCCCATTGCCTCAACTACTAAGGCCATACAGCTTCCACTCCTAATGGTATGGTTTAAAATGACCACTTAACACCTGCAGGAGGGACATAGTAGAGGTGAGGTTGGCTGAGGTTACCGTTGCGGTAGAGCAGGAGAAGTCTAACCGAGGCCATGGAGGAGATGAGGGAGGAGGCTCTGTACTCTGCCTCCAGGTGCTCACTGATACCAGACAGGGACTGTAAGATCTTAGCCACACTGCCCCGGGCCAGGGCAAACGCCAGCAGGGTCAGTTCTGCATCAGGGGTCACACAGCAACTACAGGGGGATGAAGAGAGAGAGGAAAAAGTGCTGTGAGGTTGAGTGAGTGAGTGTAAGACAGACAGAAAGATGGTGAGTGTGTGTGAGATATATACTTAAGATGGAGTGCGCAAGAGAAAGAGAGGGGGTGAGATAGTGTGTGTGAGAGAGAGTGTGTGTGTGCGCGCATGTCTACATGTGAAACATTATAGTGAGAGAGTATTTACAAAGAGATAAGATGAGACAGGGAAGATCATCAATGTGATATCTGCCTGTTGAGGTCAGGGACACAGGCATAGACACACGCATACACATGCTAACACACACACACAGATTGTAGATACAGTATGTGGTAGTAGGGTAGTTGCCTGAGGGCACACACTTAATGTGTTGTGAAAAGTGTTATGAAATGTAATGTCATGTAATATTTGTATCTAACTGCCTTGATGTTGCTGGACCCCAGGAAGATGGGGATCCTTAATAAATAAAATACAAAATTAAAATTGTCACCATAATGATGTCAGCATAGTAGTCTCTCTGGGCTCCAAGATTATCACATAGTGATGTCAGTGTAATGAAGTAATGACAGGATCTTTGCATTATTCTGCTATTCTCATTTCAATGTTTTTATTGTCACTTATACTTATTATATAGTTATTACTATTATAGACTTACTCTGCTATTCTGAGCAGGAACCCGTCCACCTCCTCAAGGATGTTCATGGAGAAGAACTTGGGGAACTCAGTGGACGACGGCGTTAAGGACAGTGGTGGCATGTGCTTTAAGGCTTTTCTAAAAGGAAACAGAAGATACAAATATCTAAGACACAGTACCACAACAAAACATCAAGTCAAAACATTAAAACAAACAAAAGTGAAATACTGTAGAACATCTTCACAATCATAACGACTAGGAGTTGTTTCTGGTTATGTCAAGTGGTCAGAAAAGAAAACCTGGCTTTAATGATTATCTATTCATATGCATGCAATAAGGCCCATTCCTAACCATGCAATAAGGCCCATTCCTAACCATGCAATAAGGCCCATTCCTAACCATGCAATAAGGCCCATTCCTAACCATGCAATAAGGCCCATTCATAAGCATGACATGAGGGCCCGTATGCACAAAGCCTCTCAGAGTAAGAGTGCTGATCAGTTTCACCTTTTAGATCATAATGAATAAGACTACATATGGACAGGTGTGGAACTGATCCTAGATCAGCACTCCTACTCTGAGACACTTTCTGGCTCCTGGCCAAGACCCCTAAATAAGCATGACATAGCACCCTTCCATAATCCTGTCTCTAGTCGGTACTCACTGTGTGCTCTGTAGGACGGTCTGTGCCAGGACAGGGTTGGTCTCCATTGAGGCTGTGACCAGGGATGTGAGGAGGGACAGGTACCAGATAGCCGAGGCATCAGACACAGACACCTCTTTACTCTTAGTGATCTGGTAGCCCAGGGTCTTGAGCCCGTGGATCCGCGTGTCACAACCATCACTCAGGCACCGCTTGATGTTGATCTGGATGTCTGGAGGCCACAAAGTGGAATGATTTGAATGGCGTAGGATAGGATATGATAGGAATGGATAGAAATACTTTATTAATCCCAGAGGGTACATGTCTTTAGATGGCACACTGAAAAAAAAAACATATTAAACAAAGAACTCTGTCACTAATCGGTCACCAGGGGTGGTCAAACTACGGCCTGATGAATTTAGTAATAAAATAACTAAATATATCTAAAACTAGATAGAAAGTATGCAGAAATAATGGATATATGTTTTGAAATAGCTGCTCTTTTTCGACACAATCTTTTTTTGCACCCACATCGATCTGCATCGTTATTTTCTAGGGTGAAAGGCCCTAGTGACTGACTCGCAGAGGTGAAAAGAGAGGTCCAGACAGACAACCAGACAAACAGACAGGCAGAGAGGAAATGCAGGCAGGCAGGCAGGCAGCCAGCGACTGACTCACAGGGGTGAGTGATGTTGGCGTTCTCCAGCAGGGCCACGTAACCCGTGACGTTGGAGGGGATGCGGACATCCTTGATCTCCTGCAGCGAGCGCCGGTTCTTGCCCACGGCCACCGACACCAGCTGGGGCATGTAGCTGTGGTCATTGGACGCCACCGCGATGGCCAGGCGACGCATCACCACGTCCGGCTTCATCTTCAACCTGAAAATACAACGATAAGGTAAAATGAAAAGTAGAGCCCTGAGTTTAACCTTGACCAGGCCAAACTCATTGCCCTAACCATGACACTTTATCCTGGACACAAGGAAATAAAACGTCACTTGAACTCAAAGATGATAGTGTACTGGTCATGCAAATCAAATATTGCACAGAACACAGATGCTGGATAAAAAAGGATCCGAACAAAACAGGAAAAAGTGACATATATGCATTTGAAAGCAACCACACTTCCCTTTCAAACTGGACGTGAACGCTTGGATCTAACCCTGATTAAAAAGTCATGCTTGTTAGCTGTAGTCTCTCACCTTATCCAGTGTGAGCGTGCGCTGCCGTCTGACTGCCAGAAGGTCACAGTCTCTCCGTTGGTCATTTTATGGATGTCCGCAGCATTGGATGAAGCTTCTATGAAGTTGTAGCACTGTGTGACCACCTTCACTTTATCCACCTCTGGGTCCCGGTTCAACTCTGCTCTGTACTGGATGTCTAAGTCTGGGAGGAGGGAGAGGAGAGGGAGAACCACAAAGGCTCAATGAGACAGATTGAGGTGTTGTTTCATAGTGAATAAAGTGTAAAGTAGTATTACATGGCATTAATAATCTGAAGATGTGCAATGTGTGTAATTGATGTGTAATAATAGGTTGATAGTACAAGGCAATCTGCTTGTGCTAATTTAATGTAACAACATTCATGTTCCCAGAGGGTATTCTATCAATATTTGATTTTAATTGGGTTTACCTTTCTCCTTCTGAAGGAGGAACTCTAGGAAGTCCTGTACCACGGTAGACCTCATGGTACAAATGCTGTTGTATCCCTCTAGAACAGGGAAAGGGATGGCACTGCTGGGGATGCGGTTCCTGTGGAGGAACTTCAGGATCTTTGAGGCATGCGCTCCCAACCTGTCTTTGGACTTGGAGAATATGTCAACAAATCCTAAAATAAAGAGGGATAAGATAAACCTATAAGATTTCTCATGCTGTGAGTGAACACAGAAATCACTTTTACCAACGTCTTGTACTATCCCTCTCTCGTACGCCCCCACCCTTTCCTCAATCTTCCTGTCGCAACTCTCCACAATGTACAGAATACCCACCACAATCTAGCTAAACTCCCCATTAACCTATAACATACACCAGTATCACATTGGGTCTGTTCCTACCTGGGGTTAGGGAGCATGCCTGGAGTTGTCTAATCACGTGACTCAGCTCTCCCTGTAGATTGGCCCCATTGGAGTTCTTCAGCGCCATCAGCATGTTCTCAACATCCACCACTCCATCTCCCTCCGCATCAAACTGCCCAAAGGCCTAGAGCAGTGACATACATGAGGAAAAACACTCAATAAATTCAACTAGGGATAGGGACACAGACATTCAACTACGTAGGTGTTTCGCCTCTGCTTCAGTCTACAATAGGACGGCACCTCTGTGACAGGGTTAGGAGAGAAGCAAATACATTTGACACACTGTCCTGAGGTGGACACATTGCCAATGCCTTGACCCCCCCCTGGCCTCTACAACAAACCTCCTAGGAAAGGCCTAGGACAGTACACAGGGGTGTCAACTGTCAGCTCTGGATAAAAGTGACAGACATAGACCCTAGAACCAAAACATTTAGCTATTTGATGTCTGCCTATGCTGATAATCTGTTATGAGATTACACTATAATGTTTTGTGTCTGTCTGTCAAACCAGACAGGTATAATGTTTCTATGGATTGTGGATGTTTTTGTGAGTCAGGATTCCATAGCATTCTGAAGCATGCTTATCCTGCCATAGGGACACAAATGTCCTAATACCTTGACAGAGATAAAGGCAATGCTATTCAAACATGTTTATTCATTACAGAGCAGGTCCTATTCATCTATCAACTCGTGATAGAAAATGTACACTACCATTCAAAGGTTTGGGGTCACTTAGAAATGTCCTTGTTTTTGAAAGAAAAGCACATTTTTTGTCCATTAAAATAACATGAAATTGATCAGAAATACAGTGTAGACATGGTTAATGTTGTAAATTACTATTGTAGCTGGAAACGGCTGATTTCTTTATGGAATATCTACATAGGCGTACAGAGGCCCATTATCAGCAAATATCACTCCTGTGTTCCAATGGCACATTGTGTTAGCTAATCCAAGTTTATCATTTTAAAAGGCATATTGATCATTAAAAAAAAACTTTGGAAATTATGTTAGCACAGCTGAAAACTGTTGTGCTGATTAAAGAAGCAATACAACTGGCCATCTTTAGATTAGTTGAGTATCTGGAGCATCAGCATTTGTGGGTTTGATTACAGGCTCAAAATGGCCAGAAACAAAATGCTTTCTTCTAAAATTCGTCAGGCTATTCCATGTGAGAAATTGCCAAGAAACTGAAGACCTTGTACAATGCTGTGTACTACTCCCTTCACAGAACAGAGCAAACTGGGTCTAACCAGAATAGAAAGAGGAGTGGGAGGCCTCGGTGCACAACTGAGCAAGAAGACAAGTACATAAGAGTGTCTAGTTTGAGAAACAGACGCCTCACAAGTCCTCAGCTGGCAGCTTCATTAAATAGTACCCACAAAACACCAGTCTCAACGTCAACAGAGAAGAGGCGACTCCGGGATGCTGGCCTTCTAGCCAGAGTTGCAAAGAATAAGCCATATCTCAGACTGGCCAATAAAAAGAAAAGATTAAGATGGGCAAAAGAACACATACACTGGACAGTGGAAGATTGGGAAAAAAAAAGTGTTCTGCCTAGAAGACCAGCCTCTTCACTGTTGACGTTGAGACTGGTGTTTTGCGGGTACTATTTAATGAAGCTGCCAGTTGAGGACTTGTGAGGCGTCTGTTTCTCAAACTAGACACTAATGTACTTGTCCTCTTGCTCAGTTTTGCACCGGGGCCTCCCACTCCTCTTTCTATTCTGGTTAGACCCAGTTTGCGTTGTACGAGATCTTCAGTTTCTTGGCAATTTCTCACATGGAATAGCCACAAGAACAGACTGACAAGATTTAGAAGAAAGCATTTTGTTTCTGGACATTTTGAGCCTGTAATCAAACCCACAAATGCTGATGCTCCAGATACTCAACTAATCTAAAGAAGGCCAGCTGTATTGCTTCTTTATTCAGAACAACAGTTTTCAGCTGTGCTAACATAGTAGCAAAAGGTTTTTCTAATGATCAATTAGCCTTTTAAAATGATAAACTTGGATTAGATAACACAACGTGCCATTGGAACACAGGAGTGCTGGTTGCTGATAATGGGCCTCTGTACGCCTATGTAGATATTACATTTAAAAAATCAGCCGTTTCCAGCTACAATAGTCATTTACAACTTTAACAATGTCTACACTGTATTTCTGATCAATTAGATGTTATTTTAATGGACAAAAAAAAAAAAGTGTTTTTCTTTCAAAAACAAGGACACTTCTAAGTAACCCCAAACTTTTGAACGGTAGTGGGTTTGGCACCAAAATATCAATGATCACTGACAAACGTAAGGGGCTGACAGCACATAATTCCCCTCATGGCTTGAGGTGTAGTGACACACTTATTGACTGGCATGGATTAAACAAGGGACATGTAGCCAGGCCTACAATGTAAACAAACCACTTTCAGCCACTCATCTGTAAATCACATAATAAAAACACTCCCTCGATCTATGATAACATTCTGAGATATAAGCAATATTTTGGTCTTTATATTATGGTGGTTCTCGCGGAAATACTGTACCTCTTCGCACTCATCCCGCGGAGCGTCTCGGCTCTCGAGCATCTCGCAAAATTGTTCCACATTTACAGACTCCTCTCCCCGGCTCAACCGGTCCTCTAGCCACCGCACCAGTACTCCCTCATTCCCGGCCAGGACCGACTCAGGAATGGAGACACCAGAGTCGCTTATGCGGGCCGCCGCCTCCCTCAGTTTGACTTGTTCTAAAAGCACCCCGGGGGTAGGTGGTCCGCAACCCGGTACTGGAGGGTTATTCGATCCCCTTCCGCTTCGTCCAGAACCAGAGCCTCCACTGTTTGCAACGCCGACGCCCGTGGCCGCAGAGGCCGGACTGCCTTCCGCGAACCCTGGGCTGTCGACTTCGACATCCTCCTCGTCCCCACTACCACCTCCGCAGCCGCTCTCTGCGTTTCCCATGTTGTATAGCGGCCTCTGGCTTTCCTAAAATTCGTAGAGGTCCGGTTGGAGACAGTTTTGTAAGCGGGCTTGAAAAATTCACAGCCCTTTCCAACCTGTGTTCTTCCGTTTCGTTCCACTACCGCATTGACGTTCAGTACGTGCCCTACTAGATCGTTCTCTACGTCATCAGAAACTTTGGACCTAATGGGCTGAGGTGTACATTCTAGGCCCGGATCATGAAATAACGTAGATGCATATAGGAAACTATACTTTATGTAGGCCTATTCATGATATAGCTACTGTACAAAAATATAAGATTCACTATTATAACGTGCATTGCTGAATGTGCGGACACCAATCCAAAGCAGGGAACTCTGTAACCAGATGGTTTGTAAATCTGTACTGATTTGAGCATGCGCTGTGGATTAAACGCATACCCGGAAATACAATAACAGAAACGGCAATTATCTTTAAACAGGTTTAATGAATTGACTAAAAGAAACGGCGCATGACGAGGTCAACACAATGCTAGGGTTTATATAATACTAATATTGCATCAGGACTGGGCCCATATTACTGACGATGCACCTCCATAATCGTTATTGCCACCTGTGGCTGTACAGCGCATAACCAAAGAATAGTTATTTCTCTCTGTACAGCAGAGGACGACAACAAGGGCCTTTACCTGGCCAACCTAGGACAGGTGTTCAACCATGGACCTGGCGATGTTTATAATTTCTTTTCAGGTGGTTTTCTCTACCTAGCTAACTCAGCTAACTTAGTTGACTGCCTTGGCTAGCGAAAAAGGACTCGATTTGAAATGTGGATCATCTTATCCTTTGAGGCTTTAAAAGTGTTCTTAGTGATTTTTTTTAGTGATTCAAAGCAACTGGGACACATCCATGGCAGGCATTGTTGTCACCTTAGCTTGCTACATAACCTCTGAGTGATAGGAAGCTTGAGCACCATCACAAATCCGTCTACACCACTGAGCACACACCCGTTGTTACTATGACAACTGTCAGAAAATGACTGTTGTCTGAACACATGCAAATCCGATTTGTCACTTGTCTGTTGTGGTTTGGACAGTCAGTATTCCAAAACGGATATAAAAAAAAATAATCATTTGAGCATTAAGGCCTGCAGTGAGAACAAGCATTACATTTAGGAAAAACCTGTTAGCCCACAGGACAAGAATATACAGATGATCCATTGACATTATGAAGGCGAGCCCATTTGTAATATGCTGCAGGCAGACTGGTGGGGGGGCGGTTCTACAGTGATGGTGGAGAGCCCACAGAGGCCCTGCTGCAGGTGGCAGCAGCCCTAGAGTAGGGGCAGAGACTCAAAGACCAAGCCCAATTTGAGAAGTAACACCTCCCAGCCTGCAACTCAGTGGAGCGCTGCCAGAAGAGGTTGGGTCGGGTGCTCCAAGAGGTACTGACATCATGGTGCACAGAGAAACTTTGGTCTTGTCTGACACTACAAAACACCCAGAATCATAAGTAGCTACTCTTATTATTTGTAGATCAGTCAGTAACAATCAACAATATACCATGGATTTGATGCTCTCAACCACAGCCATTTGTATTTACTAGCCTAAGGTTGATGGTGGAGCAATAGCGTGTGCAGGCCCTAACATTCCCATGCTGAAAGATATACACTAGGGGAGGCCAACTCAAGCCTACGTAACATTAAATTGTTGACTCCTATCAACTAGAATGGATAGAAGCATTCACAGCCATTAAGAGATCGGTCTATGCTCTGGAAGAATTACTAGGGAACTGCAGAGAGATTGGGCCGGCGTACCGAGGAAGCTGTTCTCTCCTGGCTCGGGCAGCTCTCGCTGTGTGTGTCCAGAACTCCTCAACAGTGTAAAACCTTAACATCAAGGATTATGAGAGCTGCCTCCTCACGCTGAGTCAGAAAGTAGAGGCTGAGGTTAGGCAAAAGCAGGTTCTATGAAGGCTGGGCCACCTCACACAAGGACTATCTACGGTTTTCTAAAACTTCCCAAGAGTTCTGAATTAGAGTTACTGGGTATCTGTTGGTCAGTTTGAAAATAACCTCAGTTTAATGGTTTCTGTTCTTTATGCATGTACATTTTGTTCTGTTCTGTTTAATATGTAATATTTCAAATAATTGCAAGTGGTCAAATACTGGACACTTAATAATTAAGAATAGAAGAAGGGTAATGTTTAATACTACACTGAACCAAAATATAAATGCAACATGTAAAGTGTTGGTCCAATGTTTCATGAGCTGAAATAAAACATTCCAGAAATGTTCTATGTACAAAAAGTGTTTCTCTAATTTTGTGCAATTATTTTTTATTTAATCCTTGTTATTGAGCATTTCTCCTTTGCCAAGATAATTCATCCACCTGACAGTTGATCAAACAGTTTGATCATTAGACAGGTGCACCTTGTGCGGAGGACAATAAAAGGCCACTAATGTGCAGTTTTTTTTACAACACATTGAAACAGATGTCTCAAGTTAAGCGGTCATGCAATTGGCATGCTGACTGCAGGAAATTAATTTTAAATTTCTTCATAAGCCGCCTCCCAACCGCAGACCACGTGTATGGTGTCGTGTGGGCGAGCGGTTTGCATATGTCAACGTTGTGAATAGAGTGCCCCATGATGGTGTGGGGTTTTGGTAAGGGCTGGCTTTAGCTACGGACAACGGAGATCCTGAGGCCCATTGTTGTGCCATTAATCCGCCGTCATCGCCTCATATTTCAGCATAATGCTCGGCCTCATGTCGCAAGGATCTGTACACGATTCCTGGAAGCAGAACATTTCAAATTTTTTCTATGCCCTGCATACTCACCAGACATGTTTGGGATGCTCTGGGAATGAGAGACAACAGCTAAAGGATCGTATTATTAAACAGACTTTCTAAACGTGAGTCTGTTGTAGACCCACTTCCTCTCTGCTTACCTCATGTCATAAGACAAGTCCCCCAAAATGTATTCCTTTTTTTGTCCACATGGTGCATATGTAGGACTTTTGTTTTGACATGATGTAAGCAGAATGTCAAAACAGACCCACGTTTGGAAAGTCCTTTTAATAATACGATCCTTTAGCTATTTTCTCAAATTCCCCCCCATCATAATGACCAACCATCCTGCCCACCAGCACAGTAAGTGGAAATGGAATTGTATTTAACTTTTGGATTCCCACTAACTGTTTTTGTGCAACCCAATACAATTGAGAGAAACGCTAGTGTATGCTACACACACTTGCTTTGCTGAAAGCAGCTAGTCTTAGACAACATTTGTTTTTTGTATGACCAGTAGGGCAAAAAACAAGATCATGTTCTTATTTTGATTACCTTTATGTAAAGTTGACATCATGTAAAGTAATCCTCCCTCTTGCAAGGAAGAAACTGGCTAGCTATCTGAGCATACAGATACAATGTGCATAAAATATTAACAGAGGCAAATATTTCAGTTTTGTCACAATGACAAAAAAAAAGCACAAACTGCATTAAGTACAAAACGGTTGTAGTGGTCAAAAATATTACACGTTTATCTGTACAATTTAACAATACCTAGAGGGGACCACTTGACAGGCCAATGGCCGCCACCACCATCACATTCTCTCCTCTCATGATCAGAAATATCATGTCATCTTGATAATGTGCAACTGTTAGGTTTTTGGAAATCAAGAAGCATTACAACAGATAGGCTTGTTTTGTGCACACAGATTAATAAACCTAGTTCTGGACTAGAAGGCATTAACATTTTCATTGAAAGTGATTTTTAGTCCAGGACTCCGCTTAATCTGGTTCGGGGGAAATCAGACTGTAGGTCAAGACAACACTTGATTTGAGGCAATACCAATTGGAGCATGTTACATATAATAACAAATCTCCAACAAGAAGACCTTACTATAGGCCCGGATTAAATGGAATGTACACTTTGGTGATCTGGGTGACAAACATAATTCATGAGGATTATGATATTATAATAAAAGAAAATGTATAGGCTACAAATAAAATGACATGCATAGACAGGCATTTTATCATAAGTATAATTTCATAGCGAGGATTATTTTGCATTTGGGACTAACAAAACCTCAAACGGTAAAGGTTCTCACCCTTTCCAGTTTTGATAGAAAATACATTAATTACACTTACTAGTTGAGTGCCTAGTCCCATTTACTGATTAAGTTAAATCTTTTGACCGTGTGGTCTATACATGCTTATGGAGTTGTTTTTTTTAAAGATGCAGAGACCTCACTTCCTTAACCTGTAACAGAGTTAAAATTCAGGTGTATTTAACCCATTTAGTGTTTCATGAACATTTTAAATCACTGAAATCAAAAATGTAATGTTGAAGCATTGATTAAAAAATATATTATTGTGTGAAAAAGCTGTAGTCCCAAAAAAACATGATCCGCTTCATAGTAACTCAACTCTATTCCCTTAAAATCGAAGCCACCTGTCTCTAGTTTTTATTAGAACCAGCCACACAGACAACAGTAAAAGGAAGAGGGCAAAACAACAAAGGGATCATCTTAAATTGACAGAAATAGAACAGAGATGAGCACCTGTAAACACCACAACACTCCAGAGTCAAGGAGTAAGGTCCTTTTTACCCAGAGGGGGTAAACCCAGCCACACGTCCCAATAGTTTTACATTCCTACCAATGTACTCTGGTGCATTTTTTAAAGCAATCCTTTCTTTTAAATCCATGAATGGAAGTGAATAAGTGCACGTCAGTAGAAATGACAGATTATGATGCAGGGCAGGTCTTGGAGGGCAGCAGGTGTGCTGCTTTCTGTCTCAGCAGCACAGTGCAGTGATGGATTAATTTGATGAGTGGGCCAGTGAGTTGGCTGCTGCTGGAGAAATGCTGTCTGTTTGGACTTCAGCTCCCAGCAGAGACCAGGGTCTAACCGCTCCTGCAATCTGACACCATTACATGTTCACCACTGATTCTCATGATTCCTTCAAACACTTGATGAATGACCTTTGGGGTCAAAACCATGACAAAATGACCATTGTTCCTAGTCACTGAGCCAGAAAGCTAGTGCTTCATTTCATCCAATATCACATCACATCATGTACTTTGATCCAAAAAACATGTTTTATAAATTCTACTTCCTAAGTCCTGCTAGAACTTCAACATATTTGTATAGACTGGAATGAATAGTACAGACGTTGTGGTCCATCCAAGAATTTTCCATGAAGTTCGACCTGGCTGCTACTGCCTGGCATGGCATGGCTGGCGCCCCATAACTGGAAGATTGAGGGAGGGAGGGTTGGATGGATGGAGGGGCATGCTGTCCGGTGCTGTTAGGACACCCCACCCAGAGTCAGTACGTCGAAGCAGATGTCACAGACCCTCACAGGCTTGTTCAGGTCAAACTTAATGATGGGGATTTCTTTTATGGAACACTTGTGGCAGAGCAAGCGGCCGCAGTGACGGCTGGGTGGAGACGGGAGGAGGAAGATGACGGGAGGAGGAAGATGACGGGAAGAGGAAGATGGGGAGAGGGAAAGAAAAAAAGGGGGAAGGGTCAGAAAGAAGAGCAGAATGGGGGAGACTGAATGCTTGGTGATTAAGGTCAACAGGACATACTTGGAACTACTAATTTCACTTAAGAGGGCAATCAGCAGTTGAAACGATAAAACAGCACCCCGCCACTGTTTTGTTAAAAAAAAAGTAGGGATAGGGGTGGGAAAATGTAATCAAATTCAGATATAATATCAAACCTTGGGAATACTTTTGGAATAGATTTCCAAAATAAAATTAAAATGGATTTGCTGGTGTATGTAAAAAAAAAAAATACAAAATCACCTGCGAGTCGCCAGTTGGGGAACCCTGCTGTATTTGTTGACATTTACATTGTTTACAATGTAAAACATTGGAGTAAAACAAGCTGATATTTTGGGTGCTGATGGGGTACAGCAGTTCAACCAAGCTCATGGAGGCATTTATATTGTTACATTACTCAAGAATCAATGGCTATACCATTAACCATTAACTTAAGTTTAAAAAGAAACCTATGTAGCAACTGCAGATTGCCCCTTTAAAAGGACTGAAGTCGTCTTTATTAGGAAACAGTTTTTCCCGGTTCTTACCAGTGATGTTTTCTTGTGGTGACTCCAAACTTGGCAGTACATTGATAACAGTTTGATCCATCACACCACGGGGGCTCTTTGGACAACATATCTAAAACACACAAAACGTAACGTTACTTGCGTAACCCTGGTTAGCTGATAATATGAGTGAGATGTATCACGTGGGGTTTGCTAGGACCACCTACTCTATTAGAAGTACCTATCAAAAGCTTCCATAAAAAGGAGCCACTCTCCCGGCCACTGGTTATTCTCAAGCATGCTTCTCTTGCGAGCAGGGGAATGCGTGATACAGCTCACCTATTATCAAAAGAACTGGGGTTACGCAAGTAACCTTAAGTTCTCTTTCAAATACACGTGAGGATATAGCCAACTCCTGTTTCGCAAAGCATGTTCTCCAAAGCCAAGGTAGTCCCAACATCAGCAAACCTCAAAGTGAGGGGAAGCCCATTACATGCCGCACAAAAACAGTGCCCAAGAGGGGCAGGAGAGGGCTCTTCCAGGCCCCTCCGAAGGCTATCACCCTTGCCATTATAAATAAATATAATGGTCCCCGTGATCCGGCAAGATAGTCGAAAAGAGAACGATTAAGGTTCCCCTGCCTTGTTGTACAGAGTAGCAGCGCCCTCTGGTGGGAAAACTGGAGTGGCACATACCAGAACTGGCTAGACTGACAGCAGTCAGAGGCAAAAGGCCATAGGCACGGTGGAAAAAGGGCCACAGTGGATGGCAAAAGAGATTGCCGTCCTGCTCCAGGTGTCGGTGAGACCTGAGGGAGTGCTGACATACTGACTTCTGCCCCTGGCTGAAAACCTGAGAAGGTAGGTTGGGTGACCTTTACCTTCCTTAGGAGGGTTAGATGGCCGGATCCTAGAAAATGGGTGATTTCACAGAAAACTGATGCTTATATCCCCTCGTAATAGTAGATACCCTTAGGGATTAACTGCGCATCCGGGTCAATTATCCGCTATAAGAAAGAAGTGTCCACAAGCCTGTCCGCAACTGTGGTGGCACCTACCGGTTGCATCAAAGAGAGTCACTTATCGAAATAACACAGCCTTGTGCTGCTGTACGAGGGGACAGAGATGTATTTCTGGTTAGTGCTGTTAGGCACGGAGTGGGGACAGTGCTTATTGGCGACTGACATTTAACTCATTCGGCCTCTGTTTGAACCACAAAAAGGTGCAGAGGGCACTTGGGTAAGTAATCACAAAAACAACTGAACATTATGTGAACCATGCCTTAGAGCCAAGTGGTAAAGCCAGCCTTGCCGCGTTAACTAGCCTGTTTCACCACCTAGCAGGGCCGGCTCAGTAAGCACAACGCACTCAATGCTAGCCAAACTACATACCAACGCTAAGCTAACAATAGCCAGACTGGTTAGCTAGCTGGTGTTAGCCGTGAGGACTGGTAGCATGGCATAGCACAGGCCGGTACACAGTAAAATCTCACTCGCAGGATTTGTTAGAGAGCTGCATGAGCATGTTAGTTTCCCATTGCAGGGGACATAACTCTTGGGGAAAAGCATTGCTTAACCGGGTTATGCGTGCAAGTCAACGCTAAGCTAGCTAGTGTTCACCTAGCTGGTGAATGGCCTAGCTAGCCAGCACCACGTTAGCCAAAGACAACCGCGTGAATAGCGTTGTTTCTTCGGGTTTGGATTCTCTTTTTACCATAGCACCGTAAGGTGTAGCTGATCAGTTTAGCCAATGAAAACGAGTGAACGTTAGGTGTACTAAACAAGAGAAGCAAGCTTTTCAGCATTGCTGCGAATTAGCCTTGACAGGCGTGAGCTAGTTCATTAGATGCTTCGTGGCTAATTGCTAGCTGAAGTGAGCACTCTGTATGAATGCTATAGGCTAGTGTAGGCGTTAGCTAGCTAGCAAATACTGTGTGAGGCTAAGGGTAAGCTATAGCTAGCACAGTGCTAGCCGAAAGGAACAGCATGGGTGAATTGTTTGAATTCACAACCATAATGCCGTGAGACTAAACAAGTCAGTCGAGTCAACGCAAACGTAAGTTGTACTAAACAAGAGAAGGGAACTAGCAAAACTAACGTCTGGGTAGATAGGGAACTCGTTTCTGCGTTATCTAGCCATGCTAATGCACCCGTATGTGCAGGTAGGAATGTTAGTGTGGTTAGCTTCCTTTCCAGTGAGCTAGCCACCGTAAGCTAGCTAGTTACAAGCATTGTGGATAATGCTAGCTAGGGTGAGCATAGTAATGCGTATGCTAGCTAGCAGCTACCTCATGGCTAAGGAATGCTGTAGCTAGCATAGTGCTAGCCAAAGGGAACCGTCATGGGAGAATACCTACTTTGGGTAGGTATTCTCCCATGACTGCAGAACCATGGGGCTACCCCGTCAGTCTAGTTAACACAAACAAATAAACGTAGGTTAAACTAAACGAGAGAAGGGAGCTAGTAATATTACCGTGTTGCAGGTAATAATGCTGGTGTGGTTAGCTTGCCTGGGGTGTTCGCTAACTAGCAGCTACATTGTGGTGAAGGTGTGCCTTGGCGAGCTCAGTGCTGGCTGAAGGAAATCGCATGGGGGCAGAGTTGGCCTTCATATAGTGCTCCCACGACCGACGGAGCAGTGAGGCTGAGACGGTCAGTCTAGTTAACACAACGGGTGAACGTAGGTTTAACTAGACAAGAGAAGGGAGCTAGCAATGCCACCATGTTGCAGGTAGGGTATGCTAGTGAGGTTAGCTTACCTTTCAGCGAGCTAGCCATGTTAGCCTTGCAGCGTGGGCTAACCGAGTCCCAATAGCTAGCCGATAGACTGAAGTAGAAAAGGAATTTCTACACAAAAAAAACAAAACAACTATCGATTAGTACTCAACCAGCGATATCCTTCACAGTTCACTTGTGAGCAGATTAAGCAGGCAAACAGGTATCCAGTCGAAATGAGGAGCTAGAAGGGAAAAAACAGAGGACGGGAGAGTGGCTCTTTTCGATAGGTATTTCCGAGTGTAGGCGGTCCTAGCGAAGCCCACGTGATACATTGAAACAAGTATTTGAAAGAGAACAGTGAGAATGGCTCCCCTTAATCTAAAAAATACCTATTCAAAATGTACCGACCGTAACGATCATTGCAATCAAAAGATCAAATGTAAACTCTTCTCTATGCTTAATTGATATATAACTAATGTAATGTAAACTACGTACTGTATTCTTATTAACTCTATGCTGAAATACTATACAACAAACCAATAGCAGTGAATATCATCTATTCAAAGAGTACACCAGGACCAAGCGTCTCACCTAGAAGGCGGAAGAGCAGCTGCTTGGTGGCTACTTGGTAGTTGAAGATGTTGATTCCCTGGTTGTTGTTGAGGCCCATACGAGCCCCAGACCTCACAATGGCACGACACAGGTTAGCATTGCCCTTCATGTAGGCCAGCAACAGAACTGAGGAACAAAAATGCTTGACGTTATTCTTTAGAACAGGGGTGTCAAACATGGCCAGCGGGGCAGATCCCACAGGTGGTTTGCATAAAACATTTATTTTGGTAGATTGTTTTATTCTCATGACATTGAAATAACTTAAAACAAATTGAAACTGTGGAAATGATAATGGTCCACACACACACACACACACCCGCACAGCGGGCATGACAGCGCCTCTTCCCCCACGGGACGCTGAAAAGATTTGTCATGGGCCCTCAGATCATCAAGACGTTCTACAGCTGCACCATCGAGAGAATCTTGACTGGCTGCATCACCGCTTGGTATGGCAAATGCACCACCATCAACCGCAAAGCACTACAGAGGGTGGTGCGGACAGCCTATTAAAATCACTGGGGCAGAGATCTCTGCCATCCAGGACCTCTATATCAGGCGGTCTTAAAGGAAGACCTGAAAAATTACAAAAAAGACTCCAGACACCATAGACTGTTCACTTTGCTACCGTCCAGCAAACGGTACCGGAACATCAGCTCTCGGATCAACAGGCTCCGAGACAGCTTCTACCCTCAAGCCAAAAGACTACTAAATAGTTTAAGGTGCAATGTGAAGAAATCACTAAGCAATTTCCAGGTTTCTAAAATTCTAATAGTTCACCTAATTTTGCTTTATGCGACAAAACAAGCAATCACGTAGAGCGGCTATTCCCAAACTGGGGTACGCAATGGGGCAAAGTATTAACACGTTTTTTTTTTTTTTATTATTGAGAGAAAAGCTTAAAGTTTTCTTTACTGACCATAATTTTCACTTGTCATCATGCAAGCGGCCTGTCTAGGTGATGTTTTCTCTCGCCTGAATGATCTGAATCTAGGATTACAGGGGCTGGGCAATATGACCAAAATTTCATATCCCGATATTAGGTCATTTCATATCCGGATAAGGATACATATCACGATATAGCACATTTTCTGTAAATTCAATGAATAAATAGTTTATATACAATGACCACATGTAAAGGCCTATTCCTTATTACATTTTGAATAATACTCAACTCTACTTGATTCAAGTGTTTTCGGTTTGGCATTTGGTACCTTGGATCAAGTGTTAGCACCAACTCACATTTCTTGACTGTGTAAATTGGGGCAATGTTTTGCAGATGTAAGTTGTAACGGCAGCTGTTCTCCTTCAATCTTCGTGATTCTTTGCCATATGGTGTGCCGCGGGCAAAAGCCTCTAGCAACGTCTGAGTCGGGGGTTTGTTTTGAGCACTCGACTGTACTTTTTTGGGTCTCATCCGTAGACTCTCTCCGTTTCACATGATTCTTGCGTAGTTGGTAAAAATAGATTAGTGGTGTTTGAGTCTTATGTCGGGATCGGCCTGCGGCATATTTTGCAGAGGACCGTTTTCTGGTCTGTGTCAAGACTTTTCATACCCAACCCACGTCCATGCGACCGAAGTAGCCCCTCTTTTAGGTACGAGCTCCGTGTTATGTGTCACGTTCACTCTCCTCCATGTTGGTTTTTGTTGCAAATCAATTGTCATCCAATTGACAAAATATTGCCGTAAAGAGTGTGATTTGCGACAACGAAATAGACGTTTTTCTATGTTTATCGTCACACTATCGTCATATCGCCCAGCCCTATCCACAACTATATTCAATGTTCAGGGCAAAATTGAGGCTATGATTAAGAAGTTTGAGCTCTTCTGTCTGCATTAACAAGGACAACACACTTTTCATAATTGTATAATGTTTTGTGTGGAAATTAACTCAAGCTTACGGACAATGTCAAATGTGATACAGCGAGGCACCCGAGTGCCCAAGCAACCGAGTGCCAAGCCTCCAGTCCACTTACCGATATCTGAACAAGAGAGGCTCATCGAAATTGCAACAAGCAGTTCTGTGAAAATGTAATTTAAAAAATCAGAAGCCACTGCCAGATTTCTGTATTGGGCTGCGCTCAGAGTATCCAGCCTTGGCAAATCACGCTGTTAAGACACTGATGCCCTTTGCAAGAACGTACCTATGTAAGAGTGGATTCTCGGCCCTCACTAGCATGAACACTAAATACAGGCACAGACTGTGTGGAAAATAATTTAAAGACAGACTCCAATAAAACCCAACATTGCAGAGTTATGTGCATCCTTTCAAGCACACCCTTCTCATTAACCTGTGGTGTGTTATTCACAATTTTTGAGGAACAAATAAGGTTTTATATGTAAGATGGCTAAATAAAGAGCAAAATTATTGATTATTATTATTATATCATTATTTGTGCCCTGGTCCTATAAGAGCTCTTTGTCATTTCCCACAAGCCAGGTTGTGACAAAAAAAAAAAACTCACTCATTCTTATGTTTAACAAATGTATTGTATAGTGTGTGTGTGTGTGTGTGTGTGTGTGGCAGGCTTACAATGGTGGCAAAAAACAACATTTGAGAGTGCACTGACCCTGGTGCTAGAGGGGATACGCAGCTGTAGGTTGAATGTTTGAAGGGGTACGGGACTATAAAAAGTTTGGGAACCACTGAGGTAGAGAATCATTGTACCATCTAAACCGCTGTGAAATATATTTTCCATTACCAAAAATAATATATTTTCAGCTGGTGTACAAAAACCGAAAGTATAAGCAAAAATGAAACTTAAGCATGGCAAGCATAGAAATAGCTCAGATCTAACAGATCTACCGCTTCTTAGACTTGCTTTCAAAGATAATGACAGATCTATAAATCACATTTCTATGTGAATTTGGTCAGGCCGCCCAAAAAGTTACATATTGCAGTTTTGATTAATGGTTACCTGGACTCTCTGCACTGACCCTATCTTGCAGTGACTATGCACACTCACAAGACTATATACAGTGCCTTCAGAAAGTATTCACACCCCTCAAACTTCTGACTTCAACTGTATTGTACTCTATACTATGCCACTGACTGCTAAACAACCATCTCTAGCATATCAGAGACTGATGCCTATAGACACAGATTAGATTTCACCGGCCACTTGAAGGAAATGAAACACTAGTCACTTTAATAATGTTTCCGTATCTTGCACTACTCATCTTATATGTTTAAACTGTACACTATACTATTCTTCAGTATCTTAGTCACTTATTCGTGTTTACATACTGCATCACCAATCTCTTATGTGTTTACTGCATACTATAAAGCTTATTATGCCACTGTATCTTAGTCCAATGCCACCCTGACATTCATGTCTATATTCTCAAACCATTCCTTACTTAGATTTATGTGTAGATGTTGTGAAACTGTTAGATATTACTGCACTGTCGGCGCTAGAAGCACAAGTATTTCGCTACACCCACAATAACATCTGCTAACCACGTGTATGTGACCAATAAATGTTATTTAATTTATTCAATTTATTATTTGACAGCCCGCTTGAGAGTCTGCCAAAAGGCACCTAAAAACTCTCAAGACCATGAGAAACAAGATTATCTAGTCTGATGAAATCAAGATTAAACTCTTTGGCCTGAATGCCAAGAGTCATGTCGGGAGGAAACCTGGCACCGTCCCTACGGTGAAGCATGGTCGTGGCAGCATCATGCTGGGGAGACGTTTTTCAGCAGCAATGACTGGGAGACTAGTCAGGATCGAGGCAAAGATGAACGGAGCAAAGTACAGAGATCCTTGATGAAAACCTGTTCCAGAGCACTCAGAACCTCAGACTGGGGTGAAGGTTCACCTTCCAACAGGACAACAATCTTAAGCACACAGCCAAGACAATGCTGGAGTGGCTTCGGGACAAGTCTCTGAATGTCCTTGAGTGGCCCAGCCAGAGCCCAGACTTGAACCCGATCAAACATCTCTGGAGAGTCCTGAAAATAGCTGTGCAGCAACATTCCCCATCCAACCTAACAGAGCTTGAGAGGATCGGCAAAGAATGGGAGGAACTCTCCAAATACAGGTGTGCTAAGCTTGTAATTTGCAAACATGACTAAAACCCTGTTTTTGCTTTGTCATTATGGGGTATTGTGAAAAAGAAAACATTTAAATCAATTTTAGAATAACAAAATGTGAAAAGTCAAGGGGTCTGAAAAACAAATCGGTGTTGCCTTGCAAAGAACGACACCGATTGGTAGACGTGTTGTTTTTTTAAGCAGACGCTGAGCATTTTGAAGTTATTAGTTAGGCTTTGGGTGGTGTATCAATACTCCCAGTCACTACAAAGATAAAAAGGTGCCCTTCCTAAATCAGTTGCCAGAGAGAAAGGAAACCGCTTATGGATTTCAACATAAGGCCAATTGGCGATATTTAAAACAGAGGATGGATCAACAACATTGTAGTTACTCCAAAACGCTAACCTAAATTACAGAAAACAAGCAAGCCTGTATAGAATACAAAACGTGCATCCTGTTTGCAACAAGGCACTTAAGTAATACTGCAAAAACTGTTTTGTTTGGGGACAAATCCAACACATCATGAGGTACCCGTCTTCGTATTTTCAAGCATGGCAGTAGCTGCATCATGTTATGGGTATGCTTGTCATTAGCAAAGACTAGGGAGTTTTTCAGGATAAAAATAAACAATTCAGCTATAAGCACAGGTAAAAACCTAGAGGAAAACATGGTTCAGTCTGCTCTCCAGGGAGACAAATTAATCTTTCAGCAGGAAAAGAACATAAAACAAGGCCTAATCTACATTGAATGTTCCAGAGTGGCCTAGTTACAGTTTTGACTTTAAAATCAGCTTGAAAATCTATGACAAGACTTAAATGGCTGTCTAACAATGCTCAACAATCAACTTGACAGAGTTTAAAGAATAACTGGTTATATATTGTACAATCCAGCTGCTCTCCTTCCTACCCGTGTTCAGGCCTGGGCGAGATATGGCTTACTAACTTCCTGTATCAGGCATTATAGAAAATTAACACAGGTCTCAAACAATCTCACAAGCCCAAGTGCTAGTAAGTAGCCAGCTACTCTTTATAATTCAAGTTTAGCAACCGGCCGTGATTGGGGTCCCATAGGGTGGCGCACAATTGGCCCAGTAGTAGTGTCTGATCTGTGCGCAATTTGAAGAGTTGATTGGGTATCATTAGAAAGGTTAACTTCTTTACTACAGTTAAATAATGTCTCAATGTCCATATTACCAATTCTGTTGGACCAAATGTCAAATGCAAATATTAAGTTGAAACCGCTTGTCAGAGAAGAAGTGATCTCTCATCTTTGTTATTGTGAGTGGCAGGGGGAGGGGCTTTGTGTGTGTGTAAATGGAAAGGTGCACAGTCACAAAGGAGATGAGACCAAAAAAACAATATGAGAACAAGTGGACAAATGTTCCTAATCTTTTTTTTTTTTTTTTTAAACACGATTCTTGCAACACAGGCATTTGGAATATCTCACAAAAAAATACATTGGAAATATTGCTCAGCCCTACCTGTGTTTCCTTCAATGTCCAGTTTGTCCAGCGGGTACTCAGGCATACACTCTAAGAACAGTTCAAAGATGGCCGCCGCATTCTCTTTCCCATATTGCCCCAGAACGTGCATCGGTGACAGACCCCTACAAAACAAACAATAGCTCAGTGAACAAACAAATTAAACCTTTCCCTTTGTGTATGTATACACATACACACAGATCTTACTTGCTTCGGCAAGAAAGATTTCCAACGTATTTATTAAAAATCAATTTGAACTCTAAACCGGAACTGAAGTACTGTTGAGAGAGGGAGTGTACCTGAGATTGAAGGCCTCCGCATCAATGTTGGACTCTGTGAGAAGGGCTCGCACGTTATTAAGGCGACCCTGCATTACGGCCAGGTGCAGGGCTGAGGACAGAAGAACACTTGAGTATTAGAACGAGCTAAACTGAGATGAGGGACAAAGAAAAGGTGAAACAGAGGGTGCAGGGTAATGGTACTGCATATGAGAATTTCAAACTAATTCAATTTTAGGAGTTGGAAATTGTATCTAAGCGGAAACGGCCCCATCTACGGCTGTGTCCCAAACGGCAGCCTATTCTCTAATTCCCTGGCCAAAAGTAGTGCACTATACACTACGGGTCAAAAGTTTTAGAACACCTACTAATTTAAGGGTTTTCCAATTTTCTACATTGTAAAATAATAGTGAAGACATCAAATAACACATATGGAATCATGTAGTAACCAAAAAAAAAAAAAAAAACAAGTGTGCAAAGCTGTCATGAAGGCAAAGGGTGGCTATTTGAAGAATCTCAAATATATTTTGATTTGTTTAACACTTTTTTGGTTACAACATGATTCCATATGTGTCATTTGATAGTTTTGATTTCTTGACTATTATTCTACAATGTAGAAAATAGTAAAAATAAAATAAAAACCCTTGAATGAGTAGGTGTTTAAAACTTTTGACTGGTAGTGTATATAGGGAGCCATTTGGGACACAGCCTACATTACGGCTCAGTCAGTACCGTTGTTGCCATTCTCGTCCACAGCGATGAAGTCCACTCCGTTCTCCAGCAGCACAGAGCAGATAGTAGCCAGGTCCTGCTGGGCCGCTAGGTGTAGAGCTGTCTGTCTGTGTTTGGTCAGCTCATTCACTTTGGCCCCTGCCAGCAGCTGCAATGGACATACAAGAGTCAGGTAGGAGTCGAAAACAGACACACAAGCATCTCAGACATACACACAGACAATGGTTGCATTCCAGGTTGTCTCTTTTACATGTGTAACCTTTATTTAACTAGGCAAGTCAGTTAAGAACAAATTCATATTTACAATGATGGCCTACCTACAGGGTCAGCCCCTGGATCAAATTAGGGTTAAGTGCCTTGCTCAAGGACACAGACAGATTCCCCCACCTTGTCGGCTCAGGTATTCAAACCAGCAAACTTTCGGTTACTGGACCAACGCGCTAACCGCTAGACTACCTGCCGCCTTACATTTGAGTTGCGTAACTCAGAACAGCATATTAATGTGGTTCCTGACATATTAAACACTTCACAATCTGATAATCTGCACACCATTACTGCAATTATGACAAAACATCCTAGACAGACACTTAGGCCTCTATTTTACTGGATTTGGTTAATACCACCACACAGTGACAGTATTAAGCAATGGAGCATGTTGACTGGCCAGTGAGTGGTCAAGCCCACGTCACACTTATAAGTTATTAATGCATCAAAACCCATCCCTTTCGTGCCATGGCCAGCTAATCCGCCATTGATTCCCACTGTGCTATAGAGCCATGCAAGAGCACCAAGATCGACTTAGGCTCGTTAAAAATAGAGCCCACAGAAACAGCTATACAGGCAGAACAACAGCTTCTCACACTGGTGAGAAAGCCGTTTAGCTCCAGGTGAGGAAGTAGGGTAGGTATCATTACTAGGTTGCGGACGATGATCTCCGAGCCAGCCTGAACAGCCAGGTGTAGAGGAGTCTGCTTGGCAGCGTCCTGCACCCGGGAGTTCACGTTGGCCTGAACACTGATCAGGAACAGAACACTCTCGATGTCAGAGTTCTGCACCGCCACATGCAGGAAGTTACGCCCTTTGTTGTCCACCTGAGTGGAAAGAGAAGGATTGTGAGTTAGATTTTATCATACACAATGCGTTTGGCTTTAGTAACAAAGTAGGGATGGGCACGGTTATTTAAATATCCGAATGGACGTTAGTATTCGGCCTATTTTAACTCTTTACACTCGTATTCAACATAGCAGATTTAAACCTAAATTGGAACAGTGGCTGTACAGTAACACGTTACACATTATGTCAGGGCTCAAGGTCTCCGCTACACAGCGCAGGATTGTTTTGAGTGACAGCGGTTCTGAACTTGAACACTACGCGTGCCCCGAACCCTGCCGTAATTTGGCAACTTTGTTGTTGTCTGAGTGAGGGAAATGCTGTAATTAAAGAGTTGATTTATTTCGAAAGCTGAGACGTTGAAAATTATAAATACCGCTTTGATGTCATACAAGCCAAACACTGGTTAGTCCAAATGTGCACTTCATATTTCCATATCATATCTCATGTAAATTACAGTGACAACGTTTATGATCACTATGCTTGATGTAAAGTTAATTCTGTTCAGAACAACCAATGTTTGTTGTACACCTGCCTATACACGCTCCTGACTATTTTAATAGTGAAATAATTTCAAATGCCCATCCCTATAACGAAGGTAAAGTAACGGGGTAGCGTGTGACAAATTAAAACAAGGAGAAGTGGTGTGAGTGTGTTTGTTTGTTTGTTTGTGTGCATGCGTCTCGCCCTCCCTCACCTGTTCGGCAGCCCCGGGCTCTCTCTTGAGGATGGCCTCTGCAGCCTTGTTGTTCTTGTGTGTCATAGCGCAGGCGAAGGGGGTCATGCCCAGGCGATCACGCCCGTTCAGACGTATGTCAGGGTGGGATATGAGCAACTGGATGATGACATTGTGCTGGTTGCTGATGGCTACATGGATAGGAGCCCGGCCCTCTGAGTCCTGGGTAGACACAGCTCATATTAGCCACATTCAATGGGCTTGGATGGGACAGACACAAGATACTCCTTACTCACTCATTAAGCATGCTTTTAGATCACAACTCTAAGTGGAAGAATCTATTAAAAGTGAGGAGTGGGAGATGCCTGTGCTTAGATGAGTGACTACCTGGTGAGACTGACCTGTGGATTGACAGTCAGTGAGACTGCATATGCTGAAAAGCTGTTGTAGAAGGCTTAGGCTCCAGGAGGAGTAAAAGTAAGTAAGTAAGTAAGTGAGACGTACCTGGGTGTTGACATTAGCCCCAAACTCCAGAAGGCACTGCACCACCTCCTCCAGCCCCCAGCTGCCTGCCAGGTGGAGAGGTGACTGTCCGTCCCTGGCCTCCTCATCCCCTTCTCCGTTAGGACCCGGACGCCGCGGGCTGTTCACATCACAACCACTACAGAGGAGAGACAGGGTAAACTAGACACATTTCAGCTAGCACTATAACAACAGGTTACAGTATGCAACTAGAGTATTGGAAGCCATTGATAGAGCAGCATATACTTGACTAGAAAACACTGTAGATAGATCACCATTTGATATTTATCCTGTAAATAAAACTCAATTTCAAAGCGCTAAGTGTCTTAACACTTTCATTCCTCTGTTAAACCAACAATAGAAAGACACCCAGTTACCCCACAAACTAGTTGGCATGATAAAGTGTCTCTGTCGACAAGACAGATCACCTGAGGTAATTACAGAGCTACAGTAAGCCTGTTGGCTGGGACAGATTTGTATGGGCTGTGTGGGATTCCTTGTATTGGCTCTGACAGTTTACAGTCATATGGCACAGACCACAATGATTAACCATGTAACTACTTCCTCTTGCTAACTCATTCAGAACCAAGATGGATTCCTCAAATATACTGAATAAAAATATAAAACACAACAATTTCAAATATTTTATTTAGTTACAGCTCATATAAGGAAATCAGTCAATTGAAATACATTTATTAGGCCTCAATATATGGATTTCATATGACTGGGCAGGGGTGCAGCCATGGGTGGGCCTTGGAGGGCATAGGCCCAGCCAATCAGAATTAGTTTTTCCCCACAAAAAGGCTTTATTACAGACAACTTTTGGATTGCATAAACGTTGGTTCCTACCCTGTCACTAACTCCTCCCTGCATTTTCATTCATTGTCATGTCAAACACTATATTCAAAGTGCCCTCAATTATAGAATAAACATTAGATTTCCATGATTCCAACAGCACACCCAAATGCTTATCTAAATTACAAGTCAAATAGCAATTGAAACATTTGGTTAAAAATAAGGCCTCGATTTTTTTGGCCATATCATGAAGCCTTATGTGGCAGTGTGAAAATTCTCAAATCAGTGCAGGAAATGCAGAAATTGATTAAAAAAATGTTGGTTGAAGTATAATAGTATAAAAACAAAATCAGGATGGAGAAAGACCCATTGAAATCACTTAGAATGTGTGTGTTGCCACCTTAGGGTCACACTACTCAAAGCAAATTTAGAACTTGTATTATTCAAAAACATGAAATACCAAAGATTTGAAAAATATTGTGACATATTTTGGCCATATCGCCCAGCCCTATCATATTTTGTTATCAACAAATGCCAAAAAGTACAGTAAATGTAAAACTCACATAAAAATCAACAGCGTAATGTTTGGATTCAGTCTAGTGTAGGGTTGCACATTTTGGGGAATATTCAGAGGTGGAAACTTTAAGTGGGAATATATGGGAATTAACAGGAATATATGTAAATTAATATTAATACCATTTAAAATGTAGATGTTTTTTGCAATGGGATATATTCACCATATCATATGGAGACAGAAACATAAACCTTTGACCTCATAAGTAGACATTATTACAAAATTATTAAATCCTTCCAATAGTAATAAAAAAAACAATTTAGTTACGAATTGAACTTTAATTAAATGAGTCTTCACATGGGATGATTTCACTGAACAACAAAAGAAAGGGAATATTGAATGATCCATCGTATCTACAAAAACATTTTCAACATACATCTGTAAAATGATAGTCTAGAAACTAAAGCTTTGGTTGTCTTCCTCTCAGGCTTCCATGTCTTCTCCCTGGACCTCCTCAATGTCCACCTCGAGAAAATCAGACTCTGAAGCCTCATCTTCACTGTCACTTTCCAACCTTGTTGAGGATGGCTCGTTGTCAGGCTCAACAAGCCTCAAATTTGCCTGGTCACCAATTTTTCAAGCCTTGTATTCGTCAGCCTGTTGCGTGCTTTGGTGTGTGTTCCCAAACAAGGACCAGTTGCGCTCTGAGGCGGCTGATGTTTGTGGGATTTGGAGGATGATTGAGGCAACAGGGGAAAGAGCCTCAAATCTACAAAGTCCCTTCCACCAGTTAACTGATGAGATTTGTTGGCACGACTGCCTTATTGTATCTCCATACCAAAGCAGTTTCTTGGAAGTGTACATCGCCAGACTGCCAAGAACCTTGCCCTCATCCAGGCCAAGGTGGCGAGACACGGTAGTGATGACACCATAAGCCTTGTTGATCTCTGAACCAGACAGGATGCTCTTGCCAGTATACTTGGGGTCCAACATGTACGCCGCAGCGTGTATGGGCTTCAGGCAGAAGTCTTCACGCTTTTTGATGCATTTCAGAACTGCAGTTTCCTCTGCTTGGAGCAATAGTCAAGTGGGCAGGGCAGTAGGGATTTCTTCTCATACATCTGCAAGCAGAGTCTAAACATCAGACAGGATGTCTCCCTCAATCCGTGCAATGGCTGCTATAGGTTTCAGGAGCTTACCACTCTCTCCAGGAGGATCCTCTTGATGGGGCTGTCCATATCGGCAGACTGTGATATGGCATTTCTTAGAGAGACTTCTTCCCCCCCCCAGGAGACTGTCAAAGATGACGACAACACCAACCAATGGGTGTTGCTGGGCAGCTTCAATGTGGTGCTCTTATTCTTCTCACTTGCCTAGTTGAGGTTGATTGCTGCTATAACCTAACCATGTCCTTGGCTCTCTTGTAGAGTGTATCCATTGTTTTCAGTGCCATGATGTCCTTGAGGAGCAGATTGAATGAATGAGCAGCACAGCCAATGGGTGTGATGTGAGGGTAGGACTTCTCCACTTTAGACCAAGCAGCCTTCATGTTCGCAGCATTGTCTGTCACCAGTGCAAATACCTTCTGTGGTCCAAGGTCATTGATGACTGCCTTCAGCTCATCTGCAATGTAGAGACCGGTTTGTCTGTTGTCCCTTGTGTCTGTGCTCTTGAAGAATACTGGTTGAGGGGTGGAGATGTAGTTAAATTGCCTGATTTCAGAGGTGTCCATGTAAACACGATTAATAGGGAAGTTGTTCTTGCAAAGCATGTAAACGTTTTAATGAAACTATTATATTAATCTGACTATCCACAATCGCATTGTATGCATGTAACCATACTCATTCATTTCTGGGTGGTTCGAGCTCTGAAAGCTGATTGGATAACCGCAGTGGTATATATCAGTACATATACCATAGGTATGACAAAACATTTATTTTTACGTCTCTACCTAAGAACAGTCCTTAGCCGTGTTATATTGGCAATATACCACACCCCCTCGTGCCTTATTGCTTAAATATATGGCTCTGTGCTTAGCTATACCACAGCCTCTGCCATAGAAACAAATGGAGCATAAGAAATTTCCCTTCGGGGATCAATAAATTACTCATCATCATCATCATCATCATCATCATCATCATCATCATCATCATGGCTGTTTAAAACCACTGTTTAGCCCAAACTTTCCAAAACCTAAAATACCTATTTTACCATAGCTACATTTTTTCTTTGTGGGTCAGTTTCACGGGACACTCTTAAAAAGGGGTACACACATTAACCATCATGAGTAAGGAATTATGAAAATTTAAATCTATAAAAAACATTTGTCACAGAAAAAATATTAATTTGCAATATCAAATCAGGTGGTCATTACCACTAAATAAATGAATCGGGAAACTTAAGGTGTGCTGCAGAATTGTATATCCCATCAAGGTGCCACAAAAAAATAAATGTTGGAAACCACTGCTGTGTAGCTGTTGAGGGATAAGGGCTTTAGAAGGTGAGGTGCCACTCGAAAATAAATCACAGTTAATATATTTGCAATAAATAGGGATGAGTATAATTTGCTGAGACCGTAGTAAGGGATGAGTATAATTTCCCGAGACCATAGTAAGGGATGAGTATAATTTCCCGAGACCATAGTAAGGGATGAGTATAATTTCCCGAGACCATAGTAAGGGATGAGTATAATTTCCCGAGACCATAGTAAGGGATGAGTATAATTTCCCGAGACCATAGTAAGGGATGAGTATAATTTCCCGAGACCATAGTAAGGGATGAGTATAATTTGCTGTGAGACCATAGTAAGGGATGAGTATAATTTGCTGTGAGACCATAGTAAGGGATGAGTGCAGCCTCACCTTCTATTGAGTGCATTAGAAGGTGAGGCGTGTCGGCAACACTCTCGCCATTATACAAATGTTAATTTGATCAAGAGGAATGAGTGCCTTGTGAGGGAGGAGTGTGATCAAACAGACCTGCGGATGAGGAAGCAGGCAGTGACCTCGTTGTTCTCGTCCACAGCCCTGTGGAGGAGGGTCTGCTGACAGCCTGAGGGACCAGAGCTCCAACTGGTGGCGTCACAACCGTGTCGGACCTACAGTAGCAGAGAAAAGCAGACATTCACATACCAATCCCACTCAAAACTAGGACCGGCCGGGAGTTTTTTTCCTAACCTGGATGACTCCTGGCCCTACTCATGACATGCACATTATTGACTAGCATACGGAGTTTAGGCTCTCATATACAATCGTCATGGGATTTCATGGTCACATTAATCTGTGGGCTCCCATTTCCACAACCACCACTCCCCCCCCCCCCCTCATCAGGTCTCACCAGTGTGGAGGCGATGTCCTCTAGACCGTTCTCCAGGGCCAGCCACAGAGGGGGGTGTCCCCTCTCGTCCACCACGGACATGTCAGCCCCCCGTGTGCAGATGGCATCCACCACCAGGGGGAGCTGGTTACTGATGGCCAGCTGCAGCGCCGTCTCACCCGCCTGGGTTCTGCGGGGAGGGAGACATGTCTTATTATTTTTTTTACACCTACTTACATAAACACCTTACAGGGATGCTCAGCCAATGTGTAACACTACAGATCCTATCACCTATGGCTTGTGCTACCATATATATATATCTTTGCATTGTTGTATAAATGTTTTTGGATGATACGTTGGCTGACTTAGGATGGCAAATTAAATTGCATCTGCTGGTTTATGAAGCTCCTGATGTGTGACTTTTTGTCCCCGTCCTGTCCTCTTACTTGACATTGATATCAGCCTGGTGCTCCAGGAGGAACAGGGCACTCTTGCTGTCCTGTCTGTGGATGGCCATGTGCAGCAGGGTCTGACCGTTGGACATGGTGTCGTTGATAGACGCCCCAGAGCCCAGGAGTTGGGCTGCTATGGTGTGCATGCCTGAGGGACAGACAAGAGGACACACAGACAGACAGACTGAAAGCTGTGGATCCCAAACAGCAGTGAGGTTGAACACATGATCTGATGCAGAACATTGTTCCGTGAGACCAAACTACCCTTTTAAAATCCTATTTAAAATCCTGTCAATTGCACCTCTCCACTGTTGATTTGTTCTGTATCTTGATCTAAGAGGGGGGACCATCTGTAAGGGGTGCTACTGACTCCAGTGTGGACTACGTCTATAGCAGCCGTTTCCAACCTTCTCCGCTCCGGGGACCACCAAATCAGTCAAAAGCTCAAGGACCACCATTCGCGGAGTCGCAAATAATTTTCACATACAATATCTTGCCAATCAAATTTAGTCCATTTTAGTTAAAGGCCTATTATTATGAATAATTTGCATTTTAAAACGTGCATTTAAAATGTTTAAATGTGTAAATAGCTTAAAATACTATTAATACTCCCAAGTGTTATTAATTTAGGAAGAAAAATTATTGAACGTTTTTTTTACATTTAAAATGTGCAGACCCACAGATTGAAAACCACTGGTCTATGTTTTAAGTTGGACTATCATGACTAGAATTGTTTGGCTGCACATACCTCCTCTGTCTCGCTATCCATAGCATGAGAGACTGGAAAAGTGAGCCCTACAAGGACATGAAGCTACTGTTTTTAAAGGGATACTCTGCGTTTCTGGCAATTAAGTTTTTCTACTTACACAGAGTCAGACGAACTTGTGGAGTACCTGTAGACTTCCAATGATTGGAAGTAAACAGGTACATTAGCATATGCTAGCTTACCTGTAGACTTCCATTCATTGCGCTAACGCTTGTTAGCAATGGCTCACAAAACTACCTCTAAATTCATTCATACTGCCCACAGACCGATAAAAATGGTATCCACAAGTTAATCTGACTCTGGTTATGTACGCAAATCTCATAGTATCCCTTTAAAAACATTTTAATTGATAGAGCGTCAGCCAGCTCTTTCACACTGACATAGCTAGTAGCTACCCATCTGATGACTGTAGCGTTTTTGCTGTTGGTGAAGCCTACCTGTCCAGAGGGCTAGGCCCAACACTGTTTGGTCCGTGGAGTCTTTGAGGCTGAAGTCTGGGATGATCTGCAGGTTGTTGGTGGCGTGAAGAGCATTGGCTGGAAACACCAGAAAATGACATTGTAGGTATGCAGGTAACAAATCCAATTTTCCCCTCTGTGTGTCAGTCATTATCCCCTCGGCTGATTGACATAGAGATGCTGCACACTGTCCACTAACCTACCTTTCTGCTCAATAATGACTGACACCACGTCGGGGTGGTTGTGCACGATGGCCATGTGGAGGGGGCTCTGCAGGGACACCCCGTGGGCCAGGGCCTTGTCGGGGAGGGCCTTCTGGGTCTGCAGGTTAGGGTTAGCCCCCTGCTGGAGCAGCTCTGCCGTCAGGCCAGCCAGACCACAGCAACACGCTGTGTGGAGAGGGGTCTCACCCTATGGGTGAGGAGAGGAGACACACACACACAGACAGGATAGAAGAGGGGGGGGGGTTTAGCTTGTAGTTAGTGATGCAGTGCAGTTTGAAGCATGGCACTGTAGTGTCTGAAGTAGTAATTTGTGATGAACCATGTGTACCATGTGATCCTGCAGTACATCATTACATACCCATTTGTTAGCATGGTTGACCTTTGCCCCATGTGTGGCCAGGAAGAGTGCGGCAGCCTCACTGCCTACACCTGCTGCCCTCTGCATGAGACAGTTCTCTGAGGAGGGATGGATGGCGGGAAGGAAGAAGCGAGACAGAGGAGGAGAAAAATAGTGTAAGATTTAAAAACATAATAGTGCACTGATTTCCGTATGGTTTAATACTTCATTTTATTGGATCATATTCATCCAAGTTACAAATCATACATAAACATGTATACATTTTAGCATGTTCCCTTCAGACAGACATTTTACCTGTGGCTGTGTCTGGTGCGTCTGGGTTACTGCCTCTCTGGATGAGCCGGGCAGCAAAGCTGTTTTCATCAAACAATGTCCCATTCTCCACCACCGGCACATCATCCTCGAAGGGGTTAACGTTGGTGTCAGAGGACACTGTGATGTACTGCAGGGCCAGCCACAGAGCTGTGCTACCCTCATGGTCCTTCAGCTCCAGGTCTAGCCTGAGGAGAGAGGCATAGGAGGAAAAAGCAGAGGGGGGGGGCGAGAGGAAAGAGGAAAGAGAGAAGGAAACATGACAGTATTACACCAGGAAATAGAGGCAACTCCTCGGGGTGTTTTCAATAAGGTCAATGGGGAGTAGGACCCAGGTTGTTGATTTAGTACAAGGTTTCCTGTTTTAACTCACTGTTTACACTGTAGGAGCTGGTTGAACACAAGCTCGTTCCCCGACACCACCGCTTCATGTAGGGGAGTTCTGGGATAATGACAAAAAACGCATTGGAAGCAATGGCAGATTTTCTCTCTAAAGTTCAGAGGCCGATTTGAATAGACCGTTGCCATATCACACCAGTAAAAAAAATGGCTCATTGGATCTGATTGATTGATTGCTGTATAGTATTACCCACCTTCCCTTGCTGTTCTGCATGTTGGGGTTGGCCCCCATCTTGAGCAGGGACTCAGCGATGCGGGCCATGCCACTCATCACCTCCCCAGAGTGCTTCTTGGGGCTAAAATAACACACCAGATGCAGCGGGGTCTCCACCGCCCCGACTGTGGCCACGTTCACCTGGGCCGAATGACGGATCAGGAAGGTGGAGGCAAACTCATCACCTGCGGGGGCGGACGGAGAGAAGAAAGAGGTGAGGGGAGGGCCAGGGGAATCATGATCTAGGTTTCCATTTTCCACACTTTTCCATCCCATGACTTGCTGTGTGAGCAGGTGCTGTAGTAGTGCGCACATCAGGAGAAGTGTGGAGAATTAAGACGCACAAAACCCTTAGTATTCAACACGGTTCATCTCTAGCCCAGCATTGAGCGAACATAGGGAGGGTTGTGTTGTTGTTGATAATGCAATGTGCCATACAGTAAATGACATACTGTAGAGAGAATGTGAGGCACCTCCTACCTCTTTGAATGGCTTTGTGAAGGAGGCTCCAGCCACTCTGGTCCACCATGTCCACATCTGCTTTGTTGTTGACCAGCGTGGTGGCGATACTCTCCAGTTTACGAGACAGAGCCAGGTCCAGGGCCAAGTCGCCATTGTTGTCCAGTTCATTCAGCTTCCCAGGCAACTGGAGATGTGGAGAATACAAGATGTATAAAAATTTTTATAAAAAGGATGTCTAGTTGGCTTCTCAACACTGGTCTGTAAACTGATCCTTTATTAGCACTCCAACAGAGCAATGTTCCAAATGGCTGTACCGCAATTTGAGGTTTGGTCCAACAGAAAATCGGTTGATTTCCTTTCTAATGATACCCTTTTTTTGTCTCAACTTCCAAAATCTAGAACAGACCCAACCAAAACGGGAGTAATAATGAAAATGATTGTGGAAAATTATGCTCAGTTTGTCACGCACCGTTAGCAGCATAACACGTATTTATATAAGGAATTGGCATAGCAACTTGAGAAATGCTTATCTTCTTATCCAGGTAGGCCACTTGATTTCAACACCTAAACAAAGTGAACAGGCTGTTGTTCTAACAGTTGGAGGTTGGAGACAGACAGGAGGGTGTATTCATAACAATTAAACTGTTCTACCTTGTTAGCAAGCAAATAGATCAAAGTTGGCTAAACTTTAAATATAAAATAATAGCTGGCTACTAGCATGTGGGCTTGTGCTTGAGAGATTGTTTGAGACCTGTGTTCATTTTCTATCATGCCTGCTACCAGACGTTGGTCATTATTAGTGGATGTGCACTGCATTCTGCATGGTTCTGGTTAAAAAGTTGTAACAAAAAGCAAATTTTTCATAGACAGGCTTAAAAGCCAGATCAGTGATTACTGCAAAAAAGCAGTTTAAAATGTTTTGATAATACAATGTAATGGATGCGCAAGGCTTATATTTAGCCAAGGTATATTTTTATAAGGCCTGGATTCATCAGAATATTCCCGACTGTTCGAAATGAAGTGTATTGAGAAAACGTAAAAACATATTGTGAATCGCCCAACATAAGTTAGGAAAAAATAAAAGGGGGCTGATTGTTTTTTAGGCCATATTGCCCAGCCCTAATACAGGCCAAGCTCCAGCTGAGATAACATAATATTGGTCTTCAGTGAAACCTATATGACACTGAAACTACTTAGGGGTGTCTCAAAGGAAAACCTATGAAGCTCTCACTCACCTGCGAGTCCATCTCAATGAGGTAGAGGAAGACCACATCTTCCCTCTCGACTTTGATGGCTTTGTGAAGTGGGAAATCTGTTTTAGACTTGATCATCTTGTAGAGCAGCGGAGCACTCATAGTGCTGAAGTCCTCTTTCCTCAGGTCATCCTGTTGAGACAAAGATAGGAGTTTAAAAAATGAATTTAAAAAATGATTAAAGCTCTGTCAACTGGGTCATAGAAATAGAATTACTAGAACAGACATTCCCATTCAAAGTGATCTTAAGGAAGGGCTTTGTCCCTTCTAGAAATGCTATCATTACAGTGAGACAGGTGGATGCGTTTTTATTCAAATATTTAATTTCTTTCTAGTTTCTTTTGTCTTTAATGAAAACTACCCGACAGTGCCAAATTCTATTCATATAGACATTTGTTAAATCTCCTTTTCAGTCCAAACCTCTAATCAAAGCCTACGCCAGAGTAACACAAGTATAATGAAACAGCAGAATGAGGGTTCAGAAGCAACAGCAGTCAGTCAGACAGAGTCAGAGATGACAAGTAATTTCCTCTGTCCTAGTCATTAACAGAACCTTGAGAATCACAGGGTTCTGGCGGCCGAGCGCGGGACTTATGAAGTGATAAGACGATGGGCTACTTGACACAGAAAGAGAGAGAGATAACTCAGGTATGGGCTCAGGACTTAAAAAGACATGGGATACACCCCACAGACTGGACACATGGAGACGGTACAGATGACCAGTTACAGTGCTTCCCCTAAGATTTTTTTCAGCAGCGGTGGGCATGACCAATGGTGTGGTCTCCGACCGAAAATTTGAGTGCCCTTTTAGACAAAATGTTGTTTTAAGGCAAATGTTCTGTTTTACATATTTTGCCATGGGCAGAGAAAATTGTACCGTTTTAAAGCTGGTTTCCTGCAATTCTACACATTCTGTCATTGGGATGAGAAGAAAATCAGAGTGACAACAAAATCAATGGGGGGGCCCATGCCATGACATTTAGGGAATTTTAGATTCTCCCTGACTGTCTAGTTTATTTTGGTGATTGTTGCTCAAAGATTATCGTATTTAAAAATATATTGCTCCATTATATTTTCTACATACTCGTTTAAGTTTAACCATCAATTGACCATCGTTTAAGTTAAATTTCACGAAAATTGTAAAAAAAAAACACTTTGAGGGAGAAAATGAATCATACAGTATCTTTTGGAGTAGTGGTAACTATTTAGCAGCGGTTGCTATGGGAAACTAGGTACAAATTAAACAACAAATATTACACACTTATTTTTCGCAAATTTGAATTACATTGGTCAAAAACTCATACCAACAATACATTGCGGCTTTGAAGAGAGGAACTGCCTGGTGGTGGCGGCAGTGCACTGTTTACCAGCATGCATGTTCGGTCGAAACGTGAGAAGAAAGATGTACCACTTCAGGCAGACTGGGTCATGGGAACCCCAGGCCCTTCAGTCATAGTCGGTGCTCACTTTGCCCCAAACGATTATGACTGCTTCCAACAGTGGAAGAGTGGATTCACAATGAAGCGGAAGCTAAAAACTGGTTCTGTGCCCACAGTCTATGTAGGCTCCAAGTCCACTGACACCAATGGTGTTACAGCACCACGGGTCGGCTTCGGTGATGGAGCTGAATCGGGTAAGTAGGTACTAAATTGGCCAAAGAGTTCAGAGGTCATGCTGCTAGTAGATAAAAAAAGATATAGTTAAATGGCTTAGTGCACTGGGCCATGCACAATTAACTGCCCCCCTCACACAGATCTAGCATGGTGTTTGGTTTGGCTAGCTAAAACTACAAACAAAAAGACTGCACATTTGGCAGAAAATGAATGACCAAATAAACAATTACATTAATCCGATTGGTATGTCTTTATTTTTGCTGAACTGCATGGTCATTATTAGCCAATATAACATGCAGGATATCATGGAAGGCAATGTTTGTGTTAGCAGTTATACCTGCATTTACTACTGCTAGTGGTAGCACTCAGGTTGGCATGTGGCTAGCTATAGCAACCATCGGCCAACAACAGTTTTAGCCAGTTTGGTTATAGACGTTTAATGCCTACTATGATGGTAAAGGTTGCTCTTGATTTTGTGTAACAGTACGATAAATGCTGATGTGCTGAACTGCTAATAGGTGATGCGTTTCCAGGCTGCTAGTGGTTAGCTAGTAGGGGTAAGCCAGCAGGTGTGTAAAGTGGTATATGCTAAAGGCCTGCACGTGTATAAGATATTTGCTGATACAGTATAATGAAATTAGAGGATATGGTCAGATGATACATTGGCTTTTTTCAATGTGCCAAAATAATATGATCAGGCCGAGCACTGAGAGATGAAATGGACTGTGTACTGATTCAAGCCCCGTTAATCCCAGCCAGGACTTTCCCATAAACCCGGAGACAGTCCTGTCCACAGTTGGACAGTCAGTGGAACAGTTAACAGTCAGTTGGACAGTGGAGACTCACCCAGTGGCTGGCGATAATCTCTCCACAGTAGTTCATGAGTGTTGTGGCGTCCAGCTCCTCAGCCGTCTGGTAGAACCGGATACAGTTCCTCACATTCACAGATGACATCACCCCTCTCTCACACCTGTTTCAAGAGAACAAAAGCAAAGTTTGAGAACACTGATGTCAATGAGAAATATTAGACAATGCATTTATAGCTGCCCTGGATGAAAGGAAAACACAGTGGACATAGTGCAGTAAACACACACTTTGCTTTAGAACACCTTCCAACCCCCAGAGTGTGTGAGTTTGAGAAGACAGTCGGTAATAGTGCAATTACAGACTGATCTACAAACCATAGCAAGTAGTCAGGCAAGGTGATTTGTAAATCAGTCCGCCTGCTCAGTAGGTGATCAGTGACTAAGTAGAATTTATGCTCTCAAGCACAGCCAATGTGTTTCAGCCCCTGCCTACCTTTCTCGGAGCAGCTGCAGCTGGAAGCGGTTGGCCAGCTTCATCAGGTCGATGAGGAAGGCATCATTCTCACTGAGCTCCAGATCATCTGTGTAGGCCCAGCGCAACATCGCCATGGCAACCTCCGGCTTGGCATCTGGAACACAGGATGGGAGAGACTTAACTTCCCAGAGTGGAACGAAAGATGGACTTCACTGAACTAAAGCTACACCATCAATTAACTGCTTTTAATGCAGTTGGAAGAAACTATTTGTTGTGCATTTTCCCAAAACTATGAACACAGTGGACTCGAGGGTGGAGACTTCGTTTTTGCACAGCAAGTTCATGGCGTAGCAAACTAAATTATGTGAGATTTTACTTCTGGGTTATAGTGTTGTGCGTGTGACAGCAGGGAGGGTAGCTCTCACCAGACAGGTCCAGTTCGGAGGTAGAGGCCAGGTTGGCCAGGCTCCAGGAATCACTGCGAGCAGCCAGGACAAACTTGTGAGCGTTGAGGGTCGTCACTCCAACCGTCACCTTCAGATCACTACAAACATGGCATCAACCACAACATAAGTGAGAGAGAATATATGGTCATAGCTAAAGTAACTAGGTAGGTAGTGCATAATTTCTCTGGATTTATGTAGATAGCTGTGAGTCATATAATCTAAGACCGGCTTGGTATAATCGCTGGGGATTTTTTTATTTTTTATTCTTGTATCAATGAACAATGATATCACATGAAGTGCATTTATTTTCTTGTTCTTGGCTTTCCACTTCAAGAAAACAAAGGAGCAAAAAAAAAAACAGCAGGTCCTCTTACGGGGTGTAACCACGGCAGTATGTCGCTGCGTACATCACACACTACATGCCCCCCCCCCCCACACACACACACACACACACATCCCTTCCACTCCCCTCACCTGTACTTGTCCTGCTGGTAGAGATCGGCCACGATGTCCAGCAGGCGGCTGATGAAGGTGTCTTCTGACCTGGCTACGGAGGCCTTGGTGGAGCCGTGGCCAGAGACCTGAGCAGCCAGCACTGCACAGCGCCTCTCTGTGTCAGCCAGCTTCTGCTGCATCTTCACATACTCCTGCCTCAGCAGGGCTAGGTGCTTCTGCAGCTTGGCCACCTCCTCTGTCACAGAGAGTAAAGAGATGGAGGGAAGGGGGAAAGAGGCGAATAGAGGAGGGGAAGAGAAGAAGAAAGCTGGTTAAAAGCAAGGCCTAATGCTGGAGTAGGCTTGCATTGAGCACATTCTGGCTCACAATGCTTTGTGTTGTTTAACCAGATAATGAAATTAAGACAAATATGACTTGTTGTACAACCAAACATTACATTTTTAAAAACGTCCTCATTAGCTAGATTTCCATCCAATTGACTGACTCAAAATAAAAAATCAGTTTGTGATGACAGTGTACACAAAATTAATTTTTTCGCTTAAGTGTTCATGTACCAAATAAAAATCTAATGTTCAATGTGTTTCCATCGCAATTCTACCGATAGCGTTGTCACAAAAGCTGTTGTGTTAAATAGCAGTGTGCATACTCTGGTATTGGCATGTGCGCTCCAGCCAATAGCGCGCAGATACGGTGCGGGAAGGCTCTGCAGGTAGGTTAGTCAACATTATTCAATTATGGATAATAGCGAGAATGTTTGTATTTGTCAAGCGGCAGTCAAGCATCGATCATCATATTACCATTATAAAACCCTCAACATTTATTTGAAAGGAACATCAAGTTAATACTTTGCACTTTCACCATGTGAAGTTCATCATAACTTATTTAATCTGTAGCCTAATAAACGTCATGCTTTCCAGATGAGTCGTAGTGGGAGGACCACACCATGTCATTGCGTGACTTCAAGTTTACTTCGATATGATGGTTATTATATCAATATTTGCGCATTAAGGAGATTGTCGCCATTTCTCCCATAATACATTTTACAGACACAAAAAGATATCCCACCATGTAAAACAAACAAATTATCTGCATTTATAAACACATTTTTACAAAAATTCCTGTTCCCATCAAAGATTGGTTATTTTCTCTTGCCAAAGTACCCCTAATCGAGGTTGTATTGTTTAAATGAGGCCTAGTATTTTGCAAGGCAGCTTTCTGTCTGGATATAGGCTATGTATTTTTCACATTAGGTCTTACTACGCATCTGAGCCCACCCAGGATTGCACTTAACTTCCCTCTCCCATTTCCTTCCCTTTCATCCCTAAATTTGAGTGAAGATAGAATGCTAAGGCAGCACATAACTTTGCCCTCCCTCGGGTCAGAGGGTAAGGCTAACTCTAGCTTGCTGGCTATAGTCATGGGTAAGGTGCGCCTGCCAGTAACACCTGATCAACGACCACAGGAAAGGCTCCCTGATGCAATAGCAAGATAGGCTGTTCTGTTTAACAAACAAAAAAACAGTTCAGAGACACAATCTGAATGCATGTATTAACCCAGTGCCACTCACACTTTATTCATAATGTTCCATTCATTTTGAATGCCATTTTGTTTAGTATTATGTATTACTTTCAACTCAGCACTTTTAGAATAAGCTTTATATTAGCAATAAAACTATATCCTTCTCCAAGTGTATACAGCACTTAGGACTACAATGGACGAGTGACAAGCTTATGAAATCTAACGTTAGCTAGTGAAAAATGATTCACTGGCTAAGCATGACGAAAGGGAAATACTGATCAAAATCAATAATTTCAACCGTTTTAGGCAGCACTAACACTAGCTGAGTTTACTCAACTCCACGACATCCAGAAGCCATGAATTACAGGCAACATCCGCATAGAGCTAAAGAGCTGACGCTTTCAAGGAGCGGGACACTAATCCGGACGCTTATAAGAAAGGGAAAGCGTCAACACAGGATTGAGATTGAGTCCTACTACACCGGCTCTGACGCTCATTGGATGTGGCAGGGCTTAAACTATTATGGGCAAGCAACACTGAAGCATGCATGGGAGCACCAGCTGCTCCGGACGACTGTGTGATTACGCTCTCGGTAGCCGATGTGAGCAAGACCTTTAAACAGGTCAACATTCACAAAACTGCAGGGCCAGACGGATTACCAGGACGCGTACTCAAAGCATGCACAGACCAACTGGCAAGTGTCTTCACTGACATTTTCAAACACTCCCTGACAGAGTCTGTAATACCTACATGTTTCAAGCAGACCACCATAGTCCCTGTGACCAAGGAAGCGAAGGTAACCTGCCTAAATGATTACCGCCCCGTAGAACTCACTCTGAAGTGCTTTGAAAGGCTGATCATGGCTCACAACAGCATCATCCCGGATTCCCTAGACCCACTCCAATTCGCATACCGCACCAACAGAGCCACAGATGATGCAATCTCAATCGCACTCCACACTGCCCTTCCCCACCTCAAAAAAAGGAACACCTATGTGTGAATGCTGTTCATCGACTACAGCTCAGCATTCAACACCATAGTGCCCTCAAAGCTCATCACTAAGCTAAGGACCCTGGGACTAAACACCGCCCACTGCAACTGGATCCTGGACTTCCTGATGGGCCGCCCCCAGGTGGTAAGGGTAGGCAACAACACATCTGCCACGCTGATCCTCAACACTGGGGACCCTCAGGGGTGCGTGCTTAATCCCCTCCTGTACTCCCTGTTCACCCACGACTGCGTGGCCAAGCACGACCCCAACACCATCATTAAGTTCGCTAACGACACAACAGTGGTAGGCCTGATCACCAACAACGATGAGACTGACCTCCTCTCTATAGGCTGAGACCAGGCAGTGTGGTGCCAGAATTACAACCTCTCCCTCAATGTGAGCAAGACAAAAGGAGCTGATCGTGGACTACAGGAAAAGGCAGGCCGAACAGGTCCCCATTAACATCGACGGGGCTGTAATGGAGCGTGTCAAGAGTTAAGTTCCTTGGTGTCTACATCAACAAACTATCATGGTCCAAACACACAAAGACAGTATTGAGGGCACGACAACACCTTTTCCCCCTCAGGAGACTGAAAAAGGTTATACAGCTGCACCATGGAGAGCATCTTGACTGGTTGCATCCCCGCCTGGTATGGCAACTGCTAGGCATCTGACTGTAAGGCACTACAGAGGGTAGTGCGTATGGCCCAGTAAATCACTGGGGCCAAGCTTCCTGCCATTCAGGACTTATATACTAGGCGGTGTCAGAAGAAAGCCCCCAAAAATTGTTGAAGACTCCAGTCGCCCAAGTCATAAGACTGTTCTCTCTGCTATCGCACAGCAAGCGGTACCGGAGCACCATGTCTAGGACCAAAAGGCTTAACAGCTTCTACCCCACCCCCAATCCATAAGACTGCTGTACAATTGGCCACTCGGACTATTTACATTGACACCACGCCCTTCCATTTGTTTTTAACCTGCTGCTACCCGCTGTCTTATCTAAACATAGTCACTCACTGGACTCTACCCACACAAACACACTACACTGACACTCCAACACACATATACGCTCACACACACGCATAGACACCACACACACACACACACTCACAGACACTCTTCACATACGCTGCTGCTGCTCTGTTTATTATCTATCCTGATTGCCCAGTCACCTATTTTTTTTTTACTGCATTGTTGGTTAAGGGCTTGTAAGTAAGCATTTCACGGTAAGGACTGCACCTGTTTTATTTGGCGCATGTGACAAATAAAGTTTGATTTGGAAGATATCCATATTACAGGGATCTCTAAACTATAGCAACACAAACACCTGCTGGTGTAACATAATTTATATACAGTAGTAGTTAGCATGTAACTTACTGTAGGCCTACTGTATATGCAATCTTCGAGGAGGCTGCCACACAGCTGAATTAGCAAAACATAAATAAACTGGCGGTAGTCACATCAATTAAATCATGTTCACTGTACTGACAGCGCTGTGTCGAAGCGGGTAAATAAGTTGGACTCTAGTTACATTTATCTTAAGTCGATTAATTGGCATCTAACGTTATCCCACAAACTCAAAATCTAGACAGCTACCCCTTTTAGTTACCTAGGTACAATAAAAACAAAAGCGTTCAATAACGCAATACCAATTTTGCATTTGGTTACAATGTTTAATTTAGCTGAGCAACTACCGTTAACTAGCCAGCTAGCTAACATTGTAACGTTATTCTCGACATAAAATGACTCCAATTAGGTCGATTTTCACTTAGTTTGAACTATAATATCGGCAAAAAAGCTAACCTTCCTTATGCATTCTGCGTTCGCACATTCGGCTTTCTTTTTAGCTAGATATATACCAATCCAGTTAACTGCTTTAAATCACCCGGCGAATGAAGTAGTGTCTAACTAAACTAGTATAGCTGGCTAGCTGCCTTCTCCGCCCAACCAACCATCAACACCTTACTAGTTAGCTGGGGTTTCCACTAGATAGCACAGACACAAAATCAAAATCTCGTAACAATTCATTAAAACGAAATGCAACTTTTTAGCTCTACTTTAAGGTTACGCATAAGGTTAGCAGTGAGGTTAAGGTTAAAATTGTATTTTAAGACGATAGATTGTAGAAATGGGCGGAGTGTATGACTTTGTGACTGTGGTAACTAGTGACGACCCCTAGCTAGCTGCAAGTTAATATTAGCCGCTAACTGCACAAGATGAAGAGACAGTCGTTTATCTGTCATAACATTGTAAATCCTCATTAAATCAAATATCGTATAGTCATTCAGCGATTACTGTAATACATTTAATCCGCATCTAACTAGCTAATAGAGAAAGGGCGTAAACGTGCACATACCTTCCGCCATGTTTGTTCCGTGGCTTTTGGTTTTCAAGCTTCTTCTTCTTCGTCTTAGTCTTGTTCTTCTTCTTCTTTGGTATAATGGCGTACGCAACAAGTATATGTGCATTTCGCCACCTACGGTGCGGGTGGATTATAAAGATCCCCAAAATGAAATAATGCGGTTGGTTTTCTATGACAAAGCAGAAATTGGGCGGTTGACAGTAAATTCTCGCTCAACATCTTATTTTTAAGGTGTATTGGAGGATCGCAACCGTGAGGTGCATACACCGCCACCTACTGTACTGGAGTGTGAGGCCGGTTACTTCCTCCCTTTTTATCAATTTCTCTTATGTAGCCCTGTGTTGTTTACAATACAAAACATACACATACAAATACACACAAACATCAACAACATCACCATGCCCAGACCCACCTGCTCACACCCCCATCTCCAGCGCCCTCATCACTCTCTACCACATGGCCTCAAATTGCACAATTTTGTTTCTCTCCATAGATAAAAAGGAATTTGACCTTTCTATTGTGTTAATGGTGGAGGATTGGTTGATTTCCAGTTAAGTTTTATCATATGCCATTTCTTGAAATATGCAGACAGACTTCTAACAGCCTACTTTCTAACTCTGCCCATAACTTTTGGACTTTATAGCATTCCCAGAAAGCATGGATTATTGAATAATTGTCAGTTTTACACTTAAGGCATAAACCTGTCGTGCTGTAGAAACTAACATTTTGTCTCTTGAATAATACATTCTATACATTAGTTTATACTGGATTAAGCATACATTTGTGTTAACTGTGATTTCGCTAGTTATGTTCCAACATTCCATCCATCTTCTGCCATTATAAGTAATTTTTTTCCAATAGTTTATATATTTTTTATTAGACATTGTTAGATGGAAAGGCTCTCTGCAAGGTTCTTTATATCTTACCTATTATATTAATATCCTTTTCTGATGTTCTGTTTCCGCCTACTGTTCTGGATTGTGAATTCATTACACTTTGTGACACGAAGGGGAAAAGGGACGAAAAATTGCCCTACACCCACTAACACCTCATCACTATTCCACTTGGCCCTATGTGATCCTAAATCAGGCTGGCATCCTGGTAGGACGGGACACTACTGCTCAACACCACGTGTAACTTTATGGGGGGGGGGGGGGGGGGTGTCTTCCGCAAATATGATAATGAGGGGGTGTCAAACAAACATATGTGGGTGGTATCTAACACACCATTGGTTGATCAATGCCACATAGCGCGTTGATCGATTGCATTTGCCTGGGCTGCATTCAGTATGACAGAACGGTGTTCAAAGTTTCACATTAGCACCCCCCTTAAAAGCATGGGAAATGGAAGTGGACCTACTGTCGGGGCTGGTGCTTCTGATGGTCCTGGCATGGTTACGAGGCCTATTCAGAAATCTTGCTCATGAATGTGCGGTGTCAAAGGACACTTTGATAATGAATAAAGTTGACTTCCTAACTTTTATTGGTAAGGTTATCAATACGACTCGAGTTGTGGAAAACAGAAATTCCAGGTTGAAGGTTATTGTGGAGACGGCAAAAGAGATATTGGGGGTAACATGTTACTGTTGAAATGGTTGCGGACATGCTGAAAAATCCTATGGGTGGAATGTTTCAGCATGATATAGATCAAGTTTAATGGGGTTTGGGAGGTTTTTTGGGGGGAGGGTGTGGTAGAAGCTAGGAATTTCTTTGGATTTTAAATGTATTCGGTTTTTTTCCATGGTAGTATAGAATCAGGCAGATCATGATTGATCGTACATGTTTGCGGACCGCCATGATATCATAGAAGAAGAAGAAGAATCCCAAACAGACATTTTGTTTGCGGACGGAGAGAGGAGGCGCAACTGTTTTCAAAAGATGGCGGAAGCAGATGAAGTGGATTCTGACTAATGGCAGTTGAATCAGGAAGAATTGGAATATTGTCCAAAATAATGGAAAACGGAGCAGAGTAGTGTACAGTGATGAGAATGTACATTTGTATCTTGTAGGAGTATGGTTTGTAAAGGAGGAGCAGCTGATAGAATTACCAATATTGAGGAATCCATTTGAGATATCCAAACTCGTGGAGAGAGTGCTGGGTAGAGTGAAGGCTGTGAGGATCACGAGAGGCGGAAGTGTTTAGATTTTTTGTAATTCTGCGGATCAGAAGAAACGTGTGTTGAGTCTCACCCGATTTGATAAGTTTGAAGTGTTGTGTGTGTGTCTCTTAGGAACAGGGCAGCCCTCAAGGGTGTTATATTTGGCGTCTCGTGGGAAGATTTGGGTGATGAATGAAGAAAAAGAGAAGAGTATCAGTTTTTTTGTTGTTTTGATATGGAGTCTTTCCCTACTCAAGTGCAGTTAGGGTATATTAACTACAGAGTCAGAGCATTTATTAAACATTTTTCATATTTTATGCACAACCTTAAGGATGAAAACTTGACAGGTAAAGGGGATATACTTTTCATGTTACAGTATTTCCTTCAACCATTTTCAATGACATCACAAAATAGACATTTGTTTTCCATAGATCATCTCTCACCATCTCCTTATGTTAGAAATTTTGTTCCAGTATTCACCTTCTAACGTGTTAGAGTTTAGTCGGGAAAAGTCTCTGTGTAGACAAAGCACATTCCTCTGTGAAATTTGGAAGAGACTATTTAAATTTACGACTGGGTGTGAGCTGTCAAACCCGCCCAATTCCCTCCTCCTCTCTTCTGTGGGTGAAAGAGGGTCTGGTTAATGTCAACCATTGCCAAGCTGATCTGAGCCATTGGATCCTCACAGCACAGTCATGACAGTGACATGTTGCAATTGTGGTGGGAACCAAGCTAGCTAGCTATAACTGAACTGATAAAGCAGAGTTTTATATAATGAACTATACTGTAATTTTCATAAACCATTATTATCTAGCTAGCTACGGTAGCCAAATATCTATCAGATGTAAAGCAAGCAGGACCGTGGCATGTGTCAGAAGCAATGCATGTTGGCTAGCTCACGTTAGCTAGATCACTTATTAAGCAAGAGAGTGGATACTTAATTAATAGGGCTGTCATTTAGCTAGCATCTACCTTGGCTAATTTTAACATAATCCATCTTTGAAGCAGTTTGGTTGCAAAATTAGGTCTCACAGGTAGCATCTAGCTAACTACAGTCAAATAAGGAGGAGCATGGTGTGGTCATGATGGAATAAATCACCTATGTGAAGATAGCCACAATACGGATTAGGCACAATAGCAGAATTTGCTTTTCGCCTTAGCAATTTTTAGTGAGATGATACGTGGACCAATAATATAAATAACCTAGATAGCTGTAAATTCACATGTATGGTATGCATACAAAATGGCATGCATACTTCTAATCAGCTCTATTGTCATTTACAGACAAATGTGAAGTTGGCAAAATGATACATGAATCCTAAACAGGTACCATTTTCTTTTGTTTAGCTCTGCAGGTTTGTCATCTGATCCTTTGTAGCCTGGTGGAGATGCAACCATACTACAAGGCAGAAAATGTCTCTGCATTTCCGTGTCAGTAAGTCATGATATTGTTTCCTTTACATTGCATGATAATAGGCAGGAGGCCCTGGGCCAGTGGCAGGTCAGGGCTCGCTCTCTTTCTAGCACACTCACTACCTCTATCCGTCTCTCTCCAGGTGCTATAGAGACAGAATGGTCACAATACTCATAATAGTATACTTGATGCACTATGTATACCTCCTTTACTATGGCAGTCTGCCTTTGTGAGAACATAGCATATTATCCAAGGCCACTGGTTGGATGTATTATACTCACTTATACTCTCTCCACCCTGTAAAAGTCACAGTGACTTTTATCAAAACTAACGTGTCCATCCCCCTTTCCCCAGGTGAGTGTTGGGCTATGAAACTCTAGAGTAGCGCATCAAAGAAACCTGGCACCCTGTTTCAGCTATCTGCAGACAGTTCCCAGAGGAAGGATGCAACTATCAAGGCTTTCAAAGGCCACATTTAGGAGATTCCCAAATGCAATAACATTTGTATTACAAACTATTTTTTGTTAGATAACATATTTATCATGTTGGTCTTCATGCAAAGGTTTACTAACTTCGGTGGTAACATAAAGACAACACTTAGAGCTTATGATTCAAAAGGTCTAAAGTAAATGCAAGTCATGGCCAGGGTGAATACATTTGTATTCATGTAATCAGACACATCACACAGGTGTGTCAACTAAATGATATATAGGACAAGTAGACTAAGTGAATATAAGTCAGTGCTTGTGTCCGTAGCAGTTTGTATGAATTTGAGTGGTTACATACAATACATGTTGACAGAAGAACTGCGAGATAGAGACTTTTGCTGTACTCCCAGGTAAGGCTCTTGCTTCCGGTACCACTGAAGGCCACAGTATTCAGTCAGGCAGCTTGGGGAAGATGTCACCATCTAGCCCATGTCACAGCATGCAGTGGCCTGATAGGGAGATGACAATAAATGCATTATTGACCTTTCATCACCAAAGCCATGTTAGCATTTAATGCACGTTGCTGAACAATTCAACCCTTTTGTTAGTGTCATTAATCAATGGAAATTCACAAACAATATTCAGTTTAAGCATTGTGTCACGATCGGGTGTGTACAGAGACCAAGGCGCAGCGCAGTTGAAGTAGTTCGACATGTTTAATTATATAGATATAGAAGTGTACAAAACACTGTCGAACTATACAAACAAAACACGAACCAAAACACTTGCTTTGCTTTGCTTTGCTTTGCTTTGCTTTGCTTTGCTTTGCTTTGCTTTGCTTTGCTTTGCTTTGCTTTACTTTACTTTACTTTACTTTACTTTACTTTACTTTACTTTAACCGTAACACTGTAGAGATATCTAACAATGACCCACACAACAGGCATGGGATATGGCAACTTAAATAGAATCGCAGCTGTCTCTAATTGGGGATTCAGCACAAAAAAGAAAACATAGATCTAGGCCTTCTAGATCTGTCAGGCTCTGACCCTGGCTATCTAGAGGAGCCAAAGAGCTCCCTATGGCCAGAGCCTGACACATTGACTAATACACGTGTCAAATTCATTCCATGGAGGGTCGAGTGTCTGTAGGTTTTGACTCCACCCTTGTACTTGATTGATGAATTAAGGTCACTAATTAGTAAGGAACTCCCCTCAGCTGGTTGTTGAGGTCTAAATAGAAAGCAAAAAAACTCAAACCAGCATACACTAGGACCTACATGAAATGAGTTTGATACTGGACTAATACCTATAAGGCAGTGGTAGGTGACCCTGGTCTTGGAGTGCCGCAGGTACTTCATGTTTTTGATTTAACTGACCTGAATTTAGGCAATCACTGAACTGATCAATTAGTGTAGTCGGTCAGGGCTGCGTTCAGTACATAACGTAATAGAACGACCACTTGAAGGGTTGGGTCGTAAGTTAAAAATGCACCGCTGCCCGCTAAAAACACGTCACTCGTTGCTTAAAGCCCCACCCCGGCACACCCACTGTGTGGAGCAAACGTAAGTTCTTGAACAAACTTTGAGATACACGTTGTTTGGTACAAACTGTTCCGCAACGTAGCAAACGTTCCAGCGAACTGAGCACACCCCTGGTTTAGGGCCTAGTAGGAACAAAATCCTGCAGAGTTGACTACCCCTGCTCTAGGGTCCAATGATGAAACAACTGCTGTTTTGGGTTACAGCTTTCTTCCAGGGTCCATATTCACAAAGCGTCTCAGAGTAGGGATAGTGATCTAGGATAAACTCCACCTTGTCAATGTAATTGTACTCAGTGTGAAGGCAACAGTCATCCTAAAATGAGTAGTCCTATCACAGGAGGTTGGTGGCAACTTAATTGGGGAGGGCGGGCTCATGGTAATGGTTTGAGCGGAATGGGTAGAATGGTTTCAAACACATCAAACATATGTAAACCACGTTTGACTCTGTTCCATTTATTCCATTCCTGTATATCATACACTATAGTTGAGGAACAAAGGGAAAGTAATTCTGCTTTGAAAGTTGATACATTTGTTTACTCACTTTTGAGAAAATGGCCTTTGAATGTTTTGGTACCTTCTTTGTCTACACCCATTCAGCATCATTCACACCCTCTTAAGCTTTAGCCCCACCAATCTCTTTAAGCGTTGATCCGAGCATTCTGTCCTTCAACAGCAGTCTAGCACCCAAGCTAACTGGCTAAGGTTGGCTAGCTACTTCCAGACACAAATGAGAGAACACCACACTAACCATTTTACTCGCCCTAGCAGAGCTGGTTAGGCTGTTTTTATGTTATCCAGAGCGTCTGTGACTGCAACTGTGCTGCTGACAACAATTTACGCTTTTTTGGCAACGTTTACTGACACCGGCCATATTCAACAGGTGTTGAGCGTTTGTAAATTTGTCAGTTATTCTGCACTCTTGCACACTCAGACGAGAGTACTCTGAAATCGGAGTAGAGAGCAGTTATCGCAGTGACATTCTATTGAAATGGTTACTTGCATAGTGGAGTCTTTTGTTAAGACATGTAGTTAGCTAGCTAAACAATGAACCATAATCCCAACTCATGACGTTACTAACCTGCATGAATCTGCAGGGAGCTAACCAACCAGTTTCAATGTTAGCTTGCTAACATTAGGCTATAACTAGCAAAGCAAATGGCTCTGAGATATAAATAATATTACTACAGATCATAAACTTAACGTTAGATAGCAAGAATGCCAGCTAACGTTAGATAGCTAGCTAACAGTACACTTTAACTTGAAATGGAAAACAACTTTGTCAAATATCTGAAAATGTAGTATCTGAAAATGAAGCTAGCTAGACTATGTTACCCGTATATATGGAACGGATGATTCTCCCTGTCACGGATGCCATAGTTACTTAGTTTGAAGACCGAGTCAAGACCGAGACCGAGTTCAAAATGTCCAGTATTTCTGTGTTCATATTTCAGAAGAACATATGGATTCTTTAGACATTCAGAATGGAGAAGAAATGCATGCTAAGGGCAAATAGAGATACTCTACAAATTATGCATTCAAATCAAATCAAATGTATTTATAAAGCCCTTTTTACATCAGCCGATGTCACAAAGTGCTATACAGAAACCTAGCCTAAAACCCCAAACAGCAAGCAATGCAGATGTAGAAGCACGGTGGCCAGTTAAAGGATTTATAAAATAATAATAAAACAAAAATGTTTTCATTGATGTTCTGATTTGATCTCTTCAGTTTTTGTTAGAAAGGAAAGGGTTAACATTGAAGAGGATAAAAAGATCAAATCAGGATTTTTTCTTTGGTGGTCTCTGAGGAGATAAATAAAAGTCAGCCATTAGCTAGGCCATCAGAAGCTTGATAGAAGGCATTTATCATTCAATTGTATTAGGGCAACATTTTGGAGTGACAGTGGAATCAACCAATCACATTTACTTGTAATGGGTGGGACCGTTTTTACAAAAGAGTATGGAAACTTCTGCCTTCTCGAAGGCCAACAGGTCACGGTGCAATAGCGAGCAGTAGTTTTCCCACGGTAACAGCAGCATAAGAGCCGCAATAAAAAAAACTGTTCCACTCACCAAATGATGATCATTTGAAACGTAACTTCTTGTTGAAAGTTATTCTTGAAAAGTGAGAAGCTAACAAATTGGCAATCCTGTTCGATAACACCTGCTGCAGCCGCAGCAAACTACCCTACAACAAAAGCTAGCTATCTAGACCAAGCCATCTCTTTGAAAATAACGTATGTGTGTGAAAAATTGTTGCATTTAAACTTTAGATCACCGGTTACTTTGTGTGCTAAACGTGCTGAAATGTTTTTTTCAATGGGAAGTAATAGTTGTACATTTCGATTGGGAAATGCTTAGCCTAATGGTTGTGTTTTTGGATTGATTGGGACCTACTCGCTTATTATGTCAGCGTGAATGAACTGCTTATCCATCATGCTGTGTGTGACTGCTGTCTTTCCATCCGCCCTATGCAGTGGTGCAGTGGTGCAGTGGTGCCTTGAGAAGTGGATCCTGTGTGAAAAATCTTATGTTTTCTTATAGATTTGTCATATTTTCACTCTCAAAATCACACAAAAAATGTGATGTTCTAAGTCCACAACAATGCTTAAACCACAGCAGGAGAACATTTTTGAGGTCTGGGGAAAAATAAAACAATTTGGAGGGTGTTGCCCTTTGATTGAATTGAGCAAAACAAATGCCCTCCTCATTGATACAAATCAGCATTATATCATTGTCAGGTAGGTCTTGCATTGCAGTTGACATTTAATTGGGAAGATTTTTTGGGAAAGCCTTTAGAAATGTTCATGTAAACAGCACATGATGACTGAATTGAGCATTGCAAATTGCCTACAAACCAAGACTACGGACTAAACTTTTTCAATTACTGGTAGGTTGAAACGTCTTTCCTACCCTACCAATGTAATTCTTCTGTGAGCTGCACCATGTGACAACCAGTTGAGAGCTGCACGCTCTTGCTGCCTGCAGATGTCCTATACCTCCACTACAAAGCTTTGATACGCATCAGTAGGGATTAAGTGAGTAGCATGGAAGTGGCATATACCTGCATATATTTTACAAAAAGTGAACTCTCCTACACGAGTGCGCTGGTATTATGGTTGCTGTCCTGTCAGCATCACAAGCTTGTTACACAACGAAGGCCTAGGTCCAATAGGTTTGCCACTACGCAAACATGTCTATAATAGATATAAAGACTGTTACAATTTCACCGTCTCCCCTTACTAATAGTGAGCTGGAATGGAATAAATTAGTCAAACGTGGTTTCAATGATTGATGCGTTTGAAACCATTCGAGCCATTCCGCTCCAGCTATTACCACGAGCCCTTCCTCCCCAATTAAGGTGCCACCAACCTCCTGTGCCCCTTTCATGGACCCAAGATCGATAGGTAAAGTTGTACATTGCCATATGAATGTTAAATACTCACAATAGGCTGAATAATGAGGTGATTTCCCACAGCTACGATTCTAATATTTGTGTAAACTCTTCACAGTTGTGAACATTTCATGGACCCAAGACCCATAGGCAAGGCTGTACAATGCATCCAATATGCCCCCAATTAAATTCTGAAGTCTAATACATCCACAGTGCGATTTCAACAGATCTTTATTTGTCAAATCAACTAACTATACTAACTATTATTGTCTATTGTTGAATTTATAAAACAGCATTATCTACTCCAATGATGGTATAATCCCTCTATTTGCATCTGTTTACATCAGTTTAAATTAGGGACTTTTATTTAGAAGGTGAACCGCAAATTCCACTATTCCCATGGTCTAGCTTCACATAGGTGGCGCAAAAATAATCAAGCAACAAGCATGACGTGATATTAATTAGTTTTACAATAAACATAATTTATTTTTGAAAAACCACTGGATGTACTAGACTGCATAATTGCATTGGTGGCATACTATTGTGCACCCATGAAACGGGGAATCAGCCTACTCACTGAAGGTTCCCTTCTTTACACGGCATTAAAAAAAAAGTTCTTTTTGGTTGAATCTGTGTTTGAAATTCACTGCTCGAGTGAGGGACCTTACAGATAATTGTATGTGTCGGGTACAGAAATGGGATAAAGGGGTGTGAATACTTTCTGAAGTATGCACCCAATGTAATTATGCAGTCTAATACATCCACAGAGGAATTTCAATAGTTGTTTTTTTTGTTTGTGAAACTTTATTGTATTTAATCTTAAATTATGTAACAACATTCTGACCTGGTTTAGCATTAATTAGTCCATATCTGGCATGACTCCACTATTTGTATCTGTTTGCGTCACTTTCAACGATGGACTTTTATTTAGAAGGCGAATTGTGGCTAGCTTCAAGTACCTAGGGAAGAGTGGGTACCAGGGCCACGTTCAGATAGAAAAGTATTACGTAGAACAAACATGCCTCTGATTCTCCTGGAATCATGTCAGTTCCATTCATGGCATTTCTATCTGCAATGTTTTTGAACTGAACATGCCCAGGCAAACCTACTGAGCATTACGAATCCCGCTCTGCCCAAAGCATCCGCAAATTAAAAGCGTGTGGTGGGCAGGGTCGGGGTTTCTCTAAAAAGTGACTGGCATCTTTGACTGCAAGGGCCAGCCCTAACGGGCCCTAGCTTTTTGGGGGCCCTAAGTGAGACTTGGTTGTGGGTTCTCCGTTGACTGCAGAGAATAATTGTAGTTTAAAAGTTAATTTCCTGCAATTCAACACTGCATACGTGGAGTGTCTGAAAGTGGGCATTGCAAAATATGTGGGAGGATAAACTTAAGTGGGTGTATGGAAACATAAGCTAATTGGGAAGATTGGTTGCTTAAGACCGTTTTGCGTGGCTGCTCACTCCTTCGTTGTAGCATTTTATCTAAGCCGGTTAGGAGAATTAACATGGCAGGTTAGGAGAATTAACGTGGCAGGTTAGAACTAACCTAAGTGGTTAGGAGAATGACGTTAAGCGTGGGAAAAACGTTAGGGTTAGCTAAAATGCTAGAAGGAAGCAGCCACACAAAACAGTCATGATAGGCAACCAATCTGCCTAATTAGCTGTTAGGTTTCCATACACACACTTTTGTTGACCCTTTTGCAACACCCACTTTCAGACAGACACTCCACATGCAGTTACCCATGACTCGTCGGGCCAGGGGCCCTAAGTGACTGCTGGCTCGGGTATTCGAACCAGCAACCTTTCGGTTACTGGCCCAACACTAACCACTAGGCTACCTGCCGCCCTTATGCATTGTGCATTGTGAAATACAGAGAAGTTTCCAAATCTTCATTGGGTTTGTGTGTGTGATAATACAAGAAGTGGTTATCAACATTGATATTGTGGTTGATATTGAATGGAAGGACAAAGATACAGTATTTCTTTCTTAAAGACTCAAAAATACATGCACTAGGTGTTTAGCTATAACTACATGTTATAAATTATCTTCATAATAATATGTGGTTGGTTGCAGAGGGTGAGACATTTGGTGAGCTGCTCTGGAATAAAGGTTAAGTGGTCCTTGCCTTGTCTAGACTGGAGCCTGTTCTCGGCACAGCTCCCTAAAACCCATTTAAAAATAGACATCTGCTCTCCAAAGATCTCTGCCTGGCCAGTGGGTCATGTGGGATAGGGATAATTGTGAAACAACTCAGAAACTCAGTTAAAATTAACATACATTTTTTTGCGTAGAGCTTCCCATTGGTTGATTCTGATACTTTCCAATTGGAAAACTCTGAGCAAATTTTACGAGTTTCCAAGTTGGACATTTCAGAGTATTCTTTCCCGTGGCAATCAAAACACCAACACCTCATTTGGTGTAATGTTGTTATATGGCTTTCTTCTGAATATGGGACACTACTGTATACAGAATACACTTGACACATATACTATTCTCACCTTTGTGCCAAATTACAGTATCCTATAGTCAATGGACATGTCAACAAGTCATTAATACTTGTTAAATCTAGCTTAATGTGTTGAGTGACAACTACATGATATGTTTCACCTAGGGGCCAGACACCACATGATACCAGGCAGGGCGCTTTGGTCAGGACCATGTAATGCTAGGAAAGAAGATAATGTGTGTGTATCAATCATGTCTGATTGAATGACAAAACACAGTGCATATCAATTTCTTCAAAAGAAATCACCCCCAACAATTATTGGGAAAAGAAATAATATTTTAGAAGAACTCATTACATAACACAAAAAATATACATCAGTATTTTGTCTTTGTAAATTAGGCAAGTAAACAGCAATAGTCCATCAGAACCAGAATAAAATAATAAACCAGGGGAAATCGAGGATCAGGGAAATAGAGGGATGAAAAAGGACACACTCTTTCACACATTTTAAATCAAAACCCCAAAACTACCAGCAATAAAACCTAAAGTTAAAAGCATGCATAACAAATCCTATCTAGGACACCACACAAAGGAAAAGCGAGCGCTGCAAATTCATCTGCTTTATCATAGGAGAAATAGGTCCCCACATCACCCACCTCATCAGAATATTAAAAAAACATAAGACGGTACACCACACACCCTGGGGGAAAGTTATTGCTACACCAAATTTTAATTATACATTGTCCTGATGTTATAGAATAACTTATGCACACATCGTACACACACTTAGGAAGTGTTTAGCAATTTCTCAGATTTTTCTGGAACTAACTCTGGCTCAATACAAGGGGCAATTGCAAAGCAATTTAATAGGAGGCACATTTGGGAAAAAAATACTAATAAACGTAACGAGTTAAAATTTGTGCATGCATGACTTGTAATGGTTATGTCCATCTCTGAACAAACACCTGAACTTGACAAATGGGGTAATGTCCGTCACGGTAGGGGGAGCACCGCATGGTGTTAAAATCAGTGGTTTAGAGTACTTACAGTTGAAGTCGGAAGTTTACATACACCTTAGCCAAATACATTTAAACTCAGTTTTTCACAATTACTGACATTTAATCCTAGTAAAAATTATCTGTCTTAGGTCAGTTAGGATCACCACTTTATTTTAAGAATGTGAAATGTCAGAATAATAGAAAATAATTATTTATTTCAGCTTTTTTTTTCTCTCATCACATTCCCAGTGGGTCAAACGTTTACATACACTCAATTAGTATTTGGTAGCATTGCCTTTAAATTGTTTAACTTCGGTCAAACATTTTGGGTAGCCTTCCACAAGCTTCCCACAATAAGTTGGGTGGATTTTGGCCCATTCCTCCTCACAGAACTGGTGTAACTAAGTCAGGTTTGTAGGCCTCCTTGTTCGCACATGCTTTTTCAGTTTTGCCCACAAATGTTCTATAGGATTGAGATCAGGGCTTTGTGATGGCCACTCCAATACCTTGACTTTGTTGTCCTTAAGCCATTTAGCCACAACTTTGGAAGTATGCTTGGGGGCATTGTCCATTTGAAAGACCCATTTGCGACCAAGCTTTAACTTCCTGACTGATGTCTTGAGATGTTGCTTCAATATATCCACATAATTTTCCTTCCTCATGATGCCATCTATTTTGTGAAGTGCACCAGTCCCTCCTGCAGCAAAGCACCCCCACAACATGATGCTGCTACCCCTTGCTGAGCGGCCTTTCAGGTTATGTCGATATAGGACTCGTTTTACTGTGGATATAGATACTTTTGTACCCGTTTCATCCAGCATCTTCACAAGGTCTCTACTTGCGTACTATTGGTTGTACAGATGAACATGGTACCTTCAGGCGTTTGGAAATTGCTCCCTAGGATGAACCAGACTTGTGGAGGTCTACAATTGGTCTTGGCTGATTTCTTTTGATTTTCCCATGATGTCGAGCAAAGAGGCACTGAGTTTGAAGGTAGGCCTTGAAATACATCCACAGGTACACCTCCAATTGACTCAAATGATGTCAATTAGCCTATCAGAAGCTTCTAAAGCCATGACATAATTTTCTGAAATTTTCCAAGCTGTTTAAAGGCACAGTCAACTTAGTGTATGTAAACTTCTGACCCACTGGAATTGTGATATAGTGAATTGTAAGTAAAATAATCTGTCTGTAAACAATTGTTGGAAGAATTACTTGTGTCATGCACCAAGTAATGTCCTAACCGACTAAACTAGTTTGTTAACATGAAATCTGTGGAATGGTTGAAAAATTAGTTTTAATGACTTCACCCTAAGTGCATGTAAACTTCTGACTTCAACTGTAAGTAAAAAAAATACTTTAAAGTTTTTTAGTATCTGTACTTTCCTATATGTTTTTGACAACTTTTACTTCACTACATTCCTAAAGAAAATGATGTACTTTTTACTCCATACATTTTCCATGACACCCAAAAGTACTCGTTACATTTTGAATGCTTAGCAGCACAGGAAAATGGTCCAATTCACACACTTATCAAGAGAACATCCCTGATCATCCCTAATGGCTCTGATCTGGCGGACTCACTAAACACAAATGCTTTGTTTGTAAATTACGTCTGAGTGTTGGTGTGCCCCTGGCTATCCATAAATAAATAAAAAACAAGAGAATTGTGCCGTCTGGTTGGCTTAATATAAGGAATTATCTATACTTTTGATACTTAAGTATATTTACAACTAAATACTTTGACATTTACTCAAGTAGAATTTTACTGGTGACTAACTTGAGTAATTTTCTATTAATGTATTTTTACTTACACTCAAGTATGACAATTGAATACTTTTTCCACCACTGGTTAAAATCCCAAATAAAGACTTGTATCTATACCTTATTCATATGTTAAATTGTGACTTACAGCAACTTTTCCTGAAGTGTTGAGGTGAAGAAACCCAACATGACAAGCATGCTACAGTATGTGTAATGCACCTTTATGTCCCTCTGCCATAAATACAATTTCTGCCTGATATTTCGGTCATTCTAGAACCAACGCCGCTCTCCTCCAATAGAGGGATTCTACAACAGCATTGCATTCTTACCATTCTGCCGACTACAAGGCCTCCTGTCCGTCAAAGCAACCTGAAACAGAACTGAACTCATGTACACTGGAGTGGATGTTGAAGGGGGAAGTGGAATAAAAACTTCTAAGAATCTACAGGATTCCGATTCTACCTACAGAAACGCTATTTATTTGGTACTAAGTGTCTTGCTGGATGGATAGGGACAATTGATATATTATCCAGTTTTATGTCTGTGCTATATACAGGTCTTTACAATATAATAGTATGTCTGTGCTATATACAGGTCTTTACAATATCTTCCTGAAAAGTTGTAGCAGTTCATAGACTTAAAAAAAAAAACGTTATTTGCTTTGTTGTGGTTTTTGAGTTGGCACTTGCTTGGCGGTTTTCGGTCAGCATCAGGTAACAGCTGTTATGTTCTATTGCAGCCTATTGTTGCCAGACGGTTTCTGACAAAGTCAATGAAGACCAGCTGGGCAATAGGGTGGTAGAGTGCAGGAAAACAGTGCCATGTTGTTTCTCAATTTGAGACCTGTGTAAGACAAAAACAGGCACCTTAGCACATATTGGATATTATAAAGTGGGTGGTTCGAGCCCACTTATTTTAATGCTCTAATCACGTTGGTAACCAGTTTATAATAGCAATAAGGCACCTCTGGGGTTTGTGGTATATGGCCAATATACCACGGCTAAGAGCTGCATGTGGAGTGTCTGTCTGCGCCTAAGAACAGCCCTTAGCCGTGGTATATTGGCCATATACCACACCCCCTCGTGCCTTATTGCTTAAATAAACGTCCAGCATAGTCTTTCAGAGATGCAGTATAATAGCACTGGGATCTTCTCAAAATCACAACACTTGGTTTGTAAAAGATCCAAGGGGCAAAAGTCCACTACACCTACCCTGAAAAAGTGAAGATAGAAGCCGCTTGATAAATATCACTCAAAGGCAGTCTCTTGGCTCTTTCTTACACAACGGGCCACTTTCCTTTTGAACTCCCCATGTCGGTCTTCCCTCCACTCTTTCTGCAGGGAAAACATTTTAGTTGCTCTCCACAAAGGCAAATTTGATGTTTGGGAACCTGTAACATTCAGAATTATGTGCACTACTGGATGGAATATACCATTAAAGGCCCAATGCAGTCATTTAACTCAATATAAAGTCCTTTCTGGGTAAGAATTAAGTACCAAAACTCCATCCCATTTCAAACAGCTCATACACGAAAAGGGCATTATCAGCATTTTCACAATATTATTATAACCTCAGTGTGGAAATGTATATAAAACACAGGAAAAATCATGTTTTTGACTCCACTGGGCCTTTAACTCCTTTTGTCCTAAATAACCATCCACAGATTGTCGATTTATAAAGAACCGTAATCAGTGAGCTGATTTGGCCCCTCAGGTGAAAATGAGACTTACTGCAGCGTCTACATTGGCAGGCGAGTCTCCGTTAGGGTCCGCCAACATGGAGATAACACTAATCATAATGGTTTCCACTGTGTGGATGGGCAGCCAGCGCTCCTCAGGCTTCTCATAGCCGTACTTATCTTCACCCGGCTCGTGCAAAATAGATATGCATACGTCACCGTTCTTGTCAACTGCAAACAGGACAAGAGACATGAAATTAGAACAGATATATTCACTTATTTCTGTGCATGCGTGTGTGTGTGTGTGTAAACAACTGCCAGAGCAAAGGATTTTGGTGCATTGCAAAAAATCCTTAGGGATAGCCTACATTTCCCCAACAGTAAATATACACAAAAAGTGCTAATAATTTCAAGCTAAAACATACCCAGTGTAGTACACTCATACTTACCATTAGGGTGCCATATATCTGTGATAAATTTCATTTTCGGTGGCCTGAGAGGGTAGTCTTTGGGAAACGTGAGATGTGCTTTAAACACACCACCTTCACTGTGGCAGAGAGAAATGTGTTTCATTATGGTCAAATACCAAAGGGTTGGAATATTGGGATGTGACAAATGGAAAAGGTTTTATGTTTAAACAGCCATTTATTGATTGTTTTTTTTCTGCAATAAAACTAGAAGAAAAATTCATTTAATTTCACGTGATAATCACAATGCAGATGGTCTAGAGAAAATTTTATAATTTATGCTGCTGCATGTAACTTGTTGTCGTCCAATCACAAGTCATCAAACCCGCACTAGGCTAAAGTCAGAGCTAGAGCCTCTGTGTGGCATTATTAGGAGATATCTAGGCTAATCAATGGAAGATGGAATTAAAATGACAGAACTAAAAGTTAAATGAGATGGACAGGCTACAACACAGAGAGCCAACAGGTAAATTAGGCTGCTACTTAATAATCTGAACAGAGTTGGAAGGGGAGAAAGCGCAGTTAGTTATACAGTCTCAATTAATCTAGCTAACGTTAGCTAGCTTCTCTCAGTTTGATGCAGTCAAGACAGATACTATGTAATCAGATAAGATGATAAATAACTAGCAATAAGTTAGTCTATCAGCGCAAATTGACTTGGTTGCCCTCTCTCCCCCTCCCTGCTCCCCCCCCCATCATTCACAGATGCACAGCACACGGCTCCCGTTAATAAAGTAGCAAAAAAGTATGCTTTTTCTGTCCTCCTACTAACATTAGAGCATTGTTGCATTAGGTATTTGTTGAATTGTTATTTTTTTCCCTTTATGATAATCAGGACCTGTTAGTGGTAGTTTTGTGACAACTGCCCTTTGAATTCAATAGTGTGGAGGAAAAAAATACTTTCGTTTTTCGGTTAGGGAATTTTTTAACGTTTAAACGTTCACACTAGTTGGAATATAGTTGAAAAGATCCCGAAATCTTGACATGAACGGACAACTGTTGTACATGACAAATTCCTCCCCACATCCACATATTCGCCAGCTGGCTTATCAACCCACGCACACAGCAAAATCAGAGTGGAACTGTGCTGGCAGACTTACTAGCACGTGTCTGGTGGGCCAATGATTAAGACTTCCCATCTGTAGAGGTCGTTATCGTCTATCAAGCCTGCTGAGAATCCCTCCACTGGGTTCTTATTCAGCTCTGTGAAAAAAATAAAACATTAACATAATTTGGTTTTCCATCAGAAATAAATATACACAAATAATGGCTGTACTGTGATATTTGACTCTTGAACTTCATACAGTCAATAAAGTAAGAACACATCACTAATCAGTCGTGTGTTGGAATGCTGGATTAAGCGCTAAGATTTAAATGTTCCTCTCTGTGAATATAAATCTGTTGATCCTCAAATAATTGGTATGCTTTTAAAATGATCATTAAAAATAAAACAGCTTCCTAAGTAAAATAGCACAGTCAAAGGACTGCACCCATCTGTCACACCATGGGCTCTGGTCCTAAGATAATCAACTTTGTGTTGTTTCCTACTATTTCATTTCCTCTCAAAACATCTCAAAAGTGAAGTTAACTAAATGAGAAATGTGAATGGTCCCAATAATGCACCTTTAACTGTAAGTAATTGGTGAAGCAGTTCAAAGCAAATATTCACTAACTTGATCAGGCCTTGTGTTAAGAATGTGTTCTTAACTGACTTGCCTAGTTAAATAAAGGTTAAATAAATAAAAAGTTAAATTCTAAGTATTCCGGAATTTGTGAAGTAGGGAGGCATTGAAAGTGTGCCACCAATGCAGAAGAGAAACTGGTAAATACCAGCAGCGCTTTTAAGTCACATGACCAGTAATTAATCCAGAGGAGCAGGTCAATGAGGTCATAGGTTCACAGAGTTCATGGAAGGTGTGAATCTCAAGGCTTCCCCTTCTGAGAAACACAGAGACAGGGCCCAGGGAAGGCCTCTGGGACACAGCCACATAGGGCTTTAGACTGAGGGGTTCTCCCTCAGCTGAGAACTTGGCAAGGCGCTGCAGCAGTAGGGTCCTGTAAAATCTGTTTTATTTTTTCCCCAAATTCCATTTATCTAAGTTTTCACTCTCAAAATCACACGTTATAATATATATATATATATTTTTTTTAAATGAGTTGTTCTAAGTCCACAACATTGTTTAAACCACATCAGTAGATGAGGTCTGGGAAAAAGGAGAGATTTTGATTTTGGGGTGTAGTTACCCTTTAATTCCAGTGCACACCTAGCAAGAGACTGTTGTAGTTTAGCAATGTTTTTGTAGCACACGTGATGGTAGAGTTTGAAAAACAAATACCCACTGGATTGATGCAAATAATCATGACATCATTCTGCCAGGTAGCCTAGGCTACTTGGTAGTTAACATTTAATTGAGAGCCTTTTGGGAAAGCCTTTCCATCAAGATTTCTCTCTTACATTTTGTGCACTAATTTGTATACTTCCCTGTTGGTGAGCATTTCTCCTTTGCAAGAGAATCCATCCACCTGACAAGTGTGACATATCAAGAAGCTGATTAAACAGCATGATCATTACACAGGTGTGCGCATTGTGCTGGGGACAATAAAAAGGCCATTTTAAAAAGGTGCAGTTTTGTCACACAACAAAATGACACGATGTCTCAAATGCGTGCAATTGGCATGCAGACTGCAGGAATGTCCACCAGAGCTGTTGCCAGAGAATTGAATGTTTATTTTTCTACCATGAGCTGCCTCACAACGTAATTTTAGAGAATTTGGCAGTATGTCCAGCCCGCCTCACAACCACAGACCATGTGTAACCACGCCAGCCCAGGACCTCTACATCCGGCTTCTTCACCTGCGGGATCGTCTGAGGAGGCGTTGGGAGGTGCTGAGGAGTATTTCAGTTTGTAATAAAGCCCTTTTGTGGGGGAAAACTCAATGTGATTGGGTGGGCCTGATTGGGTGGGCCTTTTTGTTCAGTATATTTAACTGTGCTGCAAATTTACACTAATTTGGAACCTTTCTAAATCACATAGTATCTACAGATTGTAAATTAAATAAATATTTTTATTACGAGTATTATTATATTGTTCATTGATTGACTATTGCTTTCGAAATCTCAGAACAGTGCCATTTGTAGGGTTAGTTTCAGGTAAGTCACTTCACTCATGCTGCCAAACATGCCCTTGTAAAACTGACTATCCTACCGATCCTTGATTTCGGCGATGTCATTTACAAACTAGCCTCCAACACTCTACTTAGCAAATTGGATGTAGTCTATCACAGTGCCATCCGTTTTGTCACCAAAGCCCCATACACTACCCACCACTGCGACCTGTATGCTCTCGTTGGCTGGCCTTCATTATATATTCGTCGCCAAACCCACTGGCTCCAGGTCATCTATAAGTCTTTATTAGGTAAATCCCCGCCCTATCACAGCTCACTGGTCACGATAGCAACACCCACCCGTAGCATGCGCTCCAGCAGGTATATCTCACTGGTCACCCCCAAAGCCAACACCTCCTTTGGCCGCCATTCCTTCCAGTTCGCTGCTGCCAATGACTGGAACGAATTGCAAAAATCATTTAAGCTAGAGGTTCCTATCTCCCTCAATAACTTTAAGCATCAGTTGTCAAAGCTGCTTATCGATCACTGCAACTGTATATAGCCCTTCTGTAAATAGCCCACACTCCTACCTCATCCCCATATTTATATTTATTTTTGTTATTTTCACAAATCTTGCACTCCAGTATATCTATTTGCACATCATAATTTGCACATCCTTCATTCCTGTGTTAATGATGATAATCTGTAATTTATTTCACCACTATGGTCTATTTATTGTCCTACCTCCTAACCTTACTGCATTTTGCACTACATTTTGCACTCTGTATATAGATTTTCTATTGTGTTTTTGACTATGTTTGTTTACTGTGTAACTGTGTTATTTTTGTCGCACTGCTTTGCTTTGTCTTGGCCAGGTCGCCGTTGCAAATGAGAACTTGTTCTCAACTGACCTACCTGGTTAAATAAAGGTGAAATAAAATTAAAAAAAAAAATTTTTTAGGCACTCCTGAACCTGTGACCAGAAACAAGCTACATTGGGGCAATACCAGAGTAAGTGGTCTAATGACCATCTCTTTGCAGCGAAGAGACAGTTGTATGCCCCATATACATAGCTTTCTGTTAGTGGCAAAAATGTTGGTGTATAATAATTCCAATAGAAACATTTTAAGTTTTGAATCAAGCATTATTTTATGTATCAGTTCATAAACCATGTGCCATGGAATAGGAGCATCGGAAATCTCTTCCCAGCCATTTTGCAACCTGTCAGGTGTCGCTATCAAACCAAATGCATAGCTGGAACCCTGAACTGGAGATAATTTATTTGGCACACCTTCCATGTGGAATTACACAATTTTATGTGTACAACATCCAAAGAGCTGTTTTACTATAATGAGAGCTTTGTCATTTCTAAAAGGACGTATTGTTTTTTTTTTTGAGCCTCTGTTCACGTTTTTCCATAGCCCCCAAACTGCAGAAAGAGCAGAGGAAATCTATTGCGGGTGATCTAAGAAAAATCAAGTAAAATCGCAAAACAGTGTATGGACTCTTCTATAACATGACATTAACATCAGAAATTGAGAATCAATACGTTAAGACAGTGTTTCCCAAACTCGGTCCTGGGTCCGACATTTTGTTTTTTGCCCTAGCACTACACAGCTGATTCAAATAAATCAACTCATTATCAAGCTTTGATGATTTAAATCAAATGTGTAGTGCTAGGGGGCAAAAACCAGGGGGGCCCCAGGACTGAGTTTGGGAAACCTTGCTTTAAGACGCCATAATGTTTAATCGGTATGTGCACCAAAGAAAAAAGGGTAATATAAAGTTAACGCTTTCTCTGTAATATGAGTAGTATCTTCTTACATTAACCTGTGAATATTGAAAACATACAATTTTTCATTGGGTTCATTTTTCAATATATAGTTGAACATAATATACAGGCATATCAATGTTCCAGAGTGGGATTTCTGCTAGATTTAGAACTTAAGTTTGCACCCCCTTTTTTGGGGTTGTTGATCCATGGCTCAGGTGGCCAAGTAAACACATGGCTGTTTGGCTCGTCTCAGTCACGAAGAGGAACACCTTAAATATGCCGTTCTGCCATTGAGCAGAGGTGTAGGGTTAAATGCGTTAGACACATTTCGGCTGAATGGATGCTGTTGTGCAATTGACAAGGTATTCCCTTTCCCAATGCCATGCGGGTGGTAACATTAAAATAAAACCCAGCCCTGAAATGAAACTGGCTGAAAATAATTTGTATGTCATAGGAAAAAAACAACGCATTTGCACAGATTTCCAGGAAGCGGGCAGCTCGGATTTGTCACCTCATACTTGATTTAAATAGTTGTGCAACATCATGGGTAAGCTCTAACCATCGTCTTGGTGTGGACGTTTAAAGGAGGCCTTGGTAAGGCCAACATGTCACTAATGTTCCAATTAATTATATCTCTATCATGCTTTGCGATAGAAATGTCATAAATGGTCCCTTGTATAGATACAATTTAGTGAAAATCCAAAAAAGAATGGTCCTGTTTTGTTCTAGTTTCACGAGGAATCACCCAGGCCATGGAATAAAAACATTTTAGAATCGTAGCGCAAATCAAATACTTAACAGAATGAACACATTTAATTAACGGGTGGTTCAGTTAAACTCACGGTTCTGCCTAAGCTAACGTTAATATAAAGTAGAACAATTGTGCGTCCAATGCCTACAGTCGACATGTGTCCGCTAACGTTAGCTAGACATCCAAATGACGTTCAAAACAAAGGGGTAGCACAAACGTCAGTTAGCAAGCTAACTGCCGGTGAATCATTTCGCGTCCACAAAACCAATGGATGTAGACGTTACTAAAACATTACCCTAACATACAGGTAGATGGCTATTTTATCAGCAGAAACGTAGTTACAAAATATTGTACGATACGCTAGCTAAATAACTGCATAACTCGCTTCCACTTGTGGGCTCGCTAATTGAGCTAGCTAACTAGTAACGTTAGCACAGCCAGGGAGCTTAGACGAAACGTATCTAGCTAAGATGTTACTATATTCAACTGTCAACATGAAGTAAGCAAAGATGAGACATTTCAAACCATACATGACCGTAGATAAAGTAAAAGCCCAAACAAAGATTACTGTTAGATGATGAGCCGACGGTGGGCCTAAAGCGATGAATTAGCGAACGTTAGCAAGCAATCAGAGCGTTAGCTAGCTAAGTTAGCCGGCTACTTTAGCCACCCGTTTATAAATTACCTGCCAGCTGTCTCCTGAGTAACAGTGCTGCCTGAGGCTCCGTCATGTTTTTACAATTTGGATTCTAAAATTATAAATGTTAACCAGCCAATATTGCTACGTGAGAGAATTAACTAGCACTTCCAATAAATAACGCCAGTGCTTATTTTCTAGTCTGTTTCGCTCCACATTCTCATTCTGGGGCACATGCGCAGTAAAATAAATAATCATTGGAGGCACTTCTGTAGAGGGCAATCATCAGTGCGCGCAACAGCACTTGTGAAAGCACCTTCTTCGTTCACTCCACCCTTTTTACATTTTATTTTACCTTTATTTAACTAAGCATGTCATTTAAGAACAAATTCTTATTTACAATGATGGCCTACCTAAAGGCAAAATGCCTCCTGCAGGGACGGGGGCTTGGATTAAAAATAAATAAATACATTCATTAAAAAAATTAAATAAAGGACAACACATCACGACAAGAGAGATGCCACAACACTACATACAGATAGACCTAAGACAACCACATAGCATGGCAGCAACACATGGCAGCAGAACAACATGGTACAAACATGATTGGGCACAGACAACTGCACAAAGGGCAAGAAGGTAGATACAAAAATACATAATGCGAAGCAGCCACAACTGTCAGTAAGAGTGTCCATGATTGAGTCTTTAAATGAAGAGATGGAGATTAAACTGTCCAGTTTGAGTATTTATTGCAGCTCGTTCCAGTCGCTAGCTGCAGCGAACTGAAAAGAGGAGTAACCCATGGACGTGTGTACTTTGGGGACGTTTAACAGAATGTGACTGGCATAACGGGTGTTGTATGTGGAGGATGAGGGCTGCAGTAGATATCTCAGATAGGGGGGAGTGAGGCCTAAAATGGTTTTATAAATAACCATCAACCAGTGATTTTTGCGACGGGGTATACAGAGATGACCAGTTTACAGAGGAGTATAGAGTGCAGTGATGTGTCCTATAAGGAGCATTGGTGGCAAATCTGATGGCCGAATCGTAAAGAACATCTAGCCGCTTGAGAGCACCCTTACCTGCCGATCTATAAATTACGTCTCCGTAATCTAGCATGGGCAGGAGACTCTGCATATGAAACCCTGTGGACGGTCCTGATTCTGGAAACCTCATTTTCACCACAGTTGCAACACTTCTATGCTCAAAAAATTAAAAAAATGTCCACTACAGAGGCAGTTGGTATGTTAAGATATTAATTATGAACGTTTTTTCAGTTTGAGCACCTGCACCATGAAAGATCTGTGTACGGCATTGACCAACACCTGCTTCGCTGAAAGGTCTGTGCACAGCCCTGATCCTCGTCGTCTTCTTCTTCTTCTTCGTCGTCATCTTATTCTTCTTCTTCTATGATATAATGGCGGTCCGCAAATCAACGTTTGTGGTCAATCACAGTTTACAACATTTCTAAATCTTCCTACCTAACACAGAACTTCTGAGAAAATAAAAAAGAGCCATACTAACTTCTAATAAACCCTCCCCAAAATCCCTTCCAACTCCCCCAACCCCGTCCAACCTCAATGACCCTAAACTTCAATCTTTCCCTCTCTTCAACAATATAACAACACATGCTCCACCATTTCACCGACCATACACTCCAGACACAAACCATTCACATGCTTGTCAACCAAATGTAATCATGAATTCAATGTACAATGTACTAATCATAATCGAGAAAACACCACCTCTTCCTTCCTAATCTGACCTTTGAATCTTGGTCCACCGACCTTTCTTTGGAGACCATATAAATGGCGTCCCTTGTTCTCTGAGTCCCATATCTTCTGCCACACATCAATTATAATGGCTCTGATCTTACATTTTACCTCACCTCTACCCAGTGGAACATTAATATCAATTATATCTTGTTTCAAAGCTCTTTTAGCTAATTGGTCTACAATTTCATTGCCTTCCACACCCGAATGCTCTGGGACCCAGCAGAATCTCACTACTACACCCATTTTCTCAATTCTCCATAATAACATTAATACCTCTGATGGTAGGTCATTCCTATTAGATGTACCAGATGATAAAACTATTCAATACAGGCAGAGAATCTGAACATACTCAAATTCTAACAGGTTGTATGTCCTCCACCCACTGGAGGGCAACTATTATCGCCAAACAGTTCAACTGAATATACATATATCTTTTTTTTTATATATATATATCTTTTACATATCTGCACATCAAATTCTGGAATGTACACTCCTTCTCCTGTGTGCCCACTATCTGGGTCCTTGGATCCATCTGTGAAAAACGGTAAAAAAAAAAGATAAAAATGTCTACCTACAGTTGAAGTCGAAAGATTACATACACCTTAGCCAAATACATTTAAACTCAGTTTTTCACAATTCCTGACATTTAATCCTTGTAAAAAATTCCCTGTCTTAGGTCAGTTAGGGTCACCACTTTATTTTAAGAATGTGAAATGTCAGAATAATAGTAGAGAATGATTTATTTCAGCTTTTATTTCTTTCATCACATTCCCAGTGGGTCAGAAGTTTACATACACTCAATTAGTATTTGGTAGCATTGCCTTTAAATTGTTAAACTTGGGTCAAACGTTTCGGGTAGCCTTCCACAAGCTTCCCACAATAAGTTGGGTGAATTTTGGCCCATTCCTCCTGACAGAGCTGGTGTAACTGAGTCAGGTTTGTAGGCCTCAGTGCTCGCACACGCTTTTTCAGTTCTGCCCACAAATGTTTTATAGGATTGAGGTCAGGGCTTTGTGATGGCCACTCCAATACCTTGACTTTGTAGTCTTTAAGCCATTTTGCCATAACTTTGGAAGTATGCTTGGGGTTATTGTCCATTTGGAAGACCCATTTGTGACCAAGCTTTAACTTCCTGACCGATGTGTTGATGTTGCTTCAATATATCCGCATAATTTTCCTTCCTCATAATGCCATCTATTTTGTGAAGTGCACCAGTCCCTCCTGCAGCACCCCCACAACATGATGCTGCCACATCCATGCTTCACAGTTGGGATGGTGTTCTTCGGCTTGCAAACCTCCCCCTTTTTCCTCCAAACATAACGATGGTCATTATGGGCAAACAGTTCTATTTGTTTCATCAGACCAGAGGACATTTCTCCAAAAAGTGGAGCACAGACACTTTGTCCATAAGTGCAGTTGCAAACTGTAGGCTGGCGTTTTTATGGCGGTTTTGAATGTGGTACCTTCAGGCATTTGGAAATTGCTCCCAATTGCGTCCAAGGATGAACCAGTCTACAAATTTCTTTCTGAGGTCTTGGCTGATTTCTTTTGATTTTCCCATGATGTCGAGCAAAGAGGAACTGAGTTTGAAGGTAGGCCTTGAAATACATCCACAGGTACACCTCCAATTGACTCAAATGATGTCAATTAGCCTATCGGAAGCTTCTAAAGCCATGACATAATTTTCTGGAATTGTCCAAACTGTTTAAAGGCACAGTCAACTTAGGGTTAGGGTTAGGGTTAGAATTACTTGTGTCATGCATAAAGTAGATGTCCTAAACGACTTGCCAAAACTATAGTTTGTTAAAATGAAATCTGTGGAGTGGTTGAAAAATGAGTTTTAATGACTTCAACCTAAGTGTATGTAAACTTCTGACTTCAACTGTATGTAATTGTCAACCAGTTTCCCTATATCACTGACTTCTGACCAATCTTTCCTTTTCTCTACCAAGGTTAGATCTACAACAGGATCTGGGAGCAACCATGGAGGAACATCCCCTATCACCACAGAAGTGCCAACCTCCAACTCCCTCAAACCACTCTCATCAGCAAGCTTTCCAACTGTCCAACCAAAACCACTACCTTGTCAACTAGTATATTCCCAACAGTCTCTAGAACAGTAGCAGTGGGATGCTCAACCTCACAGCCTTTCAACCTAACCCAATAAGCTAATGACCATTTTTTACGCCAAAGGCATCTCACCTGCCTCCACTAGTAAGGCACATACAGATGTTGATTTAAATGCACCAATACATTTCCTTAAAGCTATATACTGGATTCTGTCCAGCTTCTGAAGCCATGTCTTTGCCGCTGTTCCATAAACTATACACCCGTAATCAATTGTCGTCCTGATCAGAGCTCTATAAATATTCAACAACGATTGTCTGTCAGCACCCCATTCATAACCAGAGACCAGTCGCATAAGATTCACCACCTTCTTACACTTTGTTTCAACATTTATGACATGGTCTTTCCATGTATATCACTCATTGAACCGTAGACCCAAATATTTGTACTTAGAAACTCATAGGCTGTCCATACAATAACAACTGTATGTTATCAGCAACTTTCTTCTTCGAGAAGAACATAGAACAAGACTTCGCCACTGACAGTTTAAAATCCCAGTCAATCGACTATCTTTCAACATACACTACAGCTTGTTAAATAGATTTGATCACATGAAAGACATTCCTTCCCCTCTCCCAAATAGCTCCATCATCAGCATATAGGGAAGCCCCAATACCCATACCTACATTCGAAAACACATCGTTAATCATAATGTTGAACAAACAGGCAGGGAGGTTAGAATTAATCTTGGGTCCAGAACAGGAGTCGGCAGAACCTTTGTCACTGGAGACGGTGATGGCACAACTGTGGGAACCAGTTGAGACTCTACGACAGGAGCTGGTTGAAGCACAGCTGTAGGAGTGGGGAGCTGAAGCTCCATAGCAGGAGTTGATGTAGTAGGCCCCACTACTAACATGAGCTCCATTGTCGGAAAGGGCTGGATCTGCACGGCTGGGGTTGGCTGGAGCACAGGGTGCTCCGCCAGGGGGAGCTCTGGTAGCTCGTCAAGCCCTGGAGAAAGCTTTAGCACCGCTGTGAGGGACTGCACAGCAGGGGTCAGATCCGAGACCGGGGCTAATGTTGAAGCTGATGTGGAACGACGCTGCGTCTCGAGCATCTTCTGACGTCCGGCGTCAATGAGCACAGGGTGCTCTGCCTGTGCTCACTGTCTTTCCCCTAATTGCATAGTTAGGGTTGGTATTGCTAATTAGTGGGGGATTGGGTACCACCCCCTCTGATTGCTTGCACATTATTAAAATGTATAATTATTCAAAGTTTTGGGTTTGGAGTCGTTGGAAGCTGCTAAACGTTTTTAATCTTTTTATAGACTTTAATGAATCATCACTACTGAATCAGTAATGGGGGAGTTGGAGGTGAATGAATATGCAAAAGAAAAATGAATTGATTAATCAATGATAATGATTAATCATACCCGGAAAGGCTATCTGGGGATTAAACTTTTAATTAACCTGAGAAGTTGATACAGAAGGTTAATACAGAAAGTTTTAAAATGTCTCATTCGTAAAAACCAATCAATTTGGATTTTATTCAAAAGTTCCACCTGAAAAGGGTTGGAAGGCAATTGAACAACCTAGTTTAATTTAATGTGACAACAATATCTAATCAGTGGAGACTGGTTAGATTTCATAAGTGTAGCCGCTTGCTACCAGTGAGCGACAATAAATTCTAGACCACTAGAGGTCACTGGTCGCACCAAGCTGACTCGAACCGCGCAAGCCGGAGGAAAATCCCTGTGACACAGAAAACAAAATGGCTGCTGTTCCTTTTGTTAGCTTCAGCATCTCGTGCAAAGCTAATCCTCTTTGTACAGAAGTCTCACTCTCAAGCACAAATACGACCCTTAAGCCAGGGAAGGGTTTTACTAATAATCGTATTATGTTCAAACCATGTTTTACAGTAACGTGTGGTAAACAAAGAAATACACCGTGGTCTACTCACTCTACTGACAACGCGAGAGACAGAGAGATAATTATCGCTTGTCAAGCGAACATCTACTCTACTTTCAATCTGTCATAAATTGGCTTTGATTAATTTGGTGACATGTTCTTTTATCAAATTAGATTATTCTAATGTTTAATTGATTACGTAATTAAATTAAATCATGCAAGAATGAAATGATTAATAACCTGGGGCACCACTGGAATCTGTCATTTACAGAGTTACCGATTCCAGAAAATAACTTTGGATATTATAAATCGTATAACAATCAATCATTAACCATACCTCTGATTTCAGTCTCATTCTGATGATCGTAAAATCAATATCTGCACGAATTCTAGCTCACATGTTGAATCAGCATACACACATTGTTTTAATCATTTATTTACTAACTAGCTAAATAAACACACAGAGTTACATATACTTTATATACAGTCATGTGAAAAAGTAAGTACACCACCTGGAAAGTTATATATTTTTTTTATTTACATATTTGGACAGATGGATATGTAATCTTCACTTCAACACTATTGACAGATAAAGGTTACCCAATTTAACAAATCACACACACAAAAAACAACTTTGAAAATGTTATGCAATTAAAATAAACAAAAATGGCTTTTCCTTATGAAAATGTTAGTACACCCCTACCTTTACCATCACATAAAATGGCTAAAATTAGAATTAAGTGTACCAAACAAGTGCAAATGATTAGAGTGAAACTGGGTCCAGCCATCTGTCCAAATATGTAAAAAATAAAAGATAACTTTCCAGGGGGTATACTTACTTTTTCACGACTGTACAACAGTATAGATCATACAGTGATTGCTACTCATGTCATGAGCATCATTGGGAACTAAAGTCTTGACTGCCGTCAATGGCTTTTGTAATGGGGAAGAGAAGAGCATGTTTCATAGTTCTCAACCAATGACTGTTCACTTGGGAGTGGCTACTGACTGATGTGAGTTTACTTATGAAATCATTTTTCTCATTTATAAGGCTAAAATCACATTTAATCTTTTCACAAATAGTATCATATTCAAACATATAAATAACACCACAAGTACATGTAAATCTGATAACTAGAATGTGTCGACTTCGCAAGATACAGTTTGTCGTCCTGTCATCCGATATAATGTTCCAGACAACAACTGATCTGACATCATATTCTTTAAATACCTACGGACACTTTCAACTGGTTGAAAAAGGGAAATATTGTTAATTGTCCAATCTATTGATGTTAACATACCTTCTCTGTGTAAACAAAGGGCTTTGTCCATTCTGTAGAACGGTTTGAGAGAGAATGGAATTTATTGGGGGGGTCATAAACCTTTAGAGAGAGAGAGAGAGAGAGAGAGAGAGTTATGACCCCTCCTCCACCCAACAGGGCAATGACAATCCCCTATGCCTCACTGCATGGCATTTTCCCTGCAAAGTCTCTCAAGGTAGTCGCACATGGAAGCACTACAAAGTCAACTGCGTCTGTTACTTGAACTCTGTGAAGCATTTATTTGGGCTGCAATTTCTGAGGCTGGTAACGCTAATGAAATTATCCTCTGCAGTAGAGGTATTTATCGGTTTTCTCACGTCATGGCTCATGTAAATTGTTTCCTGAAACAGCCAAATCAATATAATTTCAAGCCCCCTCTTGAGGTTTGGGGCAAGCCATTGGAATCTGCATCAGAGATAGGGTTGCAAAGGAAACTTCCGGGATTTTTCCATGGGAAGTTAAGCCCGTGATTTTTGCTTAAATTCATACACAAGGCAATTCTAGGTCTTGTGGCATATTTTGGTTAAACTATCCCCAATTCAATGGAATTGCAACCCTCTGCATGCACAGTGCATTCTTCCATCACATGTGCAGTGCACTCTTCCATCACATGTACAGCTGATTCTCAAGATCTTGCACACTAATGAGATGTTATTGAGCCCACACTACTACACGGTCTGAGCCAAGGACTACATGCTTTCTGGTAAGTTTTGATTACAATACTGGGTGGTCTGAATATATTTCATATGACATACATTATTTTTTGTTAACTAGTAAATAGTAGCCTACAGCAAAGTGTGTTTAAATAATTTCTAACTTGTTAACAATTTCTGCTAGTTCGTTTTTTCTACCATGTGGGTTTTAGCATGCTTGAGCCTGCTAACTGAAGAGTGTTCATTCACAATTTTCCTGTTTCTTTACAGGAAAATGACACGGGCACTATCTGATGTGTGGAGACATTTCACTGCAGCTAATGTAGAAGGAAAAGCTGTCATTGGCTGGCTGTTCTGGAGCAGCCAGGACCTTCTGCCTGAAACTGAAGTGCTGTGTGTTAAAGCATGTACAGTTTAGGTCCTTCTTTGTGAACAAAGGCAGCTGACATCACAAGACATCAGCTCACCAGGAGCAAGGGTGATGACCTGGTGTATTCTCATGTTAGAGGGCATCGCTTTTATCGGGATTGGCATCATCACGTTCAACATCGGCACTCTTCACAAAGAACAGCTTCACTGAAGTGTTTGTCTCACATGGGGCTTTGTGGCCCTTAGCCACCAGCCTGCCCGCCGTTCTCTTCAGCGTTCCTCCCACACCATCAGGAGCCCCTTTTCCATGGCTTGACTCAAAAAAGTACTAGCCTTGACCCCACATTTGTGTAATTCTGTTGTGAAAAGCAGGAAGTTGCCTCTGCTTATACTGTGCAAGGCCCATCACTAAAAAAGTGCAATACAGACACTTGTGGATGTGTGGCCTGAAGGTAGTCTAGCACTGGATCAAGGTGTTTCCTTATAGCAGGAGGGCTTTTGTGCCTAGAGGGGGAGATCGTTGTGAAGCATATAGGCTCCTGTTGGCCAACATACAGTACCCCAGTATGTAGAGAAGCTTGCCGGTGTGAAGCCCCAAAGTGAACAGCTTGGATCTCAGATGTGTATTTGCAGACATAGTTCTCTGAAAAGTCCACATGGATCAAGGCCTCCTCCATTGAACAACTGAAGTTAAGAGCCTTGCCCAACTCTCCTACCACTAGGCTAACGCCCTTAAAATATATTTTTTATTCCCATGGAACACATTACAGCATGTTTTTTAAGTGAATATAAACAATATATCATGTATAATATACTGAATAATTAATTTGTTTGGATGCAATATTCATGAATGAAGTAAATAACTCAACCCTGTCACAGGTTTACAATGAAATGTGTCAGATCTTTCCTCATGTGGTGAAGGACAGGACACATGCACACATGTGCACACATGGTGTGCATGAAATTAATAGGCTGTATATTTTTATGGGCTAAAGTATAATTTTGATAAGTACTAGTTTTCCATGTTTATTTCATGTAACAGGGTTGAGTTGGTCAGCCCGACGATCCCCACCTGACTTTAAAAAACAACAAAATACACATATAAAAGAATGTGATTACTTGCCTGTTTCTGAACCATGCAGTTGAAAATTGTTGAATGATGTCATTTGAGTGTAGACTGAGGGACAGAGCTAAATTGTTTGATTTCAATCAATAATCATGCATTTATTTGATAAAAACACTTTCTCAACAAAATAACACAAATATATTAATGGCAAAAGTTATTAATTATGTGCACATTTTAATATGAATTTCCCAAGTAAAAATGAAGTGAAACGCCTGGGGCACATGACACAATTCTTAGTGTCAGTTAAAAAATATGATTTTTTAAATAATAAAGTTTAAATTAATGCTCTGTTTATTTCAATTCATTATACTGGACATTAACCTACATTAACCTACTGGACATGTATCTTAATACCTTCTGCCTACCAACACCTACTATTGTGTACCTTCGCACCTCCCTGTCTACCAACACCTACTATTGTGTACCTTAGCACCTTCTGCCTACCAACACCTACTATTGTGTACCTTAGAACCTTCTGTCTATAACCTACTATTGTGTACCTTAGCACCTTCTGTCTATAATCTACTATTGTGTACCTTAGAACCTTCTGTCTATAACCTACTATTGTGTACCTTAGCATCTTCTGCCTACCAACATCTACTATTGTGTACCTTAGCACCTTCTGTCTATAATCTACTATTGTGTACCTTAGCACCTGCTGTCTATAACCTACTATTGTGTACCTTAGCACCTTCGGTCTATAACCTACTATTGTGTACTTTAGCACCTTCTGTCTATAACCTACTATTGTGTACTTTAGCACCTTCAGTCTATAATCTACTATTGTGTACCTTAGCACCTTCTGTCTATAATCTACTATTGTGTACCTTAGCATCTTCTGCCTACCAACATATACTATTGTGTACCTTAGCACCTTCTGTCTATAATCTACTATTGTGTACTTTAGCACCTTCTGTCTATAATCTACTATTGTGTACCTTAGCACCTTCTGTCTATAATCTACTACTGTGTACCTTAGCACCTTCTGTCTATAATCTACTACTGTGTACCTTAGCACCTTCTGTCTATAATCTACTATTGTGTACCAGCACCTTCTGTCTACCAATACCTTAAAATAAAATAATAATAATACAAATCCACAATATATCAAATCAAATACAGACATGTAGCGAATACATTTTTTTTGACATTTTGTTTTGTATACGTTTTAATGATTCTAAATAGTTTTCCAAATCAGATTTTTCTTCATTAATTTTGATTTGTGTATGAAACATTTTCCTAATAAATTAAAGAGCTTTCTGAGACTAATCTGCCTCACTTTTCCTGGAAACATGCCTGTTTGCCGTAACAACAGTAACTATGTGGCGAGATTGTGGGAGAGAAGTAGCGAATCAGCATTCAAATGTATGGTGAAAAACCGCTTGGAACCATTTCCATGTTTGACCGCTAGGTTTCATGGGTATTATGACGACAACACTGTGGTACTCTATCCGGTAGTATAAAGATTGCCACGAGTTAGCGGAGTCGGAGAGTATCCATCTTGAAAAGCAGCCTACGGCTCCTGCATTTTAAACAGTAAGCGCTATTTTCATTTCACCTCCCACACGTTGAGTTATGTGATTCAACGATTTATGTCCCCCGGTATCTAGCTAACGTTAGCTAAATGATGTATAGCTGCTCTAACATCGTTACCTATTGCTTACTTGGTTTGTCAAGTCAGGCACTGGCAGGCCGCAAACACGAACAGAATAACCAGCTAACATTAGCGAGCTATCGTAATTGCTAAATGGTTCTGTTTAGCAGATTAGTAGATCAGGCCCTTGAATTATTTCTGTGCACAGTTGCTTATATCCGTATAATCCAATTTAACGTTCGCTATGGTGTTTTATCAACTCCAATGTGACTGTGTTCCGATGTTAACAAGCTAACGTTAGGTAGTTATAGAAGCCGGTTAGTGTATGGTAGGTCAGTTAGTGGCCTACTTTTTGAATGTTCACGGTGGTCTACAGGAAATACTATTCATATAACCAGCTAGTTAACGTTCTTTATCCCCACGATAGGGGATCATTATGTCTGGCGACGCAGAGCAGCAATTCATGGAGACTTCCAAAAATGGGAACGACGCCGAGGAAGAACTGAATGGAGCAGAAGAACCCACAGAACACCCCGAGGCAGAGGAACAAGAACAGAGCTGCACGGTAGAGGGAGAGCCAGTGGCCGAGGAACAATCTGCGGTGGAGGAAGGTGTCACGCAGAACGGAGCGGCAGAGGGAGGACAGATAAATGCAAGTAAAGGCGAGGATGACGCTGGGTACGTTTCTCTGTGGTTGTTTTAACGTCTGTGACATACTAACGTTACAGATTTGATTTATTTTTTCTTTGTTGGAGCCATTTACAGCCCATTTGGGGGGGATGGGCTTCAACTGGCTAGAATTGAGTTATAGCATTCATTTTGCAGAATGTTGCAGTGATTAATCTAGCTAAGAATTCTCAACTCTACAATTGCATTGAGAAACTATGGATTCCCACTGACAACTATGACAAGCACAGGTGCACAGTAAGCGTTAAATAATTTATATTTATAAGTGTTGTGTGGCAGTGCATGTTTGAAGTTGCTAACTTCATACTCATGCGCAGGTTACGCAACGCAATTGGACATGTCACATAAAATGAAGTTATCAAACTACTGATTGTAGCATCCAAGTATCAACTGATACTGACTCAATGTAGTTGGAGGTCTCTGCCAAAACTCAACACCACTCAACTCCATTGAGATGTGATGTACATATGGTGGAGTTGAGAATTCTCGGCTATGATTCAACCAAGTATGTGTAACTCCCAGTCTGTTATTGACCTGTACAAGTTTGTAAACCACAACAATGTCCCTAGTAATTTGAGATTTTTCTTAACTCAAATCATATCAAAACAAATATGTGAATAGTGGCTGCTCAGTTGTCAGCCTATGATAATTGTCCTAAGTGTGTTACTGATCTGTTTCTCCGCAGAAAAATGTTTGTTGGTGGACTTAGCTGGGACACTAGCAAAAAAGACCTGAAAGACTACTTCTCCAAATTTGGAGAGGTGACCGATTGTACCATCAAGATGGACTCAAACACAGGACGGTCACGCGGGTTTGGGTTCATCTTGTTCAAAGAAGCAGCAAGTGTAGACAAGGTATGTGCCACGAGAAAGGTGACATGATTTCACATTGTGACAAGTTGGGCTTTGTATACTAAAACCATTTTTCTCTAACCTGGAAGGTGCTTGAGCAGAAAGAACACAGGCTAGATGGACGACAGATAGACCCAAAGAAGGCGATGGCAATGAAGAAGGAACCAGCCAAGAAGATCTTTGTTGGTGGCTTAAACCCAGAAGCCACGGAGGAGACCATCAGAGAATACTTTGGAACCTTTGGAGAGGTTTGTCATTGACCTATGATGGCCTTAACCTGACCTTCCTGTATGTTTTATCTATTGATTTTCCAGTGTTCTAAGTGTGTCTTTATTCATGCCTTCAGATTGAATCCATTGAACTCCCAGTAGACCCCAAGTTCAAAAAGAGGAGGGGGTTTATCTTCATCACATTCAAAGAAGAGGCCACTGTTAAGAAATGCCTTGAAAAAAAGTTCCACAATGTCTGTGGAACCAAGGTAACAAACGGAAAGGAAGGCCTTGTATGTATTTCTTAAAAAAAATGTTTTAACTTACTTTTGGTGGGGAATGTGGGGTATATTGTATGCTGTGGTTATCATTATATACTGAACAAAAATATAAACGCAATATGCAACAATTTCAAAGGTTTTACAGAGTTCCAGGTAATGGATTTCACATGACTTTGTCATGTCTGTTGGTTACATACTTATTTTCATTTATTTTTTACCCAAATGTTTTATTGCTCAATGGCTGTCTAGTAAGTATGCAGGCCACGGACGAACTGGGACATTTTCAGCTTCCAGGAATTGTGTACAGATCCTTGCATTATCGTGCTGAAATATGAGAAGGTGGCGGATGAATGGCACGGCAATGGGGCCTTAGGATCTCATCACAGTATCTCTGTGCATTCAAATTGCCATCAATTTAAAATTAAATTGTCTGTAGCTTATGTCTTCCCATACCATACCCCCACCGCCACTTAGGGGGACTCTGTTCACAACTTTGAGATCAGCAAACCGTTCGCCCACAAGACACCATATATGTGGTCTGCGGTTGAGGCCATTTGGACGTACTGCCAAATACTCTAAAACATTATTGGAGGTGACTTAAGGTGGAGAAATGAACATTAAATTCTCTAGCAACAGCCCTTGTGGACATTCCTGCAGTCGGCATGCCAATTGCACGCTCCCTCAACTTGAGACATTTGTGGCCTTTTGTCCCCAGCACAAGGTGCACCTGTGTTTCTGATTAGGCTGTTTTAATGAGCTTCTTGATATGCCACACCTGTCAGGTGGGTGGATTATCTTGGCAAAGGAGAAATGCTCACTAACATGGATGTAAACAAATTTGTGCACAATTTGAGAAATAAGCCTTATGTGCTTATGGGAAGTTTCTGCAATCTTTATATTGGCTCATGAAACATGGGATAAACACTTTACATGTTGCGTTTATAATTATGTTCAGTGTCATCGGTCTGGCTAAGTATCTTATTTGTGTGAAATGCAAACTTGTCTAATTGCTTGGTCTGTAAATTCAGTGTTCATTCCCTCCTGAAATGCTTTGGGACGTGCTCATGCAACATGTTAAATAATGCTTACTAATTGAAATGCATATTGCACGCAAGAGTTTCAGACACTTACATGGTGTGAAATTACTAGATTTATTGTCCATCAATTTTGCATGTCAGAATTCATATATACAGTTGAAGTCAGAAGTTTACATACACTTTAGCCAAATACATTTAAACTCAGATTTTCACAATTCTTGACATTTAATCCTAGTAAAAATTCCCTGTTTTAGGTCAGTTAGGCTCGCCACTTTATTTTAAGAATGTGGAATGTCAGAATAATAGTCGAGAATTATTTCTATCACATTTCCAGTGGGTCAGAAGTTTACATGCACTCAATTAGTATCTGGTAGGATTGCTTTTAAATTGTTTAACTTGCATCAAACGTTTCGGGTAGCCTTCCACAAGCTTCCCACACCACCTGACTGAACTGGTGTAACAAAGACAGGTTTGTAGGCCTTGCTCGCACACTTTTTCAGTTCTGCCCACAAATTTTCAGGGCTTTGTGATGGCCACTCCAATACCTTGACTTTGTTGTCCTTAAGCCATTTTGCCACAACTTTGGAAGTATGCTTGGGGTCATTGTCCATTTGGAAGACTCATTTGCGACCATACTTTAACTTCCTGACTGATGTTGCTTCAATATATCCACATAATTTTCCTTCCTCATGATGCCATCTATTTTGTGAAGCGCGCCAGTCCCTCCTGCAGCAAAGCACTCCTGCAGCAAAGCACTCCCACAACATGATGCTGCCACCTCTGTGCTTCAGTTGGGATGGTGTACTTTGTCTTGCAAACCTCCCCCTTTTCCCTCCAAACATAACTATGGTCATTATGGGCAAACAGTTCTATTTGTTTCATCAGACCAGAGGACATTTCTCCAAAAAGTGGAGCACAGACACTTTGTCCATAAGTGCAGTTGCAAACCGTAGGCTGGCGTTTTTATGGCGGTTTTGGCTTCTTCCTTGCTGAGCGGCCTTTCAGGTTATGTTGATATAGGACTCGTTTTACTGTGGATATAGATACTTTTGTACCGTTTCCTCCAGCATCTTCACGGTTCTTTGCTGTTTTGGGATTTATTTGCACTTTTTGCACAAGTACGTTCATCTCTAGGAGACAGAACGCGTCTCCTTCCTGAGTGGTATGACTGCTGCGTGGTCCCATGTTTGTACAGATGAAGGTGGTATCTTCGGGCGTTTGGAACTTGCTCCCAAGGATGAACCAGATTTGTGGAGGTCTACAATTGTTTTTCTGAGGTCTTGGCTGATTTCTTTTGATTTTCACATGATGTTGAGCAAAGAGGCACTGAGTTTGAAGTTAGGCCTTAATGTGTATCTAACCTTCTGACTTCAACTATACATTTTTCTCAAGTTCAAATGAATTGTTAGCAGTGTCCGGACTGAAATGTGGGTCCAGTGTGAGCTTGAACTTAAAAGATGTTTATGAATAGCCCTTGCATGTGTGTATTGCATGCTGTTATATCTTTGCACCATCTGTATTGTTAAACATCCTTCTTGATTTAATTCAAGTGCGAGATCAAAATTGCCCAGCCCAAGGAGGTGTACCAGCAGCAGCAGTTCGGAGGCCGTGGTGGTGGTGGCGGCGGCAGCTATGGAGGAGGCCGGGGAGGCAGGGGCCGTGGTGGTGCGTATTAAAGCAAGCAGTCTGACTTAGTTTTAATGATTGACTAAGGCATCAAGCAGGTATGCAGAGTATTTGTATAATGCTAGTTTCATTTATTTTATTTAACCTTTATTTAATTAGGCAAGTCAGTTAAGAACAAATTCTTATTTACAATGACCGCCTACCTACAAGGTCAGCCCCTGGAAAAGTTAGGGTTAAGTGCCTTGCTCAAGGACACATCGACAGGTTTTTCACCTTGTCGATGTGTCCTTGAGCAAGGCACTTAACCCTAATTTGCCCCAGGGGCTGACCCTGTAAGTAGGCAGTCATTGTTAATAAGAATTAGTAAAGGGAAGGTTGTAATGGGTTGTACCTGCAGGAAGACATCAGCTGTAAGGGTGCATGGAAGGATCTGAGAGATGTATGCTTATGGGCATACATCCTTGGACCATAAATATCTGGATTATAATTGGTGTGAAACTATTTTGTCTGACTTAAAACCAAATTTCTTTCCCTCAGGCCAAAACCAATATGGGAACCAGGGTTATAATAATTACTGGAGCCAAGGCTACGGCAACCAGGGCTATGGCTATGGTGGGCAGCAGGGCTATGGAAGCTATGGAGCTTACGGCAACTATGACTACTCCGCTGGATACTATGGTGGGGGCTATGGCGGGGGCTACGACTACAGTGAGTATACAGACCACTGGCAAGCGCCTACCTGATTGTTTGACTTATCTTTGCACAGAAGCACTCAGTCCTCTCTCTCTATTCCTGCAGACCAGGGCAATACAAGCTATGGGAAAACTCCAAGACGTGGAGGCCACCAGGGTAGCTACAAGCCATACTGATCACATGTAGTGCAGGTATGCATTTTAGTGCTTTGTAACATTGTGGTGCGATATAGCTGTTAGATTTGTGGCATTGATGCCCAAAAACTTCCTTGCCAAGATTTAGTCTGGCTCAGGGGAATGCTATTGTAGATTAGATTGAAATTATTCCACTCTTCATCAATTGGTTTAACTAAATACAGTGCTGTTGGGGATAGGAAACTTGTTTTAAAAGTACACAACCTCAAACCCTCAAATTTGCCAGCACAAAATCTGCATCAGATGCACCCCTACAACTACACTACTGGATCAATAAGGGTTGATGTTGCGGTGGACCACAATGGGTTTTCTAGAGTGGGAGATGGGTGACTATCTGCTTAAAGCTGCACAGCAAATTTAACAATGTCTGCTGTTTCCTTTAATGCTATGCCATGACCTCTCTAACCAGCAGCATTGACTTCCTAATCCATCCCCTGTTTCTTGCATGCTTGTTGCCATAGCTGTTTGCTTGCTCTTTGATGCAGGGTGGTGGGCTCATGTCAGAAGTGGTGTGCAACAATTCCTTTTTATCTCTTAAAGGACTCAAGTAAACACAGATTTGAGAGACCGTGGGTGCAGCAGAAGTATGCAGGACTTGATTCTTTCCTGTGGGATGAGACTCATGCTCCATTTGTACAGACCATCTGAGGAACTGGGGAAGTAAAGGCCACTTTTCCATGTTTTTATTTTATCTTTTTTGGGGGGTCCACATTTCCAGAGATGGAAGTGTTATTTTTACTGTACTTTTTGGTACCTTTTTTCAATCTAATGTATTGTATGCTTGTATTTTACATGTCGACTGGATTTACATGAGTATCGGAAGCTGACAGAGCTTTTGAAATAAAACAATTTTGAGTAATTTTTTTCTGGTTTCTAGATGACTTTCTTTTCTGACTCTGGACTTGCAACAAGGAACACTGTGGGATTGGGATATGATGCAAAAGGGATTTGCCTAAATCAGATTTTTCATTTAAGATTGTCTATAGAATATCAGCTTGTAGATGGAAGCAACCAGTATAGTTTGGATTCAACTTAATTTTGTCTTGTTAAGTGGCATTTATAGAAAATATAATTAAAGCCTGCAAAATAATGCTATGGGGGAGTTGCAGCCCCTCGGGAATCTCATTCATTGTCTTTGGCTAATTGTTAGAAATAAAATTGATTTATAATTTGTCTTCAATGCTTAATTTATGGATACTGTAATGTTAAATGATTTAAATAGCAAAAACAAGCCTAATCTTGGAAATGTGTAGGAGATGATATATAGTTTTTAGACAATTATTTGCCCTTTTCCTACTGTTGCTGAAATACTCCTTCTGTGGCATATTTCAGTTGTCTATTTACTAGGTTTTGAATGTTTGCTCATTAATTGAATATTTTGGTTTCGTTAGATACATTGTTTTGGGCTGCGTTTACTTACACAGGAAGCCCAATTCACGTTTGGGCTTCTTGTCTAAAATCGGCCTTTGCAGAGTTATACATGGCAAAATAACCCAACATTCGTATTAACATATTTGAGGGGCAACATCCTAATTGGACTGTGGTTTGCAATGGTAGACAATTGTGTAATGTTGTGCATGTATTTTCTACAGTAGCATGCGACATGTATGGTCTATAATGTTTTGATACAGTAGTTTAATTGCACTAAATGTTCTTTCATGGCATAGTAAATGTTTGTTCTTATGATGTAGGATTTTGATAGCCTCAGCCTGGTCCCAGATCTCCATTGCTCAGGTGTTGTCTGGCCAAAGTCAGTTGTCTTGATATTCTTTTTTGAGAGCAGAGGTTTCTTCCTTCCTGACCTCACATGTAGGCAATGTTTGTATAGTCCATTTCTGACAGTGTACCCATGCACTTAAACATTGATTGTGGCTATAGAGGACTAGATCCTGTGATGTTACCCTGGGGTTCTTAGACTTCTATGAGCATCTTTTGGTCAGCTCTTGGGCCGACTTTGGTGGGATGACCTGTCCTAGGTAGTTTGCCAGTGGTTTGGAATTTGTCGGACAGTGGAATGATGTACTTCGAATTGCTTGGAAATGGATTTGTAGCCCCGCCCAGACTCATGGGCATCAATCTTTCTTCTGAGGGCCTCGGGTAGGTGTTTGAATGATGTTACCACACACCAATATGGTTAAAACAAGACCAATTGTCTTATCTTTATGGAAGGCTGGACCCTCTTACGTTTCTCAAATGTTTTCTAATCAGTTGCACTTGTTTTGGTACACATTTTTAATTTGAGCCATTTTATGTGATGGTTAAGGTAGGGGTGTACCAAATTGATCCCCATAAGGAAATGGCAGTTTTATTTATTTTAATTGCATAACATTTTCAGTTTGTGATTTGGTAAATTGGGTTACACGTCTGTCAATAGTGTTGAAGTGAAGATTACATATCCATCTGTCCAAATATGTAAAAGAAAAGACCTATGACTGTATACTGCAATATACTGTTAAATAGCTGTGAGTGTGGCAATGGGACATTTTTTGCAGGCTTTGCAACTGTTTTCTTTAGGCCTGTAGTCTACTTGAATATACACAACCTGTTCACGTAATGATAAAACCCTTTTTTTTTTTCTCCCGTCATCTTTATTATTCTGACTTTGACATACAAAACAAATTAAGCCATAAGTGTTTCAAAAACTCATCCTGACTTAACAACCAATCCTAATACTGCTTATTTTCTAATTTTGTTGAGCACCAGTGTGATAAGTCAAGGTCCTGTTCTCCCTTCATAGTTATGGTTCTTGGCAGATGGAGGTCAGAATGAAATTAAAGTAGCTTGTTGGAAACTCTTCTCTTCCTCTTTTCAAGGAGATGGCTCTCTTTTCCTCTCTTGGTCGATTGCTACAACATGGAAACAAATGTTAAACCGTTTTCAAAAACTTCTCAGATATTCAGTTATATACACTACGTTCAAAAAAATGTTTTGTCCATTTGAATAAAACACAAAATTAATCAGAAATAGTGTAGACATTGTTAATGTTGTAAATTACTATTGTAGCTTGAAACGGCTGATATTAGATAACTTTTATCTACATAGGCCCATTGTCAGCAACCATCCCTCCTGTGTTCCAATGGCACGTTGTGTTAGCAAATCCAAGTAATACTTTAAAAGGCTAATTGATCATTAGAAAACCCTTTTGCAGTTGTTAACACAGCTGAAAACGGTTGTGCTGATTAAAGAAGCAATAAAACTGGCCATCTTTACACTAGTTGAGTATCTGGAGCATCAGCATTTATGGGTTCGATTACAGGCTCAAAATAGCCAGAAACAAAGAGCTTTCTTCTGAACATTGTCAGTTTATTCTTGTTCTGAGAAATGAAGGCTATTCCATGCGAGAAATTGCCAAGAAACTGAAGATCTCGTACAATGCTGTGTACTACTCCACAGAACAGGGCAAACTGGGTCTAACCAGACTAGGAGTGGGAGGCCCCGGTGCACAACTGAGCAACAGGACAAGTACATTAGTGCCTAGTTTGAGAAACAGATGCCTCACAAGTCCTCAACTGGCAGCTTCATTAAATAGTACCTGCAAAACAGTTTCAATGTCAACAGTGAAGAGTTTATTCCAGGATGCTGGCTTTCTAGGCAGAGTTGCAAAGAAAAAGCCATATCTTCCTCTGTCCAGTGCCTGTATTTTTTCCATCTTAATCTTTTCTTTTTATTGGCCAGTCTGAGATATGGCTTTTTCTTTGCAACTCTGCCTAGAAGGCCAGCATCCCAGAGTCACCTCTTCACTGTTGACGTTGAGGCTGGTGTTTTGCGGGTACTAATTAATTAAGCTGTCAGTTTTCAGCTGTGCTAACATAATTGCAAAAGGGTTTAAACGATAAACTTGGATTAGCTAACACAACGTGCCATTGGGACACAGGAGGGATGGTTGCTGATAATAGGCCTCTGTACGCCTATGTAGATATTCCATAAAAAATCTGCCGTTTCCAGCTACAATAGTAATTTACAACATTAACAATGTACACACTGTTATTTTAATGGACAACAAAATTGGCTTTTCTTTCAAAAACAAGGACATTTCTAAGTGACCCCAAACTTTTGAACGCTAGTGCACATATTTCCATTATTGAATGATTAGGATGATATAATGATCAAAGCAAAATAGTTGAGTGTAGTGGAGGCTGCTGAGGGGAGGATGGCTCATAATAATGGCTTGAATGGAGCACATTGAATGGCATCAAACACCTGGAAACCATGTGTTTGATGTATTTCATACTTTTTAACTTATTCTGCTTTAAAAAAAAATGGAACCTTTATTTAACTAGGCAAGTCAGTTAAGAACAAATTCTTATTTACAATGACAGCCTACACCAGCCAAACTCGGACGACGCTGGGCCAATTGTGCGCCGCCCTATGGGACTCCCAATCACGGCCTGATTGTGATACAGTCTGGATTCAAACCAGGTCTGTAGTGATGCCTCTAGCACTGAGATGCAGTGTCTTAGACCACTGCGCCACTCGGGATCCCATCTTCTTGCCTGGTCATCTGTTGCTAGGGAGATATGCCAGTAATAAGATGGATCTGACAGCCCATGGCACGCCTTACAGGGCTGAGCCCTGGCTCAAGCAGATTCATCACAGAGCCAGATGGACAAGATTCACTCACTCTCTTTGGTTGGCAATGGGTTCTTCACTCTGGTCTCCGTCTTCTTCAGCTTAGCCTTGTCAAAGCTGGAGATTTCTCTCATATTGGGTTTGTCAGACATGATAACTGTGAACGAAGAGGGAGATGCAAATGAGGCACAGTATCAACTATCAATATGTTCCATCTGAATGGCTATGAGGATGGACACGCCTTAGAATGAAACATGACTCAATAATTTCAGCCAAACAGGGTTTCAAGACTGCTACCCTTGTGTGTATGTGGGTGTGAAGGACAGCTGTTCTAAGATGTTCATGGATGAGGTGTTCTCTGCCTGACTGATCACCAATGTCTGCCCCTCCTATTGGGCTTGGCCTTTGTTCTCCCCTGCCCTCATCCTTCATTCTCTCTATCTCCCCTTTCGACCCCTCCTCCCTGTCAATCCAGTCCTGTTGCATGTGCTCCCCTTCCTTTCTCCTCCTGGAGGGCAATCAATCTCCACCCAGGGAGTGCTCAGACAAATGATTGAGAGTAAGTGCCCCCTCATATTATATTAGTAATATCCCCTTCTAAAACCATCACTGTCTTTTTTGATAATGCTGTGTAATAGCCAGCCTGCTGTGGCACTTATAGTAACCGTCTTTCTCGTCCTAGTAAAAGGGTGGCATATGGACTGTATTAGATATGGAATGACATATAGACACAGATGTAATATAAGATATACATGTAATATATGAAGCTACTGATCTAATGCAGAGAATTTCTTACCGTAGAGCAGGGTGTGCCGGGTCCAGAAGCTACACGTGCCGGTGCCTGTGTCTGTATGAGTGGTCCAGAGCTGCGTCTGACACTGCATGTGTGCGCTTCCTGCAGGGTGTTGGCAGGGAAGGGGACTATTGATCTCTCTCTCTCCCTTTTTTTCTCTCTCTCTCCCTCTCTCCATCCGGACACATCATGAAATATTCATGCTAAGCAGTAGGAGGGGTAGCATCAGCAGCTCCCAGAGTAAAACTGCTGATTACACACTGATAGGATATACAGTATATTAGACTGCATTATGTTGGGCATAAAAGGCAATTATGTAATGGATGAACACCATGATTTTTAAAAGCCTTAGTCAATGCTGAAATGAGTTATTTTTTAAAGCAACAGGATTTCTTCAAGGGACATGTAGTCAGTCTGGTGGGAAAGATAAAGGATCAGTTATGCCTATTGAATTGGTAGATCTCCACCACTGTCATCTAATGACTTTTCTGTCAGACTGAGCACAGCACTGCACAGCACGATTTCACAGAAATGTATTCAGAAGATCCATAGAAATATACTGTGATACATTCAAAATACTGTAGATATGCACACACTGAGACAATATGGAATCAGCCGGAGATGGATTTCTTTGACAAATATCAATGTTCCAGGATACATTCTCCTCATTCTTGATCAACTGTATGGTTGCTCAAGATAGAGTGGCCTACATTCTGTCTGCAGCCTCTTTGCTGCGCACATGAAGAGGGGCTCTGACACATTAGACGCATGGTGATTCTTTGACTGACAGCTGCATCATTAGCCTGGGTGGCAGTCTGGTTCTGCTCTCTTGCCAACTCCTTTTGGAATTGTCATACTTGGTAATGACAATGGTGTAGGCAAAAGCACAAACAGATCTGGGACCAGGCTATTCCATAAGAACAAGAGGACTAAGTTAGTAAGACACACACAGCTGTTGACAGGGTCCAGGGTCTCTGTTAAGCTGGGCTGGGGCAGGCTGGGTTGGGACACATTCCGTGACTGCTTTGAGGTGGTAGATGCCCATATGACAAAGACCTCAATTTCATGACACTGTTACAGTATTGAACAAAAGTGTGCATACATTAGATGCTAACACTCCTGAAGGGTCACAAAACGCATGGCCAATTTGAATTTTATGGTTAGGACTCTAGTCAATATGAATATCCAAATATACAGCGGGTGAAATAAGTATTGAACACGTCACCATTTTTCTCAGTAAATATATTTCCAAATGTGCTATTGACATGAAATGTTCACCAGATGTTGGTAACCACCCAAGTAATCCATACATACAAAGAAACCAAAACAAATAAGTTCAGAAATTAAGTTATGTGTAATAATGTGAAATGACACAGGGAAAAAGTATTGAACGCATGAAGAAAGGGAGGTTCAAAAAGGCATGGAAAGCCAAGACAACAGCTGAAAACTATCAGTAATTAAAAAGCAATCCAGCCCCCTGTCAGTGCAAATTAATATCAGCTGGTTCAGTCCCAACTGATGGCCTACAAAAAGGTCTCATTGCCAAGGTGTCACACAAGACACATCTCATGATGGGTAAAAGCAAAGAGCTGTCTCAAGACATTCGCAACCTAATTGTTGCAAAACATAATGATGGCATTGGTTATAGGCGCATTTCTAATCTTCTGAATGTTCCAGTGAGCACTGTTGGGGCCATAATACGGAAGTGGAAAGACAATAATTTCACCATAAATTTGCCTCGACCAGGTGCTCCTCGTAAATTTGCCCATTCATCCTTCCTTCAATTATGTGAAGTTTGCCAGTACCGTTTGCTGAAAAGCAGCCCCACACCATGATGTTGCCACCTTCAAACTTCACTGTTGGTATGGTGTTTTTAGGGTGATGTGCAGTGCCATTTCTCCTCCAAACATGGTGTGTATTATGACATCCAAACAGTTCAATTTTGCTCTTATCTGACCATACTATATTCTCCCAGTATTTCACTGGCTTTTCCAAATGTTGTGCAGAAAACTTTAAACGAGCTTCAACATGCTTTTTTTTCAGCAATGGAGTCTTGCGTGGTGAGCGTGCATACAGGCCATGGCGGTGGAGTGCATTACTTAATGTTTTCTTTGAGACAACAGTATCTGCTAATTGCAGGTCTTTTTGAAGCTCTCCACAAGTGGTCCTTGGCTCTTGGACAACTCTTCTGATTATTCTTTTCACTCCTCTGTCAGAAATCTTGCGAGGAGCACCTGGTCGAGGCAAATTTATGGTGAAATGATTGTCTTTCCACTTCAGTATTATGGCCCCAACAGTGCTCACTGGAACATTCAGAAGCTTAGAAATGTGCCTATAACCAATGCCATCATTATGTTTTGCAACAATTAGGTTGCGAAGGTCTTGAGACAGCTCTTTGCTTTTACCCATCATGAGATGTGTCTTGTGTGACACCTTGGCAATGAGACCTTTTTGTAGGCCATCAGTTGGGACTGAACCAGCTGATATTAATTTGCACTGACAGGGGGCTGGATTGCTTTTTAATTACTGATAGTTTTCAGCTGTTGTCTTGGCTTTCCATGCCTTTTTGAACCTCCCTTTCTTCATGTGTTCAATACTTTTTCCCTGTGTCATTTCACATTATTACACATAACTTAATTTCTGAACTTATTTGTTTTGGTTTCTTTGTATGTATGGATTACTTGGGTGGTTACCAACATCTGGTGAACATTTCATGTCAATAGCACCTTTGGAAATATATCTACTGAGAAAAATGGTGACGTGTTCAATACTTATTTCACCCGCTGTATGTCTGGAGAAAGAGACATTTCAAATGCGTTGTCCATACACTTGATGATTATCACTGATGGTGTTTATGGAAAAATGTCCTCTTCACCATTAGATGGAGTCAGAGCACATGAAATATTACTATGAGTAAAGCCCTGCCACATTGATTTAGGCTGCCACCTACCAACAGACTCACTTAACCCTGGTCTGTATCTCTGTTCAGGTGAGCTGAGGGCTGCATCTATCTGAGTATTTTTTCACTTTGGCTGCGTGTTTGATAATACAGTGCCTTTGGAAAGTATTCAGACCTCATTACTTTTGTCCACATTTTGTTACGTTACAGCCTTATTCTAAAATTAAATAAAACAATGTCCTCAGCAATCTACACACAATCACCAATAATGCCAAAATGAAAACAGGTTGTTAGAAAATTTTGCAAATGTGTAAAAAAAACAAAAACAGAAAGATCTTATTTACATAAGTATTCAGACCCTTTACTATGACACTCGAATTTGAGCTCAGGTGCATCCTGTTTCCATTGGTTATCCTTGAGATGTTTCTCCTACTTGATTGGAGTCCACCTGTGGTCAATTAAATTGATTGGACATGATTTGGAAAGGCACACAGTGCGTGTGAGAGCAAAAACCAAGCCATGAGGTCGAAGGAATTGTGCGTAGAGCTCCGAGACAGGATTGTGTCAAGGCACAGAAGTGGGTAAGGATACCAACAAACCTCTGCAGCATTGAAGGTCCCCAAGTACACAGTTGCCTCCATCATTCTTAAATGGAAGAAGTTTGGAACCACGGTGGTGGCAGCATCTTGCTGTTGGGATGTTTTTTAGAGGCAGGGACTGGGAGACTAGTCAGGATCGAAGCAAAGATGAACGGAGCAAAGTACAGAGAGCTCTTTGATGAAAACCTGCTCCAGATCTGAACCCGATCGAACATCTCTGGAGAGACCTGAAAATAGCTGTGCAGTGACGCTCCCCATCCAACCTGACAGAGCTTGAGAGGATCTGCAAAGAAGAATGGGAGAAACTCCCCAAGACTCAATGTTGTAATCGCTGCCAAAGGTCCTTCAACAAAATACTAAGTAAAGGGTCTGAATATTTATGTACATGGGATATATTTTTTTCTTCTATAAATTAGCTAACATTTCTAAAAAACAGTGTTTGCTTTTTCATTATGGGGTATTGTGTTTCGATTTATAAAAAAAACTAAAAAACATTATATATTTTAGAATAAGGCTGTAATGTAACAAAATGTGGAAAAATTCAAGGGATCTGAATACTTTCCGAAGGCACTGTACATTCGTATTTGAAGAGTGATTCCTCTTGAAAAAATTAGGTATAATATAGTGCCTCAATACAAGCACTGGACAGAACATCATAGTTTAAATTCATTGCTGAAGGAATATGTCAGAGCAACTAGTCAGGCTACTGGTTGTTTAAAACGGAAATGAATGCTCTCCACCCCAGCCATGGCAAAATTAGTAGAATTACAGGGAATTAACTTTAATATCGCACATTTTTTCTCTCTGCCCCATGGCAAAATTAGTAGAATTGCATGACATTTTTCATAAAATTGCTCTCCTCCCCATGGCAACATGTGTAGAATTGCAGGAAATATCTGTTTAAAATGTTATTTCCTTCTGCAGTCAAGAGGGCCAACCAAATATTGCATCTCTGTCCACTAGAGGGCAGTGTAAATCCTTTTTGGTTATGCGCTGCACTAACAAACTTCAGATTTTGTGTCCAAACTTCAATCTCTACCTCTTGCATTGGATTACTCATTATCTGAATTAGTCAGACACACTCAGACAACCTGGTTGGCCCTGTTACCACTCTTCACCAAATCCTTCACTGTCAAATAGGAGAGAGAGAGAAAGAGAACCATCTCTGCAGACCACTTTTCCATTCACACAGGCCCACTTCATCCTGAGCATCCTGTTAATGGGGGAATTTGAGAGGACAGAAAACATTTGCAGTAAGAATAGTATTGCAAATGCCGCCATCTGCTCAGTCAGACAGTGTGTGAAATGTTTGTGAAGAGGTACACTTGAGGGGGTGATAATAAGATGAAGGATTCAATAACAGGTGGGTGAAGTGACACGCTGTAGTCCATGCAGAAATATAGTGATTTTTATTTTGTGTTCTGTAGTTTGGTTAGTACCGCCCTTCTCGTGAAAATAACCAGTTGTGTGTTGACCCTTTGAAGGTGAAACTGCAAGCCACAGCATCCCACATCTGTTAGAGGTAGAATCTCACGTTTTCACCATTAGACAGTTAGACCTGAGACAGAGTTGACATGATGAGGAATACTGACATAATATTAGTATCGTACTCTACACACTGTGATGCCGTGCTGCGACTTTGTGTGAGTCACTCGGATTTAGATTTTGTCACTGAGCAAAAAGAAGGGAGAGCGTCAGCCTGGAATGGATGGAAATTTAAGTGCCTAAAGTGCATGGAGCTTTCAAACTTTTTAAAATTATGCAGAACACACACACACACACCTACACACACAGATTCCTAAGGTTTGAACATAAAAGCCCAGAGGGTTTGTTCAGGGATTATAGGCACATCTCACATCAGTGCCCAGATCGGTGCCCCTTCCTTACCCTTATTTCTCCCTCCATCTCTTCGGAGCGGAATGCACTTGACGTGTCGCAGCTGTGCTTAACAGAGCAAGGCGATGTTCCCCACTTCCCACGTACCGTCAGTCACCCTCCACCCTTAGATCCCACAGTAGCACTCCCATCTAGGGAGCATTAATCGCCATCGTTGAGACAGAGTGACCCCCGTCCTCATCCCCCCCGTCCCCTGTCTGAGATACTCAACCGGATGAACATGATACTGTCTCTTGAGGAAACAGTTTATTCTTTAACGAGATAAACAATAATCAAAGGTTTTGTGATGTTGTAGCAGTGTCATATGACAATGGCATCACTATTAGTCCTTGCAATGAATTTGTTTGTCCCCATCTCACTGTTCTTTTCACTGTGGAGACAAATCAACTTAGACATATTTTTCCAGTAGCTGCCTGCCCTCAATGTAAACCACCATTACTGTTGACATCAGACCGCTACACCAATGACATGAGTCTGTGGTTAGCTTACACCAATGCATGTGTTAGTCCCCTATCATCCCCAAGGAGGCAATATAGCCTCCATCCTTGGAGATGCAGGAGAGAGAGCTGCTTCCCGGGAAGAAGTTGTTGTCATGGAAACAGTGTAGGCCTACCGATGGAAACACACTACAATGGGAGAGGGAGCTGAGAGAGAGACAGCAGTTAACACACATTGACCAGGTCTGGCATCGCCAACGGTAGAGGCACTGAAAGCTTTAGGTTCAGTACAGTAACTGGACTAGCGGCAGGTGCTAGTTGGAGGAGGAGGGGGGTAGAAAGGAGGAAGGTGTGTTAGGGGCTATGCCAGACATTTCCCTCCTCTCCCGCTGAGCTCTCTCTGTGAGTAGGTGCATTCTCCCTTCCTGTTAAATAAATTGTCCAGGCTTGTGGAGGCGGCTTACGTAAGCACTAGAGCTTAATTCTCCATTGAGACGTTCCTCATTGGCTGACAAGTCACACAGTTCCTGCCATTAAAGCCCCACTATCTCGCTCTCTACCCGCTCTCTCATTAACCCTCTTTCTCCCTCTATCTTCCGGTTAACATTGCTGGGGTGATTTTCCTGCCCTGGCTTGTGAGCCTTCTGTTCACACTGCTATTGTAAAGTTCATCTCCATTACATCCTCATACTGTATAGGCACTTATTCATCATTTTGATGAGAGAAAAGTGATAATGAGCCATGGTTGATTTAGTGAGTGACGTTTATTAGATTCTATTATCTCTCCATCAGTATTATTAAGCCCTAACTCTCTGAGTGATGTCTCAAACACATGAATATTAGATTCTGCAGAACTTAACATGGACCACATGAGCTGAGGAGAGTTTGCATTCAAACACAGTTCATGAGAAAACAAAATCCAAGCAGATTGACAAGCATTTGTTGACTTTTTCCTATCCATTAGAGAAATTGAATTGAATTGGTCCTAGCCTAGAATGAACCTATTATTTTGCACAGGGTGAAGTGTTCGTCTCTATTGGGAGTTAATATTGAATGATGTAAAGGTCATTATGTTCTATGCATGGTCACAGGGGAATAGTCTGTGACAGCATCTGGAAAAATACCTCCCCAGAGTCATTGTTTTGGAAAACGGTTTCCAGGGTCCATAAGGTGTGAGTCTGAGAGAATGAGTTGACTGAAAACAAAAAGCAGAGAACAGAAAGAGAGAGAGAAAGATTAAAAAATAGTGAGAAGGGTGGGGTGAGGAAGAGAGAGTGAGTTAGTAAGAAGTTTGTGAATCAGAAGTGTTTTAATCAAAAACCTGTATGGACCTTCACAGAGCTCCTGCTTAGATATACTGTAGCTGTCGGCTCTCTATCTTACTGATCAGCTACTTTCTGTCCTATTTCACAGCAGCCGGAATTGCTATCAGCTGCTAGACGCAGCATCCACAGTACTTACTAACATCCCGGGGCGGAGGGCTACAAAAAGGGGAAATATTTTTCCCCTCATGGTCACAGGCGCAACTCAATTTCACATCAAAGGAATGCACTGCTCTTTCCCCTGAAACAGGAATACAAATACAGTAGTGTAATCCAGAGAGTAGACCCATGATCTTACCAGGCTTCTACCACTCCTGGAACAGGCGACCAGGTGCTTTATGATAAACTGCTGCAAGACAGCTCTGTGTTTGGACACAGAGTGAGCAGGTTCATGTGTTTTTGCTGTTGGCTACATAAACTGAGCAGTGGTCAACATGTGTTTATGTGAGTTTACACCAGTGATGTGCAGCCAGAGTATGCAGGGTATGCAGTGCTTACCCTGTGATAATTTAATAAAAAAAACATATAAAAAGCCAAATAAAACATTTCATTCTATTAAGATTCTAAATGATTCTGATGGTTTTATGCTAAAAATCTCACAATGTGCTAAAACTGCAACAAAACCTCAGGAAAGGCGCAAGGGTATTCATGCCATTCTTTACATCCATTCAAAGCCATTAAAATCCTTGACGCACGCTGCCTTTCCTGACTCCAGTCCCTGTTAATGTACAAGGTCAGCAAATGTGTCACTGCTTTGCCTAACTTGAAGTAGATTCATTCAATAAGATTTTTGGCACATGAATGTTGCCTGAACATGTTGTGTCGGTATTGCCTGGGGTAAGCTGTGCAACATTTTTGAAGATAGCCAGACCCCCCCCCTCTCCCACAGAAGAGGGGAAGGGGGGCTGTGCCGGTCTTGACACCTTAACACTGGGTCGTAAACTTAAGCAGGAGGGAACTTTCCCTCTGTGCCTTTCAGTATCCACCAAAGGAATACCTTTGTCTAGAGAGAGTGTGGCCCGCCTAAAAACTCTAACGTCAAAAGATTGGATATCGGAACATTATTTCTGACATCAAAATGTTTGGAATGGTTGGTGGGGATCTAAAGAATAATCATGTTATATTGTATATTATTTTGTGATGTCATTAAGGATCCTATAAGGAAATAATTGTAACTCTGAAAGTGTACACGTTCTATTTATCAAGTTTACATCTAAATGTTGTATAAATATATGATTGAGGATGAGAGTACTTCTGTGAAGATGTAAATGTCATTTTAGTCTTCTAAATGAGATAATTGTTTGGCATATAAACTTTTGCTCAGTCAGTAACCACGCCCAAGTGAGCACAGACATTGTGTCAGCGTGATGGAACGCCCCCTTTTTACCAGAGTATAAAAGCCTTGGTAATGAAATGTATATTAGACCAGCCGACGTGCAGCGCGAGCTGAACGTTACAAATGGCTGAAACTCTGAAACTCTCTGTCTCTACACAATAAGAAGAAGATGAACTCACTAGACCTTATAATATCAGTCTGCAGCTGTACATGTAAAGTAGTCTAGAACATTTGACTAAAGACACAAGGTGGAAAGGACAATCCCATCTCAGACAACTTTTGGTACATCTGAAGTAGCTGTTCTAACAACCACTTCACTACCAGAGAAGCTCTACATTGTGACCTCTGGTGGACAACCAGAGCGTTACACCAATCGACAACCAGAGCCTTACACAAATTGACACCTTCCCCATAGGAGTGATCAACTGTTATCGATATATATATGGTAACTCGTTAAACAACTACTTCCATGGTGCCCCAAATTCCTAATGAGTTAATTGTTACATGATTAATTTAATCGAGTAACAATTAAAAATAGTAATTGATTTGATAAATAACAGTCATAACATTAATGCAAGTCACGTCACGACACATCCCTTGAAATGAACAAAGCTATCTAGCTAACAACAACAACCTGACAAATGGACACCACTATATTGCACCTCAAAAATGTTCCAAGTTGGAATATTGTAACGCGCTGTGACTTTATTCATGACAGGCAAGGCAACCACCATCTCCCTCACTGCTAGCTGTTGCGTAGGTGAACAGTAAGTACTGGAATGTCCACCCAGACTTTAACACATCTTGCACATTTACTTTTGCTTTGTGGATGTAGTGGGAATGGGACTTATCCCGCCACTAAATGCGGGCTTGAGCCTTGGCTTCTACAAGATGGATGCAACTAACTACACTACAACCATTATATGTGCATGGCTATCCTGCTGTGGGCATGCAGAATAAAATAATGGACATGCTGCTGTGACTTCTACAACGCTGTCACAGAGGTTCACCAGACGAATGGACTTAATTTAAAAGTAAGGTAGGCCTAAATGCATTTTCCTTTGCGGGTTTGAATCATGAGTATAGACAACATCCCTTTAAATGCATTTGATTTAATTTTCAGCTTTCTCTGGGCCAAGCCTCTCATTCTTTCACTACTGTACTCTCACTTGCCTACTCCCCTCACACTTCTGCATTCTCTCTGTGCTGCTGTGCTGTTTGTTGCTACTTGGCTACCTGACAAACGTTTTTGTTTTTTACCTTTAAAAAAAGGTTTAATCAAACTGTATTTATCAAGTTTAGTTGTCTTCACTCAACTTTTTTTATTCACCTTTTTCACCCTGGACGCTTTATGTAGACATAGATCTGCAGGACCTACACCAGCCGAAGATAAGTAACATTATGCCTTCTCATTGCAGTTGCTGTACTCATAATATTCAGACGAAATCATAAGGCAAGGGCAATTTAAGTGTAGGAAAGGATGAAACAGTGCCTGTGCCACCAGTAAGTACAGGTAGTAGTGTTAATCCCCCGCATAGTCCCCGCAGCTGGACAATTTTCTCACGGCTTCTGTAAATAAATGCTGTCGGCGGCATGCTCAACCAGTGTCTCTCATTCAGCCGATAGAAACTTTCAACCGGGGAGTCAGAACCCGAGCCTTCTCAGTGTTTCATTAGCTGTCTCTAAGTCAGTGAATTCGGGATGATTGTCTCACTTGAAGTAACTAGCTGCACCAGCATCCAAATGGACCCTGTTAAGGTTAAGGCGATCACCGACTGGCCCTGTCCCGCCTCACTCAAACAAGTCCAGCAGTTCCTCTGGTTTGCCAATTTTTACAGTCTGAGAGAATGAGTTGACTGAAAACAAAAAGCAGAGAACAGAAAGAGAGACTTTGGTGGGGTGGCAGTGCCTCTCACGGCCTTAACCCGCAAGTCCCAGACCCGTTTTGGCTGGACCCCCGAGGCTGACAGGGCGTTCATGGAGCTCAAGGGACGTTTCACCTCCGGACCCATCCTCGTTCATCCTGAACCTACTCGTCCCTTCGTGGTAGAGGTGGACGCCTTGGACACCAGAGCAGGGGCAGTCCTTTCTCAGCGGAATGAGGGGACCAAGAGACTGCACACATGTGCCTATGATGTAGGCAACCGGAAGCTCTTGGCAATCAAGTGGGCCATTGAGGGGTGAAGACACTGGTTGGAGAACTTGGTCTCCATTCAAGAAGCCAAGAGGTTGAATGCTTGCCAGGCTAGGTGAAAGCAGACGCACTGTACAGTACTGTCAACTACGATGTCTCTAATGAGGAGAAGGACTCATCATCCCCAGCTCCCGCATTGTGGCTCCTGTGGTATAGAGTATTGAGACCATGGTACGACAAGCCCAGACCTGAAAACTGGACCTGCCTGTTCTCGAGTATTGTAATGGGGACATCCTGGATCCGGGACATGTTCGGAACTTCTACCAACTACGTGGTGGTCGCCCTTGCTCCTTGGCTGGAGCTGGTCCTTGAAGGGGGGGTACTGTCATGGTTCAACCTGTCACCAGAGGGCAGCAGTGACCGTCCTAGAGACATTAATGACACTGAGGCCTATTACTCATTATGATTTCCCTGTTAAAAGAGGCGTGTTTTCTGTTGTCCTTTGCAGAAGCTTGAATTGTTTGCCGTGTGTGTTTGTCTCCTGAGTGAGTTTTCAAGACTTAGTGTTTGTTGTTTATCCCGTGTATCTCCTCCTGGTTACACTAGTGACCCTATCCTCCGTGCATCCCTTAAAGGCGGAGGTGTTGCCAACATTTATGACAGTAAATTACAATTTATGCAAAAAATAGACTGCGTTTTTGTCTTTTGAGGTTCTAGTCATGAAATCTATGCAACCTACTCAATCACTTTTTATAGCTACTGTTTACAGGCCTCCAGGGCCGTGCACAGTGTTCCTCACTGTCCAACATGTCTCGGGACATACGCATTGCCACAATCATACCCTGGATCTAGTTTTGTCCCGTGGAATAGATGTTTGTCCCGTGGATCTAAATGTTTTTCCTCATAATCTTGGACTACCGCACCACCATCTTACATTTGCAATCGCAACAAACAACGATTCCTAGATGCCCTTCCAGACTCCCTCCACCTACCCAAGGACATCATAGTTAACCACCTAATAGAGGATCTAAACTTAACCTTGCGTAATACCCTAGATGTGGTCACACTGCTAAAACTACAAAAAATTGTCACAAGAAACTAGCTCCCTTGTGTACAGAAAATTCCAGAGACCTGAAGCAAGTTTCCAAAAAATTGGAACAGAAATGGTGCTCCACCAAACTGGAAGTCTAGCAATATCAAAAACCCTCACTGCTGCTTGATCAGCCTACTTTTCCAACCTGATTGAGGAGAAAAAATAACAACACAAAATGCATTTTTTATACTATCGCAAAACTAAAAAGCATCATTCCCCATGTGAAGATGGCCTTCACTTCAGAAGTGATGAGTTCAAGAACATCTTTGATGAAAAGATCATAATCATTAGAAAACAAATTACGGACTGTAATTTTCCAAAACTCAGTTGTCCAGAGTCTGCACAGAACTACCAGGACCTCAGCTGTGAGGATTTTTCTACAATATTCACAACATACTGACACAATTGCAGTCTTTATAGAATAAAAATCTAATTGAATCATTTAGATGTGGAAAAACGTATTTGAGTGAACATTAAGCCAGCAGCAGATTAAAAGTGAATTCTCTCTTCCCTCTGTCCCTTGCTATCACTGTCTAGCTGGCTAGCTTAAGGGTAATGACTAGCCCATACCAGTGACCAACTTGGCTAAGTTATCGACATATGGCAATACACAAACAAATTCCAACTCACTAGAAAGAAACAGCCACAAATGAATTCAGAAACAAAGGAAGAGGATAGCTAGCTAATGTTAGCTGATGCCTCTTCAACAAGAAGCAACATTGATTCTAAAATAAAAATATTAAACTTTCCCATTGATCAAAATCCACAATCCACCCCTCCAAAGAAAGCCTGTCTCCGGGACTTCTCCAAAATGACACCATATCCACCAGATGCATGACCAAAGCTCATATTTCTATTTAGCCCACAGGCAGCGTCTATAGAAAACTCGCCATCCTCCACAGACAACTCATGCGGCAAGCTCTAGAAATAAACTTTCCCATTGAGAAAATCCACAATTCACCACTCTAAATAAATCCTGTCTCCTTTCTCCGATATGCCACCAGATCCACGATCGAATACATGGCCGAAGTGTTGCATTTCCACACACATAGACGCATACACAGTTTCAGCCCCAGCCACAGGGCTCTATACAGAAACATTGACCTCCATCGCGACCAAAACCACTATTTTCCCATATGCTTGTACTATCTATAGCATGATAGCACCAGCAGTTAGCTACCAACAGCTGGCAGACATGTTCATTTTGTTACTTTAGCGTTAATCCGTGTTATTTTGATGGAAGACGTCAGCTAAATGCGGTAGCTCTATAGCTAGCTAATGTTAGCATAGAGGTAGAAAGCTAGCTCTTTCACTTACCCGGTGAAGCCCTGATAATGCTCTGTCACTGCTGGTGCTGCTGGCTGTTTGTGATACAGCTATCATTGTTTGTGATAGCTGCTACATGCCCTTTAAAGGTTGAGACAGAGTCTGTGTCTCTCACATGGATCGGCAGACCATTCCATAAAAATGTAGCTCTATAGGAGAAAGCCCTGCTTCCAGCTGTTTGCTTAGGCATTCTAGGAACAACAAGTGTCCCCATTGATCTGAGATGATTGAGTGCAGTCTGGCCCAGAGGTGTGAAGGTGAACGGCAAGACACTGGAGTGACGGACAACCCTTGCTGTCTCTGCCTGGCCGGCTCCCCTCTCCCCACTGGGATTCTCTGCCTCTGACCACATTACGGGGGCTGAGTCACTGGCTTGCTCATTCTCTCCCATTCTGTCCCAAGATGGATGCATCACATCATGCTTGGCTTTTTTCGCTATACTCGACTTGAGTGGGCTAATCACTGACTTGACCTTCCTGTCCGGTTTTGCGCCCCCTCGGGCTTGTGCGGTGGGAGCAAATGTAGTAAGATTAGGGAGGTAAGGCAATAAATAGGTCATAGTGGCGAAATAATTACAATTTAGCATTAACACTGGAGTGATAGATGTGCAGATGATATGCAAATAGAGATACTGGGGTGCAAATGAGCAAAAATAACAATATGGGGATGAGGTAGTTGGGTGGGCTATTTACAGATGGGCTGTGTACAGGTGCAGTGATCGGAGAGCTGCTCTGACAGCTGATGCTTAAAGTTAGTGAGGGAGATCGGAGTCTCCAGCTTCGATGATTTTTGCAATTCGTTCCAGTCATTGGCAGCAGAGAAATGTAAGGAATGGTGGCCAAAGGAGGTGTTGGCTTTGGGGATGACCAGTGAAATATACCTGCTGGAGCGCATGCTATGGGTGGGCGTTGCTATGGTGACCAGTGAGCTGAGATAAGGCAGGGATTTACCTAGCAAATATTTATAGATGACCTGGAGCCAGTGGGTTTGACGACGAATATGTAGTGAGGGCCAGCCAACGAGAGCATACAGGTTGCAGTGGTGGGTAGTATATGGGGATTTGGTGACATAACGGATGGCACTGTGATAGACTACATCAAATTTACTGAGTAGAGTGTTGGAGGCTATTTTGTAAATGACATCGCCGAAGTCAAGGATCGGTAGAATAGTCAGTTTTATGAGGGCATGTTTGGCAGCATGAGTGAAGGAGGTTTTGTTACGAAATAGGATTGGAGATGCTTAATGTGAGTCTGGAAGGAGAGTTTACCGCCTAACCAGACACCTAGGTATTTGTAGGTGTCCACATATTCTAAGTCAGACCCGTCGAGAGTAGTGTTGCTAGTCCGGCGCATGATCCTTGACCAGCCGGAATCGCCTCCCCAGGAGATAGTACCTCAGGTATTCCAGGGACCACTAAATTGCCAGTGCCTCCATCTCTATCGTCGGTCTCCGTGCTCTATCGGGGCCACTCCCTCGCCCCGCATTCCTGCACAGAATCTCGAACAGGGGGCAGTCCCTCCCCAGTAGCACCAGTACCTTCATTTGGGGAACAACCCTGACGATCAGGTGATCTTCCCGGCAGGGTTTTGGAAGCTGACTCAGGCTGTGGGGTAGCGTTTTGTGTCTCCGTGGATGCAGGCTACAGCGGTTTCCGTCTCGAGACGGGGATCGTTGGACCCGATCTCCTCCTGTGCCAGAGACACCATGCTTCCCGAATCTAGGGAGGCCGCACAGTCCGTTCCTCTTACACGCACCGGCACACTCAGAGCCGGAGCCAGCGCAGGGACATTCCTTCTGGTCACGGGAGGTGGCTGATGGTTCAGTGGGCATAGGGACGTCTACACTGGGGCAGTGTCTAGCCATATGACCATATGTGTTACTCTTGAAACACTGTATAGGACCCTGAGGCGTGGCCTTACTAAAAGTCTTGCCTTTGGGGCTGGGTGCAGGCCTGGCCTTGTCGACCATCCTGCTAGCCATGGGACGTACCACTGGAGTGGTCTTCTCGCCCCTGCTAATGGCAGCCTGGCTTTTAGTAGACAGTATAACTCGATGCACTGGACTAGGTGGTCAACTGTAACTGGATTTGCCTGACCGACTATTCTCTGCATGGTGACGGGTAATTCCCTCAGTATATATACTCAGCAAAAAAAGAAACGTCCCTTTTTCAGGACCCTGTCTTTCAAAGATAATTCGTAAAAATCCAAATAACTTCACATATCTTCATTGTAAAGGGGTTAACACTGTTTCCCATGCTTGTTCAATGAACCATGAACAATTAATGAACATGCACATCTGGAACGGTCATTAAGACACTAACAGCTTACAGACAGTAGCCAATTAAGGTCACAGTTATGAAAACTTCTACTGACTCTGAAAAACTCCAAAAGAAAGATTCCCAGTGTCCCTGCTCATCTGCGTGAACGTGCCTTAGACATGCTGCAAGGAGGCATGAGGACTGCAGATGTGACCAGGGCAATAAATTGCAATGTCCGCACTGTGAGACGCCTAAGACAGCGCTACAGGGAGACAGGACGGACAGCTGATCGTCCTCGCATGGCTGACCACGTGTAAGAACACCTGCACAGGATCGGTACATCCGAACATCACACCTGCGGGACAGGTACAGGATGGCAACAACAACTGCCCGAGCTACACCAGGAACGCAGAATCCCTCCATCAGTGCTCACAGCAACAACTGCCAAATCTGGTGTAGTCCATGAGGAGGAGATGCACTGCAGTACTTAATGCAGCTGGTGGCCACACCAGATACTGACTGTTACTTTTGACCCCCCCCTTTGTTCAGGGACACATTATTCAATTTCTATTTGTCACATGTCTGTGGAACTTGTTCAGTTTATGTCTCAGTTGTTGATCTTGTTATGTTCATACAAATATTTACAGTTGACAGTGAGAGGACGTTTCTTTTTTTGCATTGGAAAACCTCCCTGGTCTTTGTGGTTGAATTTGTGTTTGAAACTCACTGCTTGACTGATGGACCTTACAGATAATTGTATGTGTGGGCTGGACCCAGGAGATTACAGCATAACATACTGACCACACCGCTTGCATGCGTCCGCGTGCGCCATGTTGATTTTGTCCACCCACAGCAGACGCGATCAGGACAAGCAGGGTTGAAATATCAAAACAAACTCTGAATTCATAATTCATATACAGTATATTCATTTGGGGACAGGTCGAAAAGTAAACATTTATTGCAATTGTTTTCCTCTACTCTGGCAATTAATCCACAGATAAAAGGATAAACCGAGATAGTTTCTAGTCATCTCTCCTCCTTCTTCTTCTTTGGACTTTATATAGCGGTTGGCAACCAACTTTAAGGTGCATTACCACCACTGGAGTGTGGACCTCAGTTCATCTTTCAATCACCCACGTGGGTATATGCTCCTAAAAACCAATGAGGAGATGGGAGAGGCGGGACTTGCAGCGCGTCACAAATATAACTAAGTTCTATTTTAGCGCATGGCTACGGAGAAGCTCGTTGACGTTGCAGAGCAGTGTGGGTGCAATGATTGAATAACATGTATGTGTACATTTATTTTGCAACGCTCGCGCTCGCGACATGAGTGGTGTGGTCAGCATGTAAGTGCCTCCATGGGATCTCAGGGCTTTCTCACAGGTGTAAATCAATGATTTACTCCAGCCAAGCTGGTCTGCTTAGAATAATGATGTTTGAGTTGCCAAGATTGTCAAGAAAGTGTGATATTTTGTGATCTATCGAAAGTGTATGAGATGTATGACAATTGTGGATTTACACAAAATCTCTGGTGTGCAGTGCATTGTTGATAAGTCTTTACAGGAATACATTAGCTGGAAACATGTTTTGGGGGGTAGGAAATTCCTCCATTTGGCAAATCTGATCATAATTCTATCCTCCTGATTCCTGCTTACAAGCTAAATTCTAAAGCAGGAAGCACCAGTGACCCGGTCAATAAGAAAGTGGTCAGAAGAAGCAGATGCTAAGCTACAGGACTGTTTTGCTAGCACAGACTGGAATACATTCCGGGATTCTTCCGATGGCATTGAGGAATACACAACATCAGTCACTGGCTTCATCAATAAGTATATCGATGATGTCGTCCCCATAGTGACCGTACTATATACCCCAACCAGAAGCCATGGATTACAGGCAACATCGCACTGAGCTAAAGGGTAGCGCTGCCGCTTTCAATGAGAGGGACTCTAACCCGGAAGCTTATAAGAAATCCCGCTATGCCATCCCACGAATCATCAAACAGGCAAAGCGTCAATACAGGACTAAGATTGAATCGTACTACACTGGCTCCAACGCTCGTCGGATGTGGCAGGGCTTGCAAACTATTACATACTACAAAGGGAAGCACAGCTGCGAGTTGCGCAGTGACACAAGCCTACCAGACAAGCTAAATTACTTCTAAGACCTTAAAACATGTCAACATTCACAGACAGATTACCAGGATGTGTACTCCGAGCATGCGCTGACCAACTGGCAAGTGTCTTCACTGATATTTCCAACCTGTCCCTGACTGAGTCTGTAATATCAACATGTTTCAAGCAGACCAAAATAGTCCCCGTGCCCAAGGACACTAAGGTAACTTGCCTAAATGACTACCGACCCATAGCACTCACGTCTGTAGCCATGAAGTGCTTTGAAAGGCTGGTCATGGCTCACATCAACACCATTATCCCAGAAACCCTAGACCCACTCCAATTTACATACCGCCCCAACAGATCCACAGATGATGCAATCTCTAATGCACTCAACACTGCCCTTTCCCACCTGGACAAAAGGAACACCTATGTGAGAATGCTATTCATTGACTGCAGCTCAGCCTTCAACACCATAGTGCCCTCAAAGCTCATCACTAAGCTAAGGACCCTGGGACTAAACACCTTCCTCTGCAAATGGATCCTGGACTTCCTGACGGGCTGCCCCCAGGAGGAAGTGTAGGTAACAACACATCCGCCACGCTGATCCTCAACACAGGGTCGTGCTCAGTGCCCTCCTGTATTCCCTGTTCACTCATGACTGCATGGCCAGGCAAGACTCCAACACCATCATCAAGTTTGCCGATGATACAACAGTGGTAGGCCTGATCACCGACAACGATGAGACAGCCTATAGGGAGGAGGTCAGAGATCTGGCTGTGTGTTGCCAGGACAACAACCTCTCCTTCAACGTGATCAAGACAAAGGAGATTATTGTGGACTACAGGAAAAGGAGGACTGAGCACACCCCCATTCTCATCAACGGGTCTGTAGTGGAGCAGGTTGAGAGCTTCAAGTACCTTGTGGTTACATCACCAACAAACTATCATGGTCAAAACACACTAAGACAGTAGTGAAGAGAGCACGACAAAGCCTATTCCCCCTCAGGAGACGGAAAAGATTTGGCATGGGTCCTCAGATCCTCAAAAGGTTCTACAGCTGCAACATCGAGAGCATCCTGACTAGTTGCATCACTGCCTAGTATGGCAACTGCTCGGCCTCTGACCGCAAGGCACTACAGAGGGTAGTGCGTACGGCCCAGTACATCACTGGGGCCAATCTTCCTGCCATCCAAGACCTCTATACCAGGCGGTGTCAGAGGAAGGCCCTAAAAATGGTCAAAGACTCCAGTCAACCTAGTCATAGACTGTTCTCTTTGCTACCGCATGGCAAGCGGTACCGGAGCGCCAAGTCTAGGTCCAAAAAGCTTCTTAACAGCTTCTACCTCCAATCCTGAACAGCTAATCAAATGTCCACCAGACCCCTCTTTTACGCTGCTGCTACTCTCTGTTTATTATCTATGCATAATCACTTTAACTCTACATACACTACCGTTCAAAAGTTTGGGGTCACTTAGCAATGTCCTTGTTTTTTAAAGAAAAGCCAATTTATTGTCCATTAAAATAACATAACATTTATCAGAAATACAGTGTAGACATTGTTAATGTTGTAAATGACTATTGTAGCTTGAAACAGCAGATTTTTTAATGGAATATCTACATAGGCATACAGAGGCCCATTATCAGCAACCATTAGTTCCAATGGCATGTTGTGTTAGCTAATCCAAGTTTATCATTTTAAAAGGCTAATTGATCATTAGAAAACCCTTTTGCAATTATGTTAGCACAGCTGAAAACTGCCGATTAAAGAAGCAATAAAACTGGCCTTCTATAGACTAGTTGAGTATCTGGAACATCAGCATTTGTGGGTTCGATTACAGGCTCAAAATGGCCAGAAACAAAGAACTTTCTTCTGAAACTCGTCAGTCTATTCTTGTTCTGAGAAATGAAGGCTATTCCATGCGAGAAATTGACAAGAAACTGAAGATCTCGTACAATGCTGTGTACTACTCCCTTCACAGAACAGCGCAAACTGGGTCTAACCAGAATAGAAAGAGGAGTGGGAGGCCCCGGTGCACAACTGAGACACTCTAATGAAAAGTACATTAGAGTGTCTAGTTTGAGAAACAGAAGCCTCACAAGTCCTCAACTGGCAGCTTCAATAAATAATACCCGCAAAACACCAGTCTCAACGTCAACAGTGAAGAGGCGACTCTGGGATGCTGGCCTTCTAGGCAGAGTTGCAAAGAAAAATCCATGTACATATTACCTCAATTATCTCGACTAACTGGTGCCCCCTCACATTGACTCTATTCTATTTTTTTCTTCATACTTCTTAAAGCATTGTTGGTTAAGGGCTTATAGGTAAGAATTTCACTGTAAGGTCTACACCTGTTGTATTCGGTGCATGTGACAAATAAAGTTGTATTTTATTTGATACCTTTTAATGGGTGCCATGTGTTTAAGTGAATATGGGGCATGCAAATTGCAGCCATTCCTCAAATAATGCTATTGTGTTCTAGCTATTAAATTAGATTTATCCTTTGGATAAAGTTTCGAGCAGACTCCTTCTCTTTCTCACTGTGTTCCAACTTTCTTACTTTCCCAGGGCCATAGAATCTCTCACCGATTTGTTGTATACCCTCAGGGTTTCTCAGAGGATAGTTATGCTCCTGCCTCACTCACACTATCTCATACTGCACGCTGTGCCACATAATTACTATATTGCCAATCAGTGCTGTGAGAAGACAACCAATTTTCTTGAAGACAATGACAATACATATAGGCCTCCTGCATAGAAAGCCTATCATCCGCTATTTCAGCAAAGCCCCCTCATTGATACTGTAGATACTACCTTGCATACAGAGAGAGGCTGTATACAACAGCCATGTGCAGTGTCAATATTTAGTCAATGCCAGGTTTCTGGGGACCTATTTTAAATACATTGATAGAGGAGCAGGAATGGTCCGCCTGCCATCACTACCTTGTAAAAAGAAACAGGAAAGACATGGGGAGATAGAAGGCGAGGGTGGTTTCTGGCACACATCATGGAAACCACGCTTTTAAATCAATTTTCTCTGTGGAACTACGACAACCACCCACCACTCCTAGTCATTCTAAAGGTTGCCTGCTATTTATATTGGGGATTTGAAAAGATTGAGGAAAGAAGTTACTTGTGGGATGTGGAGATGTCCTGGCAATGAGTGTGTGTGAATCACTTTAGAAATTAACCCTTAATGGTGTGTCAACAGATATTCAATGTCTGCTATATACTGTCTCCTAACCCAAGGAGACAGCTCCTCTCCAGTCTGTCCTAGTTTAAGCCGTGGTCAAGAGACTGTGATGCCCTCTGAGTTTGTGATTTCTGAGGGAATGCGCAAGGTGTCAGAACATCAGTATCTGTCCTTGTGACAAATGTGACACAGTGTAGGGAACAGCCAACCAAGGAGGTACATCATCACATCAACCCAGTGCCAGAGGAAATAAACCCATGACCCGAGGTCTCTCTCTCCTCAGAATTAGATGATCTCTCAATAGGTCAAACCCTGTCGTTGCTGTTAAATAAAGGTTAAATTGAATAATTAACCTGAAGTTATCATGAGTTGAGTATCTAAAGGGCGTGTGTAAAGTTATTTTCTCTACAGGCTGATTCAATGGGTGTGATTGTGTAAAGTGCTGTTCCCTACAGGCTGATTCAATGAGTGTGATTGTGTAAAGTGCTGTTCCCTACAGGCTGATTCAATGGGTGTGATTGTGTAAAGGGCTGTTCTCTATAGGCTGATTCAATGGGTGTGATTGTGTAAAGTTCTCTACAGGCTGATTCAATGGGTGTGATTGTGTAAAGGGCTGTTCCCTACAGGCTGATTCAAGATAGATAGATACATAGATAGATAGATAGATAGATAGATAGATAGATAGATAGATAGATAGATAGATAGATAGATAGATAGATAGATAGATAGATAGATAGATAGATAGATACTTTATTGATCCCAGAGGGGAAATTTCTTCGTCAAGCAGCTACGAAAAAACACAGGGCAGACTACAGGAAAAAATGCCAGAACGAAAATACACAAAAGACAGATACACGATACATGATACATAGAGCGGCAGTATGAAAAAGTATAAAAATACAAGAAGTCTGGAGTGCAAAAAGCTATAAAAAGACATTGCATAGTATGGGTGAATGGCTGAATATGTACACTATACATTGTTACAGAGTGTTAGGTGAAAAAAAAGATATAAATATTGCAAGTTAATATAGATAAATAAGGAATATTTGCATGGTTAACTATACTATACAGGTCGATGGATGAGAAATACTTAAATTGCTAAATGTGCGTATGACATAAGTGAGGGTAATAATAGTTTACTTAATATACAGTCTGGTTAAATGAACAGGTAAGTGAATATTTTGCATGGTTAAATTAACTGTACAGGTAAATGACAGGAAGAGATACTTAAATAGCTAAATGTGCGTATGATATAATTTAGGGTAATAATAATAATTCCCTTAAAATACAATCCTTAGTGCAGGGTTTAATTACAGATAAATGCACGTATTGCACATTCGATATACTAAAAGTAATGAAAAAATGTACAACTGACAGGATACTAATATGCATTCCTGAGTGAATGACTACGTAAGTTCAGTCCAAGAATTACTTACAATATTACACGTGATATGATATAACAACTGTACATGAATATGTATATACAGTCCTGAATGAATAAGTCCTGAGTCAATGAGTGATTACAGACCACACAATGGGTGTGATTGTGTTAAGGGCTGTTCTCTAATGGATGACTTGGAATTCCAGTCAGACATTAGCGAGGATGACACTTTGCTGTGTGCTGCTGTAAAGTAAAAATACTTTAAAGTACTACTTAAGTAGTTTTTTGGGGTATCTGTAGGGGTATCTGTATCCAGTCCTCCTGTATTCCCGCCCTCCTGGACACCTACAGCACCAGATGCCATAGGAAGGCCAAAAAGATGCCTGTTCACCCGCTATCATCCAGAAGGCGAGTTCAGTACAGCTGCATCAAAGCTGGGGCAGAGAGACTGAAAAACTGCTTCTATCTCAAGGCCATCAGACTGTTAAACAGCCATCACTAGCACATCAGAGGCTGCTGCCTATAGACATAGATTAGAAATCACTGGCCACTTTAAGAATTGATAAAGACATTTGTATGTTTAATGTTAATGACTAAGATGTTTCACCCTGAAACGGTGTAATGTGTGAGATGTATTAGAATGACAAGATTATGATTCTAAGAATGTGCGAACATAGACAATGTTCAGACCAGGTTAGAATGTGACCATTTGGTAAATGAGTCAGGATGTGGTTAAGATGAACAAAGGGGGAGATAGACCATTTGTGAAGGCTGTTGGGCTTGCAGGAGATTAGCCATAAAAGTTTACCATCCTCATCTATCAGAGTGGGGGTCTTGTCCCTTAGGTGGGTAAACATTAGCAACTGAGGGATGCCTTTGAGGGGGGTGACCTGAGATAGCAGGACAGTGTCTTTGAAGGCAGACCCTGAGGACACAAAACAGGGTGGGGGCTTGACTGTGACTGGATGGTATAAAAGCTTTTTGTTATTTCTTTCTGGAGAACGTTCTCTGAATAAAGACTGACCATTGCAAAGCTGGAATTCTCTCTGTATTATTTAAACAAACTGAAGAATTTACAACCTTCAGGATACAGATAGAGTTAAAAAGTTCATTTAGAACATTGGAATAGAAATTCAAGTGACAGGAATGGAACACTAGCCACTTTAATAATGTTTCCGTATCTTGCATTACTCATTTCATATGTATAAACTGTACTCTATACTATAATACGCTATCTTAGTCACTTTAATTATGTTTACATATTGCATCACCCATCTCACATGTATATACTGTATTCTATAGTATGCCACTGTATCATAGTCCAATGCCGCTCTGATATCGCTTGTCCATATATGTACAGTGGTAAGAAAAAGTATATGAACCCTTTGGAATTTCTGCATAAATTGGTCATAAAATTTGATCTGATCTTCATCTAAGTCACAACAATAGACAAACACAGTGTGCTTAAACTAATAACACACAAATTATTATATTTCTTGTCTATATTGAATACATAATTTAAACATTCACAGTGTAGGTTGGAAAAAGTATGTGAACCCCTAGGCTAATGACTTCTCCAAAAGCTTATTGGAGTCAGCTAACCTGGAGTCAATGAGACGAGATTGGAGATGTTGGTTAGAGCTGCCCTGCCCTATAAAAAACACTCACAAAATTTGAGTTTGCTATTCACAAGAAGCATTGCCTGATTTGAACCATGCCTCGAGCAAAAGAGATCTCAGAAGACCTAAGATTAAGAATTGTTGACTTGCATAAAGCTGGAAAGGGTTACAAAAGTATCTCTAAAAGCTTTGATGTTCATCAGTCCACAGTAAGACAAATTGTCTATAAATGGAGAAAGTTCAGCACTGTTGCTACTCTCCCTTGGAGTGGCAGTCCTGCAAAGAGTACTGCAAGAGCACAGTTTAGAATGCTTAATGAGATTAAGAAGAATCTTAGAGTGTCAGCTAAAGACTTACAGAAATCTCTGGAACATGCTAACATCTCTGTTGACGAGTCTACGATACGTAAAACACTAAACAAGAATGGTGTTCACAAAAGAGCACATGTATGTTCTACAGCACTACGGGCAAAATAATCTGTGGACAGATGAAACTAAAGTTTAGTTGTTTGGAAGGAACACACAAAACTATGTGTGGAGAAAGAAAGGCACAGCACACCAACATCAAAACCTCATCCCAACTGTAAAGTATGGTGGAAGGAGCATCATGATTTGATAGATAGATAGATAGATAGATAGGTACTTTATTGATCCCCCGGGGGGGAAATTTCATTGTCAAGCAGCTACAACAAAAACACAGGGCAGGTGCAAAATGCCACAACGAAAGTACACAAAAGACAGATACACGGTACATGATACGTAGAGCGGCAGTATGAAAAAGTATAGAAATACAAGATATCTGGAGTGCAAAAAAAAGCTATAAAAGGACATTGCATAGTATGAGTGGTTGGCTGAATATGTACACTATACATTGGTGGATGTTGGATGGTTAACTATACTATACAGGTCGATGGCAGAGAAATACTTCAGTAGCTAAAAATGCGTATGATATGAGCGAGTGTAATAATAGTTTACTTAATAGACAGACTGGGTAAATGAACAGGTAAGTGAAAATTTTGCATGGTTAAATTAGCTGTACAGTTAAATATACAGTTATATTTACAGATAAGTGAATACTTGCATGTTTACACAAACTGTACAGGTAAATGACAGGAAGAGATACTTTAATAGCTAAATGTGTGTATGATATCATTTGGGGTAATAATAGTAATTCCCTTAAAATACAGTCCTTAGTGCGCAGGGTTTAATTACAGACAACTGCACTTATTGCACATTCGATATACTAAAAGCAATGAGAAAAGGTGCAACTGGCAGGATACTAATATGCATTCCTGAGTCAATGCCTACGTCCAATAATTACTTACAATATTGCATGTGATATAATATAACAACTGTACATGAGTATGTATATACAGACCTGTATGAATAAATAGGTCCTGAGTGGATGAGTGCTGACGGACCAGAGTTACTCACGGATGGATGCATAATTGTTAAACTAGGTCCTAGCACCCCAACAGTTCCAGATCTATGTTGCCGACGGCACGGCACCCCGGTGAGGCATTATATAGTCTCATAGCCGCCGGCAGGAAGGACCTCCTGTAGCGCTCTCTGGCACACCGTGGTGGGATCAGTCTGTGACTGAAAGTGCTCCTCTGCGTCATAACCATAGCGTGCAGAGGGTGGGTGACGTTGTCCATGATGGCCAGCAGTTTGGCCAGGATCCGTCTCTCCGCCACCTCCTCTAGAGTGTCAAGGCTCATCCCCAGGACAGAGCTAGCCTTCCTGATCAGCTTATTTACCCGAGAAGCATCACCGGCTTTGATGTTTGCTCCCCAGCACACCACTGCAAAAAAGATGGCACTGGCCACCACAGACTGGTAGAAGGTATGCAGTAGTTTACTGCACACGTTGAAGGACCTGAGCCTCCTCAGAAAGTAGAGTCGGCTCTGGCCCTTTTTGTACAGGGCCCCGGTGTTACCAGCCCATTCCAGTCTGTTGTCCATATGGACACCCAGGAACTTGTATGACTCAACCATTTCCACATCCATCCCCTTTATAGGGACTGCAGTCAGTTGTGCCTTGGTTCTCCTGAAGTCCACCACCATCTCCTTAGTTTTGCTGATGTTGAGCTGAAGGTGGTTCTGCTCACACCACAACACAAAGTCACTGATTGTGCTCCTGTACTCCTCCTCCTGCCCACCCCTGATGCACCCTACAATAGCAGAGTCATCCGAGAACTTCTGTAGGTGGCATGTCTCAGAGTTATATCTGAAGTCTGAGGTGTAGAGGGTGAACAGGAAGGGGGACAGGACCGTACCCTGGGGGGCCCCTGTGTTGCTAACTGCCCGTTCTGACACACAGCTCTGTAGTCGCACAAATTGTGGCCTACCGGTCAGGTAGTCCGTGACCCAGGAGACTAAGGGTGCTTCCACTTTCATCCTCCTCATCTTCTCACCCAGTAGCAGGGGCTGAATGGTATTGAAGGCACTGGAGAAGTCAAAAAACCTGACCCTCACAGTGCAACCTGCGTTGTCCAGGTGAGAGTAGGCCCTCTGCAGAAGGTAGATGATTGCATCATCCACCCCGATGTTGCGCTGGTATGCAAACTGCAGGGGGTCCATTGATGAACACACCAGGGGTCTGAGGTGAGCGAGGACTAACCTTTCCAGGGTCTTCATGATGTGGGATGTTAGCGCTACAGGTCTGAAGTCATTCAGGACAGTGGGGTGTGCCTTCTTGGGCACTGGGACGAGGCAGGATGTTTTCCACAGCACAGGGACCCTTTCTAGGCTCAGGCTAAGGTTGAAAAGACGCTGGAGTATTCCACACAGTTGGTCAGCACAGACCCTCAGCACCCTTGGGCTGATGCCATCAGGGCCCGCCGCTTTCCACTGGTGTAGTCTCTCCAGCTCTCTCTTCACTTGGTTGGTGGTGAAAGCCAGCCCAGGTGGAGAGGTGGGGGGAAGGGGGGTGTTGAGGATCAGTCCAGGGGGGGCAGGGGCGGAGGTGGTGTCACTGATTGTCTCAGCAGAGGTGCTGTGAGCAAAGTGGGGGTGGGATAGCCGTGAGGGTGTGTGGTCTGGGGAGCTGGAGGGGGGGTGGACAGGGCCAGTATCGAACCTGTTAAAAAATTGGTTCAGCTCATTGGCTCTGTCCTGGGTCCCCTCCGGCTGCTTTGCTGCCTCAGGGCCTGGACAGCTTGCTATCATCGACAGAAAAATTAATTCAAGTTTTGTAGGAGAATGTAAGGCTATCTGTCCGCCAATTTAAGCTCAACAGAAGTTGGGTGATGCAACAGGACAACGACCCAAAACACAGAAGTAAATCAACAACAGAATGGCTTCAACAGAAGAAAATACGCCTTCTGGAGTGGCCCAGTCAGAGTCCTGACCTCAACCCGATTGAGATGATGTGGCATGACCTCAAGAGAGCGGTTCACACAAGACATCCCAAGAAAATTGCTGAACTGAAACAGTTTTGTAAAGAGGAATGGCCCAAAATGTATCCTAAACGTTGTGCAGGTCTGACCCTCAACGACAGAAAATGTTTGGTTGAGGTTATTGCTGCCAGAGGAGGGTCAACCAGTTATTAAATCCAAGGGTTCACATACTTTTTCCACCCTGCATTGCGAATGTAAACACGGTGTGTTCAGTAAAGACATGAAAACGTAGAATTGTTTGTGTGTTATTAGTTTAAGCAGACTGTGTTTGTCTATTGTTGTGACTTAGATGAAGATCAGATCAAATTTGATGAGCAATTTATGCAGAAATCCAGGTAATTCCAAAGGGTTCAGATACTTTTTCTTGCCAATGTATATACTGTATTCTTAACTCATTCCTTACTTAGATTTGTGTATTTGGGTATATGTTGTGAAACTGTTATATATATTACTGCACTGTCGGAGCTAGAAGAGCAAGCATTTTGCTACACCCGCAATAACATCTGCTAAACACGTGTATGTGACCAATACATTTTGATTTGATTTGATTTATAGATTCAAGTATCAGTAAAATTGATCAGTGCAGAAAGTGATTTGAAGAGTGAACTTATTTGCTGTAACTGCATTGAATTTTCTACTTGGAGCTAGGTACTCTACAAACTAATTATTGTAGTATGCAGAGAACTGATGGGAGTTCCTTAGTGTGGATTTTTCATCAGTGTTGAAAGTGTGCCTCTGTCTGTGACACAGTGGAACAGCTAGTGTTGGATAAAAGTCCTCATATCAGTGTTAACATATGGACCCTGGTATGGAGAGAGAGTCTGATCAGGGAGTGGGTGCCAGTGGGAAAACCTGGAGTGTGACAGGTGTGTGATTCACGCCTTAGAAGCTTGTTTTAAGATGGTCATACTATGGATCATTTAGCTATTAGATTTTTTAGGACCCCTTTAGGTATCAGAAAAAATTTGATAAAATATATAACATTTTCTAAAATGTAGATTATGGCCTACTGTATCACAACCGGCCGTGATTGGGAGTCATTTAGGGCGACGCACAATTGGCCCAGCGGTGTCCGAGTTTGGCCGGTGTAGGCCGTCATTGTAAATAAGAATTTTTTCTTAACTGACTTGACTAGTTAAATGAAGGTTAAATAAAAAATATAAAAAATAAAGCCCATAGAAACACGTTGAATAACACATTCATAAATGGCAAAAAGGACAGTCAAAAAATAAATAATAAAAACAAGGTTTTGAAGTGTCTGTCCTAAATCTAGTATATATAACTCAACTCAGGATATAGTGGAGGCTCCTCAGAGGAGTAAGGGAAAGACCAAATAATTCATTAAAGCACACTGTTTTGCAATGAAGGTCTACAGTAGCCTCAACAGCACTCTGTAGGGTAGCACCATGGTGTAGCCGGAGGACAGCTAGTTTCTGTCCTCATCTTGGTACATTGACTTCAATACAAAATCGAGGAGGCTCTTGGTTCTCACCCCCTTCCATAGACTTACACAGTAATTATGACAACCTTCGGAGGACGTCCTCCAACCTATCAGAGCTCTTGCAGCATGAACTGACATGTTGTCCAGCCAATCAAAGGATCAGAAAATGAATCTAGTACTGAAAACATAAGCTACAGCTAGCTAGCACTGCAGTTCATAAAATGTGGTGAGTAGTTGACTCAAAGAGAGAGAAAGACAATAGCTGAACAACAAATGAATTTCTTCAAAAATAAAGGAGAAGCAAGAGAGTGAGAAAAGTCATAGTCAATCGATCAATAATATAATAATTATTTTAGCAAAATGTTGTATCTTTAATTTACAATTGGTGGAAACTATGAGAATAAAAAGGTTCCATACTTTTGTGAAGCATCACAGCACAGTTGAAAAATATATGGCAAATAGAAATCCAGTATGGATGGTGTTAAGAGATAGATGGGAGGGGTTGAATGGAGCTGAAGGGTGGGACTAATAACAAGATAACAAATGTAAAACATGCGGGTTCTGTAGAATGTATATAGGTTCAGAGCTTTTGTGAAATAGCACAGTTACAAATATATATCAAATACAAATCAAACTGGATGGACATTAGAAATAGAGGAAGGCCAGGACTAAAAACAAACGAATATAACTATTGTAAAATAGATTGTGTCTGTAAAATGTGTATAGCATGTATAAGCTGGAAGCAGAAGCTAAAATGTTATTGTTTATTAGTTTACAATTGGGCGAGTGGTGGTAGGGTTTGCGGGGAATAATAAATGAAGGTATATAAAAAAAAGTGTGTATATGTGTAGTGTATATATATATATGTATGAATGTTTATATGTATATATGTGTATATATGTGGGTATGTGTATTTATGTATGTATATGGATATACAGTATACAGTGGGGAGAACAAGTATTTGATACACTGCCGATTTTGCAGGTTTTCCCACTTACAAAGCATATAGAGGTCTGTAATTTTTATCATAGGTACACTTCAACTGTGAGAGACGGAATCTAAAACAAAAATCCAGAAAATCACATTGTATGATTTTTAAATAATTAATTTGCATTTTATTGCATGACATAAGTATTTGATCACCTACCAACCAGTAAGAATTCCGGCTCTCACAGACCTGTTAGTTTTTCTTTAAGAAGCCCTCCTGTTCTCCACTCATTACCTGTATTAACTGCACCTGTTTGAACTGGTTACCTGTATAAAAGACACCTGTCCACACACTCAATCAAACAGACTCCAACCTCTCCACAATGGCCAAGACCAGAGAGCTATGTAAGGACATCATGGATAAAATTGTAGACCTGCACAAGGCTGGGATGGGCTACAGGACAATAGGCAAGCAGCTTGGTGAGAAGGCAACAACTGTTGGCGCAATTATTAGAAAATGGAAGAAGTTCAAGATGACGGTCAATCTCCCTCGGTCTGGGGCACCATGCAAGATCATGATCATGAGGAAGGTGAGGGATCAGCCCAGAACTACACGGCAGGACCTGGTCAATGACCTGAAGAGAGCTGGGACCACAGTCTCAAAGAAAACCATTAGTAACACACTATTTCTGATGTATCAAATACTTATGTCATGCAATAAAATGCAAAATAATTACTTAAAAATCATACAATGTGATTTTCCGTCTCTCACAGTTGAAGTGTACCTATGATAAAAATTACAGACCTCTACATGCTTTGTAAGTAGGAAAACCTGCAAAATCGGCAGTGTATCAAATACTTGTTCTCCCCACTGTATATTTACCCAAAAAATACATGGGGGATTGGAAATGATGCAGACATTTACATTCATGGAAGCAACAATCTAACTGCAATGTTAAAGCTGACCGATCCCTATAAAAAAAATAAAAAAAAAGAGAGAGAGAGAGAGATTGTCATTTTTTCCACTTTCAGTTTCACTTACTCAGCTAGCAAATGCAGCTGGCTAGTTTAGTTACTCAAACACCCGGCTCAAACATAGGGATGCTATTGTCGTGTCTCTGGCATTGATTAAATGTGAGACATGCTATTTTATAAAATTGATTACCTAACGTTTAATTGATGACGCGATTGAATTAAATCCTGCAACAATTAACTCATTAATAACCTGGGACACCACGGAAGTGTGTTTATAGAGCTGCTGTCTTCCGAATAAAAACTCTTTAAAGATCTGAAGATCTTATCTCAAATAGCAGTCAATGATTAATCGTTACCGCTCATCCTGATGATCGTAAGATCTACATCTGCACGAATCCTAGCTCACATGTTGAGTCAGCATACACATTGTCTTAATGATTTATTTACTAGCTAAAGAATGACATAGAATTACATATATATACACATAGATTATACATTGATTACTCAGTCAAATCATGAAAAGTCCCTAGTGGACTTACCCGATATGACGGCTGGTTACACAAAGGAAAGGGGAGGGGTTGGATGAAACGAAAGAGCGGGAAGGCTCTGGGACAAAGGAATGACAGTCTCTATGGGAGATCTGCTCACATCAATATCAATATATATGCACTTTAACAACCACCCATTCAGAAAGAGTTAATGTAATTATAGATATTTACAATTGAGCTTGCCTTCGATAGATGGGTCGAAGCTGGAGGACTCTGGTTCAGCCGAGATCGCTCTCGTCTTTTGGAGAGTATTCCTGGTTGTGGTTGGTCACTTCTTCTTCAGTGTCTACAGTTCAGAGTTCATACCATTTTACCATTCTCAGCTGGCTGGTCTAGTTGAAATTCACAATTTTAATTTTAATTTTAACCAATAATTCGCATGATAGAGTTTAGCCCTTTTAAAACGCAGGACAACAGTCCTAGCATCCTTGGGAACTCACGTTAACTTTCGTCAATGGGCTTTTGTACTGGGGAGGAAAGAGCGTGTTTCATAGTTCTCAACCAATGTCTGTTCACTTGGGCGTGGCCACTGCTTGGACACAAGTTAGTGTGCGACAACAATTGAAATTTTAGAAGACTTAACATGACATCTTTTCACAAATAGTTTCATATTTAAACATTTAAATGGCACAACAATTACATGTTTATCTGATAACTAGAATGTGTAGACTTCCAAAGATACAATTTAGTGTATGAATTGAATTATCATCGGTACCAACATCCCAGACAGTAACTGATCTGACATCACATTCCTATGGATACTTTCAACTGGTTGGATTACAGAAATATTGTTCCATTCCCAACCTTTTGATGTTTACCATGCTTGCAAAGTGTCTTTCTGTGGTAACAAGCCTGTCCATTTTGGTCATAAACCGTTGGGGGAGAGGGAGAGAGAAAGTGGTTATGACCCCACCCCCCCGTTGTGGCACTATGCTACTGTAGCTAGCTGGCTATGAGTATTCAACACAACACTGGAACTCTTCCATATTTGGTTTTATTAATTTATTGCCACCGGGGCCCGCCGGTGTAACTGCTTTCTGAATATACACTGTAACGCTACTGCATGATTGTAGCGGGTTTACTAACTCATTAGTTCTATTAGCTATGTTGACTACTTTAGCTAATATGGGGACAACGATGTAGGCTGTGTGTAGCGGTTATGACATGTTTTTTTTTTTGCCTGGTCACATACAGCTGATATCAAGTTCATTGAAATCCACAAACGAAGGGAAAAGGTGAGAATGAATACAACGTGGCACTATCAAAGTGAACTGTGTTTATGCGTGATCAGTGGTGTATTCATTCCGCCGATTCTGTTGAAAAACGTTTATTAAATGGAAGCAAACAAAACTGGGATAAAAATACCTGAATTTGTCAAATAGAAACTCTTGTTTGCAAATGTTGAACTAATGATTACACCCTATATAAGCTAGATGCAGGCAAGAGTGTGCAAGGCGGAATTTAATGTGTCACTGTCTGTCCATGATTCAATGTCTGTCATCTAAATTTTTTCTCTCGACCTGTGTGCACCTACGTTGTAAACTTTCATTCATAGGTTAGGTTGTAGCAACCTCATGATGGGTATAGGGACAATTTGAGTGTCATGTAGTGGCCTAAACCTATTGCTGTTACATTGAACTTGGGGATTAGAATATGAATGATAGTCATCCAACATGCTGTAATAGAAATAAGGCCATGCTCATGAAAAACTAAATCGCCCTCCCTCACCATACACGGCACTGACCAACACTGATATACAGTGTATATATATATATAATATAATACTTACTTATAATTCACTATACCACAATTCCAGTGGGTCAGAAGTTTACATGCACCAAGTTGACTGTGCCTTTAAACAGCTTGGAAAATTCCAGAAAATGATGTCATGGCTTTAGAAGCTTCTGATAGGATAATCAACATAATTTGAGTCAATTGGAGGTGTACCTGTGGATGTATTTCAAGGCCTACCTTCAACCTCAGTGCCTCTTTGCTCGACATCATGGGAAAATCAAAAGAAATCAGCCAAGACCTCAGAAAAAATATTCTAGACATCCACAAGTCTGTTTCATCCTTGGGAGCAATTTCCAAACGCCTAAAGGTACCACGTTCATCTGTACAAACAATAGTACGCAAGTATAAACACCATGGGACCACGCAGCCGTCATACCGCTCAGGAAGGAGGCGCGTTCTGTCTCCTAGAGATGAATGTACTTTGTTGCGAAAAGTGCAAATGAATCCCAGAACAACAGCAAAGGACCTTGTGAAGATGCTGGAGGAAACAGGTACAAAAGTATCTATATCCACAGTAAAACGAGTCCTATATTGGCATAACCAGAAAGGCCGCTCACCAAGGAAGAAGTTATGTTTGGAGGAAAAAGGGGGAGGCTTGCAACCCGAAGAACACCATCCCAACCGTAAAGCACGGGGATGGCAGCATCATGTTGTGGGGGTGCTTTGCTGCAGGAGGGACTGGTGCACTTCACAAAATAGATGGCATCCTGAGGAAGGAAAATGATGTGGATATATTGAAGCAACATCTCAAGACATCAGTTAGGAAGTTAAAGCTTGGTCGCAAATGGGTCTTCCAAATGGACAATGACCCCCAAGCATACTTCCAAAGTTGTGTCAAAATGGCTTAAGGACAACAAAGGCAAGTCATTGGAGTGGCCATCACAAAGCCCTGACCTCAATCGTGTACGAGCAAGGAGGCCTACAAACCTGACTCAGTTACACCAGTTCTGTCAGGAGGAATGGGCCAAAATTCACCCAACTTATTGTGGGAAGCTTGTGGAAGGCTACCCGAAACGTTTGACCCAAGTTAAACAATTTAAAGGCAATGCTACCAAATACTAATTGAGTGTTTGTAAACTTATGACCCGCTGGGAATGTGATGAAAGAGATAAACGTTAATAAATAAATAATTCTCTACTACTATTATTCTGACATTTCACATTCTTAAAATAAAGTGGTGATCCTAATCCTAATTTATAATAGGATTAAATGTCAGGAATTGTGAAAAACTGAGTTTAAATGTATTTGGCTAAGGTGTATGTAAACTTCTGACTTCAATGTATATATATATAGTTTTTGTTACACATATTTAACCCATTTCTTTGGTTAGGCACTAAACTACCTTCATACTTCCATTTGTTTCTTAAACTGGGACCGGTTACCTTCAGATGAGTCCCGTGACACTTGTGGGGGTCATAGAACAAATGTATACCATCGTATTCATGGGAATCTCCCCTTTCCACAGTCGGGTCCCATTAGTTTGTAGCCCAAACGGATCAGACGCTACCAAACAGAAGTTGGCATATCGAGTCCCCTGACACTTGTGTGGTTCGTAAAGGACAACAGAGACCACCATTGTGTTCGGGAGAGTCTTCCCTTCCATAAAGTGTTTTTAGGCCAAACTGTTCGGACACTACAGACTTCTTTGCGAGACAACCGATTTTCGGGACGTCTCATGGTCTGACAAACACCACTCTAGCTCTGGCACCTTTCACAGCAGATGCAGAAGTGCGACATCGGCGGATGCGGTGGATTGAGACACATCCAATGCAAACTGACAGATTCTGATGGGGATTTTTTTATTATGCTACTTAGGTTGATGCATGTACATTAACCCCTTTTCCACATTTTGTTAAGTTACAGCCTTGTTCTAAAATGTATCAAATAGTTTTCCCCCCCCCCCATCAATCGACACACAGTACCCCATAATGACAAAGCAGGCACTTTACTCAGTACTTTGTTGAAGCACCTTTGGCAGCAATTACAGCCTCGAGTCTTCTTGGGTATGACGCTACAAGTTTGGCACATCTGTATTTGGGGAGTTTCTCCCATTCTTCTATCCTCTCAAGCTTTGTTAAGTTGGATGGGGAGCATTGCTGCACAGCTATTTTTAGGTCTCTCCAGAGAAATTAGATCGGGTTCAAGTCCGGGCTCTGGCTGGGCCACTCAAGGACATTCAGAGACTTGTCCCGAAGCCACTCCTGCGTTTTCTTGGCTGTGTGCTTAGGGTCGTTGTCCTGTTGGAAGGTGAACCTTCACCCCAGTCTGAGGTCCTGAGTGCTGATCAGGTTTTCATCAAGGATCTCTCTGTACTTTGCTCTGTTCCTTTTTGACTCGATCCTGACTAGTCTCCCAGTCCCTGCCGCTGAAAAACACTGCCACAGCATGATGCTGATCCTCCAGACATGACGCTTGGCATTCAGGCCAAATAGTTTAATCTTGGTTTCATCAGACGAGAAAATCTTGTTTCTCATTGGGATCTTTAATGTTTTTTGGTACCCTTCCCCAAGATCTGTACCTGGACACAATCCTGCACTGTCAACTGTGGGACCTTATATAGACAGGTATGTGTCTTTCCAAATCATGTCCAATCAATTGAATTTACCACAGGTGGACTCCAATCAAGTTGTAGAAACATCTTAAGGATGATCAATGGAAACAGGATGCACCAGAGCTCAATTTCGAGTGTCATAGCAAAGGGTCTGAATACTTATGTAAATAAGGTATTTCTGTTTAAAATGTTTAATAGCTTAGCAAAAATGTCAAAAAAACGGTTTACACTTTGTTATTTAATATGGGGTATTGTGTGTAGAACCTGAGGATTTATTTTTATTTAATCCATTTTAGAGTAAGGCTGTAACGTAACAAAATGTGGAAAAAGTCAAGGGGTTTGAATACTTTCCGAAGCGATGTTCTTTGAAAGTACAAAGCTTGTACAGACCCAGATGGACTGGGTAAGTATGTTTGAGAGGTGTCTCTTGTCTGGTACTTCATAATGTAACTTTGATGTTTCACCTGAAATTATACTTTACTCAAAAGGTGTTCCTTGTCCTATCCCACTGGGCACAGATGTAAATTCAACCTCTATGCCACATTGGTCAACGACGTTGAAACAACATTGATTCAATCAGTGTGTGCCCAGTGGAATATAACCTTGCACTTGCAGCTGAGTGATGGAATCAAATACGTTTTATACAAAACACTTAATTCCCTTCATGTTTCCTTTGTTCATTCATGATATAATAATCGTTCAGGTGACACAGTATGTGGCAAATAGATTAATTTGAGATTGAGTGGTTAAAGTTCATTCTTATTAGGTTGGGTTTATATCTGGCCCTGGTGGCTCATGAGGCCAATTACCAGAACCAGTAGAGCCTAACATGGAGATTAGATAGAACAGGAGGAAAGGGATCAAAAAGGTCAGTGTAATTTGTAGTGATGCAGAGATTTGACGCATTGGTTGGCACCCCTTCCTAACCCTTCCCCTCATCCCACTCTGAATCCTAACATCCTGAGTATGGGCCCATTTCTGGTAGAAGATAGAATCTCCTCATGGTGTGAAAGTGTTAGGCTAAGCCCCAGAAATTAAAGTACTCATGCAGTGAATCGGATGGGATATTCACAGCTGGGGCAGGGACATGGTTCATACCAAAGTGTTGCTCCTAAATAGTCAAATGGGTATGTCTGGTCTCTTGTATTTTCATCTAAATATATGTCCTCACTAACTACATTTCCATCCACAGTTTTTATGCGAGTAAAGTCATACAGTATAAAAAAAAAAATCATGACAGCTGTGATGGAATCAGGAAATTTCGGTACAATATTATAAATGCTTACAGATTATTTTTTCATTCGACATGGTGATATAATAACCATCATATCGAAGTAAAGTTGTGACGATATGGTCCTCCCACTACGACACGGGAAAACATGCAGCTTATTAGGCTACAGGTGAAATAACTTAGTAACTTCACAGGGTGGTGAAAGTGCACAGTGATCTTGATGCTCCTTTCCAATAAATATCGAGGGTCTGATTCTGGTGACTTGATGATCGATGATTGACTGCCGTTTGATGTATATTCTCGCTCTCATCCATAGTATTCTCATCATGTAAACTAGCCTACCCGCACTGTATCTACAAGCTGTTGGCTAGAGCGCAGGTTCCAAGAACAGAGTAGGCACATTTGCTATTTAACGCAATAATCTTTGCAGCAAAACTATCAGTAGAGTTGAAAATGCTATGTAAATACATTGAACTTTGAATTTTTATTTTGTACATGAAAACCTAAGCGAAAAAGTACATTTTGTGTGCATTACGTCATCACTCACTGATTTTTATCCACAAGTCCATTTGGTGGAAACACACCACTGGAGGGAAAATGTGGGTATTTTCTTTATGCAGATTTGAGAATATTCGGATGAAAATCTGTCACCAATTGGATGGAAACCTAGCTACTTTCATGTTTTGTTTTACACTCTGAGTCCCCAAATCCACTATGTCACCATGTCATATGTGGGAAAAGGGGGTTACTGTGATTTGTATAGGATATGTCATGATATTAACCCGCCCCTTTGTGAATGTGAGCCCAAATCATGTTAGGTTGCTTTGGAATACCTGAATGGGCACACCTGCTTGGCTCCCTTTATAATGAGGGATGGACGCAATTTTCTCTCTCTCTCCTCCCGCACTTGCTACCAGCCAGACTTCCAGCTCCACGTTTTGGCACAGCCATGGCGTAACAATACATTACCACCACAGCCAGCTAGCTACAAATCTAACAGAACCAGCAACGAGGCAAGCACGGATGAGAAGTAGACAAATAGAAACAGACAGCCAAGCATACTCCACAAGGCACAACACCACACTGACTGGGCCACACTCACTGGGAGGTCGACATGTGTGGAGGCAAACGTAATTGAAGGAGACTAAGCCAAGAATTGCTGTTGTAACCTGCTTATAGTTGGTGGTATAATTAGAGTGTGTGTGTATGTGTGTGTGTGTGTGTGTTGACTGGCGGTGCGAGGGGGGTCTTGATCAAGTGGGGATGGTGATAAGGTGTGGGGACTGTCAGTCAGGGCCGCCCCAAATATGCCAACATATTTCCCTCCATTTCCATCCTCATCCTCCATGGCTGGTAGGGCAATCAGTCAGTTCCTTCTAGGTACTGAAGTGAGTGGCGTCAGGCAGCGGAGACACAGCTTCCTGGGGGGCTTGGGTGAGTCAGAACAGTGGTTTTCTCAACTCTGATAGTTGCTCCTCTGGTGCTACAGAGGAAGTATTTGGCTACCGATCAGGGGGTAGGTGAAGGAATGGAGAGCCATGATTCCACCTGTTCGGAGTAGACAACTCAGCCAGACTCCTCTGGTGATGTCATCTGTGTGTCGACATACCTCCAATCCTGAGGAAATGTGTGGTCCAGGATTTGTTACAGGGTTGGCAACAAATACTTTGTTTCGACAGGAGTGCAACCAAGTCAACACTGTAGTGGAGTCCCACCACAGAACTGTCCTGTCCACAGTTAAGGTGATCTAGGTCTGTAACAGCTTGGCCAGCTGGGTACCTGTAAGGTCAGTGTGAAGTTCAAGGCAGGGAATGGAAAGGATGTTTAGGAGCTATTCTTGAGCAAGCCATGATAAAGGAAATGTGTACTTGTGCCTGCTGGGTTTACATCCTGAGGTATGCCACTGATCCATAAGCCTGCTCTGAAGCATCACAGAACACATGCAACTCTGGAAAGTGACTCTGTGGGATGTTCACTGGGGCTATAGAGTACCACAGTGTGAGTTATAATACCCATGAAACCTAGAAGTCAAAACAGGTAAATGGTGTTTCGTGTAGGCTTACCCTGGCGTGACGTTTTGATAACCGTATAAATCTCTCTAGGACAAAGTGACTTTTAGCTATATGTTCGCCTGTATTTAACCCCCAAAATAAAACTTAAATTAGCTACTAATGTTGCTATCATAAAGAACTACAAATGCCATAATGATCTGGACGAGACTGACGAATCGAGGCAAAGGTAAGCATCTCTGGATTAACTATCTAATGGTAGCTAAATGTAGTAATTCATAAATAAGTACGAAAAAAAAGTATGAACATGATGCACTAACTAACTGTAAGTCGCTCTGGATAAGAGCATCTGCTAAATTACTAAAATGTAATAAATTGTTTACATTTCTTTAAATGGACAATTCATCCACAGTTGCTTTAGCAGGGCTTTACCTTTGGTGATATGAAAGCTGGTTGTACTGACTTGTCAAGACGCTGTTCCTGTCTTGTTCTATGTCCGTGCTATTAAATGTTAAACTCCCCGTACCTGCTTCTCATCTCCAGCGTCGGTTCCTTCAGTGGGGGTTGTTCTGGCAATGGTGAACTTTCGATCTGGCTATTCCTCCACTCCTCCATACCAGTGGTGGAACTAGAGTTTTATACATGGGGTGGCCTGGGGGTGGCCAAGGTTACACACACACAAGCTTGTTTTAGGCTGTCTTTTACACACTGTTTGTACACTTATTTTGCAGTGCTCTGCAATCTCTTCAACCTCTTTTCATAGTTCTCCAAAGTAACCCTCACTTCTGTAGTCCTGTAATGTGTCTGTAAGGGCACCTACTAGATCCACAGCCCTTGTTAGGTCAAGAGAGCTTGATTGGAGCATGTCAGAAAGACATTTGGCACCACCAAGCACTTTACAAAAGGTAACCAAAAGCCCTATGAAATGTAAATCTATCTGAAAAAGAAGGCCCCTTGCCTCCACTGATCTATCACCACTATTTTCAAGTGTGATATCCTGTAGCACTCTCAGAACTGCTGGAAGCCTGTCCCTCAGATCACGGCATGCCATGTATCTGCATGCCCACTTTACATCCGTAAGTCTCTGTAGTTTCCTTGGCTTCTGCTGTGGATACAGCTCATTCTGAACTGAAAGCCACTTGAGATGAACGTACGAGCCAGATACAAAGTTATAAAGCTTCTGCAGAAGAGCAAAAAAGTTAACTGCCTCAGGCACTGCTTTTACAGCATCGACAAGAACCAAATTCAAACAATGTGCATTACAGTGCAGATAAAATGCAAATCTTGCACTGTTTTTAATCCGTGCAGACACACCAGAATGCTTTCTGCTCATGACGGATGCACCGTCATAGCTTTGCCCCACAAGATTATTTCTGTAGTCCAGACCATGTTTTTCAAGGCAATCAATTATCATTTTTGTGAGACCTGCTGCATCTAAGCTTTCAGCTGACTGAAAGTGTAAAAAGCTTTTGTGGATGGCCTCGTTGTAATAGAACCTCACAACTAAAGACATTTGTTCTTTTTTCTTTAAAACGTTGGTTTCATCTGCAATTACACTAAAAACGTAATGAATTCATCCTTTTCTCCATGAGAGGGTCATGCTTTGCTATTTCTTCTAAGATTGCCAAAAAATGACCCTTCCAAGCAAACATAACATTGATATGATGCTCTGCCTTCGAATGGAGTTTAAACCCAGAATCATTAAACAGCGCCTTTTTCCAGTTACGAAAACCTGACTGTGATGTGAAGGCAGATCAGGTGTATTGGACAGAGAAAAATGCCTACAGAATCTTGACTTACAGAATATTCAAGCCATGAATTGTCCTTATATCAGGAGCTGTTGAAAGCCCTTTTCCTAGTACCATGCGGAGTTCTGGGAAATGTTTTCAAACACGGCTGTACAGGACCCTCCTTCTATTTCAGACATCTTGAAATGTCTGAAATATACGTGTGTCATATCTCTATGGAAACGTATAATTAAGGGATCCACAAGATTAGATAATAACAGCTGCTAACTAAAATGTGTAGTTTAAAGTATAGGCCTGGCCTACCATTGGGTCCTTTTGGAACAGCATATCTGGTGCTTGATGCAGTTGGGTGGGGCTCGATGACATCTCCTGGCAGCTCTGGCTCACGCTCTTGCTCAGAGTCAGAGGTCTCTGTGTCATCCCTTAATACATCTATTATATTAAAATAACATAAGAACCATTAGTGTATAATCACAATAAAAATGCCACAGCCATCAAAACAAGAACACACATGAATCAACAACCAACATTTTAAAGTGAGGCTTAATCTGACAAAATCATCTATTACAAGCTGAAGCTAAACTTCAATTCTGAACTGGGCATTTGACTGACTACGTGGTGGTGGTAGACTGGGTCCTTGTGAAGTCTGACCACACAGACTCTGACTAGCCTCAGGTAAGGAGCTGCTCTGGGGTCCGGTGGTGATGACTGTTTGTTCTTCTTTAAAAAGAAGTCTGATATCTCTCCCTTTCTTTTCATGTTTAATTGACCCTATGCAAAAATAAGACGGTGGTTACATCTAAGCATCCAATTACCCACATTTTAGTACAATCTCAATCTTACAAATCACAATTATCATAACTGTACCTTAAAATCAACTACCAGCCTAAGTTACTAGTTAGATCATAGCTAGCCCTACTCTGCAGTAAGTAACTTAGCTAGCTATAATAGTAAACAGGCTATCTGCAAACTGTGGTAATCTTTTGAGTAACATTAACAGATCAATAATAACAATAATAACATTACCAGTGGCAAACTACCCGCCCTCCAGGACACCTACAGCACCCGATGTCACAGGAAGGCCAAAAAAGATCATCAAGGACATCAACCACCCAAGCCACGGCCTGTTCACCCCACTATCATCCAGAAGGCGAGGTCAGTACAGGTGCATCAAAGCTGAGGCCGAGTGACTGAAAAACAGCTTCTATCTCAAGGCCATCAGACTGTTAAATAGTCATCACTAGGCGGCTTCCCCCCGGTCACGCAACCCTGCACCTTAGAGGCTGCTGCCATATATACATAGACTTAGAATCACTGGACACTTTAATAATGGAACACTAGTCACTTTAATAATGTTTACATATTTTTGCTTTACTCATCTCATATGTACATACTGTATTCTATTCTACTGTATTTTAGTCAATGCCACTCTGACATTGCTCATCCTAATATTTATATATTTCTTAATTCTATTCTTTTACTTTTAGATTTGTGTGTATTGTTGTGAATTGTTAGATACTCCTGCACTGTTGGAGCTAGAAACACAGGGGTGCCTTAGTAGTACGGCACCCCTGGAGCGAATTATGGTTAAGTGCCTTGCTCAAGTGCACATCAACACGTTTGTCACCTTGTCAGCCCAGCTATTTGATCCAGTGAACCTTTGGTTACAGACCCAACGCTCTAACCACTAGGCCACCTGTCACCCTATAAGGTTAGGGGTATGCCAAGATAAGGGTTAGGGTAAAGATTAGTGCTACTGCTGTGAGTGTAATGTTTTACCAGTCTAGGATTAGGATTAACTAGGTTGAGTCTAACCCTAACCCAACACTCTGATTTAAAGTGTAATTGGTTTTAACCACATGATTCTAATGATTCTAATAATGTCATGATCATACTTTCTGTCATATTTTAGAGTAAAATATCCCAATAGCTTTTTAGTATAATTAATCATTGGTCTGGTCATGGTCTGGTTCCTCAATAGGAGACAGAATAATGTGTGCCAAGTTAATATATATACATTTTCTTCCTCTCTTCCATCTTCTACAGCTGTAGTTCATCTTTGAGGACATTCCCACCACAGAGTGACTGACCAGTTGAAAGGGATACATTTACTGTGACTCAAAATAATTGAAATTGCCCATGATCATGAGGAAGGGAGAGACATATTGTAGGGAAATGATTCCTCCTGTAATTTCCTCCATATGTTTTATCAGTGCCAGATAAATCACTATGACAGCAAAACAGAAGCCGGGAAGGCCCCCAGGGTGAGTCACCATGACTGCAGCTGAACACAACTCAATATTGGTGGTCCTCTGTAGCTCAGTTGGTAGAGAATGGCGCGTGCAAGAACACCAAGATAGTGACTTTGATTCCTGGACCACCCATATGTATGACTGTAAGTTGCTTTGAATAAAGTGCTAAATGGTATATTGTTTCTGTCGGATGAAAACCTCATCTCCTCATCTCCAAAACAGAAACATTTCAGAAAATGGAAAAAATGAAATTTTTCACCCAATAATAAACATATTTCAGAAGCTATTTTGACCAAAACATCTTGGTCTTAGAGCCATGAAATGTTCAGAGTACATTGAAGGGAGTAACGGCGGCTTTCAATAGATGCAAGAAAAAAAAATGTAGATACAATTTTTATCCGACAACAACAATATATTACAACACAACAAACTGTTATATTACAATAACAGCACACTCTCTGACTGTCTGCAATATGATGAAGGCCTCTTCCATCACTCCAAACAAACTCTTTAAAAAGGGACACAGCACAGTTCAGGTGAAGAAGAGAGACTTGCATCTCTTCTCCTCACACTGTGACATTGGGATAGCTGGAGACATGGTGGGAAGGGAAGTTGTCACTTGCTATGGGCTAGTGACAACTTGAATCCTATGGTTATGGTTAGCAAAACTGGGAAATAAGCCAAATGGGGTGTATATTAATAATCACGTTTTGATATCTACAGCTCATCATGATCTTCTTATATGATATGGATCAGTATGTTTATTTGTCACGCAGGGAACATAAACAACCACTACAGACCTCACATGTGATTATTATACTGAGAAGAAGTACTCCAAGTACTCTTTCAGACACGTCGTCTCCAAGTTGATGCTAATGTATATCAACATGATTCAGTAGGATTGCGGTGCAATGTTGCGGCTGATAACTATTTGAAAGGATACAGAGTGTACATCAGGGATCATCAACCAGATTCAGCCGCGGGCCAATTTGTTCTTGAGCAGATGGTTGGGGGGCCGGAACACAATAAAACAAGAAGCCTAAACAGATATAATATTTGACTAAAACATAATAATTTCAAACCTTACATTTGGGGACATTGCCCTGCGTAGGGTGCCGTCTTAAGGATGGGACGTTAAAGCGGATGTCCTGACTCTCTGTGGTCATTTAAAATCCCATGGCACTTATTGTAAGAGTGGGGGTGTTCACCCCCATCATGGCTAAATTCCCAAGCTGGCCACGTTCCATCATAGCCACATAATCATCTCCCTTATTCCTAATTGGCATACAGTATATCCCTCCTCACCTCACCACCTGAAAGCTGATATGTGGTGAGCGTTCTGGCACAAAATGGTCGCTGTGCATCACTGAGGTGGGTGCTACACATTGATGGTGGATGAGGTGAGTTTCCCCCTACTATGTAAAGCTCCTTGAGTACCTCAGTTGGTAGAAAAGCTCTATATATATTCAATAAATTCTTATGTATTATTATTATTATTTGTATACAATCACGTCTCTCTCTTATGCGTTGGAATACTTGGGAAGAGTTTAAAATCACTTGAAGCTGATTTCCTGGTGTTTTTAAAAAATATATATAAATAAATAAATAAATAATAATAATTATATTATATACATTGAGCACCATAATTCATTGGACAGTGACCTTTTTTTTTGTTATTTTGGTTCTGTACTGTATCATTTTGAGTTTGAAAGGATACAATGAAAATGAGGTTGAAGTGCAGACTGTCAGCTTTAATTTGAGGGTATTTTCATACATATCGGAAGAACCGTTTAGAAATTACAGAACCTTTTGTACATAGTCCCCCCCATTTTCGGGAATCGGACAGTTTAACATAATGTAAAATAAAGTAATCATTGTTAATATTTGGTCACATATCCTTTGCATGCAATGACTGCTTGAAGTCTGCGATGCATCGACATCACCAGACGCTGCGTATCTTCCCTGGTGATGCTCTGCCAGGCCTGTACGGCAGCCATCTTTAGTTCCTGCTTGTTTCGGGGACTTATTGCCTTCAGTCTCCTCTTCAGCATGTAAAATGCATGTTCAAATGGATTCAGATCCAGTGATTGACTTGGCCAGTGAAGGATTTTCCACTTTTTGGCCATAAAAAACCCCTTCGTTGCTCTAGCAGTATGTTTAGGGTCATTGTATTGTTGCATGATGAAGTGCCGTCCAATGAGTTTGGAGGCATTTGGTTTTATCTGAGCAGATAAAATATTTCTGTAGACTTCAGAATTCATTGTTCTACTTCTGTCTGCAGTCACATCATCGATGAAGACAAGTGAGCCTGTTCCACTGGCAGCCATACAGGCCCAAGCCATAACACCCCCTCCACCATGTTTCACGGATGAGGTGGTATGCTTTGGATCATGGGCATTTCTTTTTTTTCACAACACATTACTCTTTCCATCGCTCTGGTACATGTTAATCTTTGTCTGATCTGTCCACAATACTTTGTTCCAGAACTCTTGGGGCTCTTTTAGGTGCTTTTTAGCAAACTGTAATATTGACTTTCTGTTTTTCAGGCTTATCAGTGGTTTGCATCATAGTGTACCCTCTGTAGTCCTACTGGGGTAGTCTTCTACATATGGTAGACTTCGACACATCTACACCTGCATCCAGGAGAGTGTTTTTAATCTGTTGGGCTGTTGTCAGAGGGGGTTTCTACATCATAGAGAGTATTCTCCGGTCATCCACTACAGTGGTCTTCCTCGGTCTACCTGGTCTTTTGACATAATTGAGTTCACCGGTTATTTTTTTCTTGTTAATTATGAACCAAACTGTTGACTTGGGCATGCCTAGGGTTTTTGCAATGTTCCTGATTGATTGAATTTCATTTTTGAGCCGTATGACAGGCAGCTTCATTTGCATCGACACTGCTGTCTTCCTTATGTTGTCACAACCCAACAACAACCTCCAAAGGCAATAGCAAAGTCTAGAATCAATGCTATTCATCAACAACTCTCCTGCATTCACTAAAGACACAAATGAATACACCTGCTTAACGACACACATCTGTGAAGCCAATTCAACAAATACTTGTAGATCCTTAAAATGGGGGGACCATGTACAAAAGATGCTCTCATTTCTAAACGGTTCAACCTCATTGTCATTGTATCCAAACTCAAAGTGGTAGACTATAGAACCAAAATAACTAAATTGTCACTGTCCAATGAATTATGGTGCTTACTGTATATACTAAAAACATATATAAACGCAACATGTAAAGTGTTGGTCCCATGTTTCATAAGCTGAAATAAAAGATCACAGATTTTTTCCATACACACTAAAAGCTTATTTCTCTCAAGTTTTATGTACAAATTATATCTCTGTTAGTGAACATTTATACTTTGCCAAGATAATCCATCCACCTGACAGGTGTGGCATATCAAGAAGCTGATTAAACAGCATGATCATTACACCTTGTGCTGGGGACAATAAAAGGCCACTAAAAGATTTTTGTTTTGTCACACAACACAATGCCACAGATGTCTCAAGTTTTGAGGGAGCGTGCAATTGGCATTCTGACTGCAAGAATGTGCACCAGAGCTGTTGCCAAAGAATTTAATGTTAATTTCTCTACCATAAGCCGCCTCCAATGTAATTTTTTGAGAATTTAGCAGAATGTCCAACTGGCCTCACAACCACAGACCACGTGTAACCACGCCAGCCCAGGACCTCCACGTCCAGCTTCTTCCCCTGCGGGATTGTCTGAGACCAGCCACCCGGACAGCTGATGAAACTAAGCATTTCTGTCTGTAAGAAAGCCCTTTTGTGGGGAAAAACTAATTCTGATTGGCTGGTTCTGGCTCCCAACTGGGTGGGCCTATGAATTGTAACTCATAGAACTGCCGCTCTATGTATCATGTACCGTGTATCTGTCTTTTGTGTACTTTCGTTGTGGCATTTTGCACCTGCCCTGTGTTTTTGTTGTTGTAGCTGCTTGACAAAGAAATTTCCCCCTCGGGGGATCAATAAATTACCTATCTATCTATCTATTAAAATCTTTGACATTTTTGCATTTTATGTTTATATTTTTGTATATAAAATGATTTTGGCTCAGAAAACTTGGGGGGCCAAATAAAACCACCCACAATTAAATATTAAAATGTTCTGTGCATTTCAGGCAGCCTAGCGGTTAGAGCATTGGGCCAGTAACTGAAAGGTTGCTAGTTTGAATACTTGAGCCGACAAGATGAAAAAACCTGTTAATGTGTCCTTGAGCAAGGCACTTAACCCTAATTTGCTCCAGGGGCTGACTCTGTAGGTAGGCTGTCATTGAAAATAAGAATTTGTTCTTAAATGACTGGTGTTAGGGGATAGGATAGGATTCTAATATATGTTTCTTCACCTCACAAAATGGTCATATTTGACAAAATATTATTATTATAGATAGTTTCCTTTTTCATCTGTGCTATGATTATAGGGCTGGGGTTTTCCTAGGCGACTAAACTCAACTCCACAATTTACGATGGAGTTGAGCGGACTGGAGCTCCGACGTCACATAAAATGTTTTCAAAACCTATTACTTGGTATTCATATCACAAAATATATAAATGAGCTCTACACAATGAAGTTCAATATAAAACTTGTTAAAATAGACAAGATCCAGCAACCATGGAAAATTTGTCCTAGTCATATCTCCTAGTCATATTTCAGTTTACTCACTTACTTATGGCGATGCCTACTCCTGACGATTCGTTTTTCAAATCATATAAGCAAAAATGATTTTGCTTTATCTGGGACGCTAAACCAGACAGAATAAAGTGTATCTATCTATATAATGAATATGAATTGGGTGGGTTGAGATGATTAAATTTAAAAGCACTAAACCTCTCTCTAAAAGCTTCACTTATTCAAAAGTTTTACTTGAACCCTAAATGGTTCTCAAGTAGATTACTAAGAAAAGCTCACCCATTGTTTAAAAATGGCCTTTTTGCCTTTGTGCAGATTGCCAAGTCTCATTTTCGATTAATTGAAAATTATATATATTTTTTAAGTATCTCTCTTCTTCAAACAAGGATTACAGAGCTGGCTACAATTCCAATTTCATCACCCTGAAAAGATAGAACAAATATTACAACAAATATTATATCTGAACTCAAATGTGCTGGTTGATAAAATACCTGTATTTGTGGTTTCAAAAGGGTATTTTGTTTTTAAATTATATTTTTAATTGCAATGGTAGAGTTATGTCTTTCATGGAGTTATCAGAATTGTATGGGAAGGTCTGCTCAATCCAAGATTACAACCAATTGATAACAGCATTACCCCAAAAATGGAGGAGGCAGGTGACAGCGGGAGGAGGTAGGGAACTGGTCTGTCTGCCCAATATAAAGGATCACAACTGGTGCAGGAATAAAAATTGTATAAATAGGAAAGTATACCAGTTTCATTTGGTACAGGGTGTATGAGTTGATATATACAATTATGCAAGATTCAAGACTTTGTGCTTTTCAGCTAAAATTATTAAATAGAATTCTTGCCACCAACAAAATGTTAATATTTGGGGTATACAATCATCAAAGCTCTGCAGATTTTGTTGTGAGGATACAGAATCAATAGACCATTTGTTTTGGTATTGCCCTCAGGTAGCCTGTTTCTGGTCTCAGGTTCAGGAATGGCTGAAAACGCATAATATTCATCTAAAATTGACCATAGAAATAGTACTGTTAGGAGATCTGGAGAGACCGGGTCAGTCAATTACTAATATACTAATACTTAGTTAAAGTATTTATCTTCAACTTGAAATCTGTGGATTCTATTCGATTAGATAGATTGAAATTGTATGTGAAACATCACAGCATAATTGAAAGATATATGGTGCGTAGAAATCCTAAGAGGGTGGCCAGCAGAGATAGGTGGGAGGGGCTGAGGGAAGCTGAGGGTTGGGATGTGGAATTGGAGACAAGTGAGAGTGGAGTTGCTGGGTGGGGGATAGAATGACGGTAAAAAATGAAGTCAAAATAAAATAATAAAAAGTAAGTTTGAATGTTTTTATAGCTAATGCCGGTTTGCCTGAGGCTGATGCCGTGCAGGTGTTTGTACACATGCATATACACACACTCTCATTCAAATACACACATGCACATACACGGACACACACACACATGTAAATGGTGCCACACATGCACTCAAACATATTCAATTGGCCTTGAATGGGCCATCTGATTCAAAGGTTTTCTATGATGTGAACTAATTTGTTGCTGCTGCTTGGAATGCAGTGTTGCGGCGCCACACTAGATTGAAAAGTATTGGGGCAAATGCTGTCTTGCCAAACTTTTTCCTGAAGCTCTATTTGCTGTGCTAACCCAAGGGATAATGTTTGCTTTATAAATGTTGTTTAATGTTCTAAATCTAGAAAAACATGCCAAGATGCTAACAACATTAGCCTTGGGGCATTTAATAGTTCTATATAATAAAACAAAAATACATTTAGAGATTTGTATTACATATTTGAATAATCTTATGTTAGAATTAAACAATCAAGACCTTTAAATAAGGTTTGAATACCCGAGCCGACAAGGTGAAAAACCTGTTGATGTGTCCTTGAGCAAGGCACTTAACCCTAATTTGCTCCAGGGGTGCCGTACTACTATGGCTGACCCTGTAGGTAGGCCATCATTGTTCTTAACTGACTTGCCTCGTTAAATAAAGGTAAAAAAAAACTTGTTGGACAATAATTGTAAAAATGCAATGCTTTTTGTGTCTGATGGAGTTGACAAATCCAGGTGGTTGCATTTTATTCATATTTTTTTGGGGGGGAGGTTGTTCCTTTACACGCTGCGGTAGCTGATACATTTGTCTAACAAAATATATATTTAAAATTCTGTTAACATAAGGAAAAATATTTGATTGTCCTGTCTTTCAAGAATCCCTGAGGTAGTAAAGTCTACATAAGATGGTGTATCCTCTTGGCCTGACAAGCCCCCACTGTAAGATACAGCAGGTGGGCAGGTAGTGTCACCTTCAAGTGTGTGATGCCAACAAACATGATAGATAGTTACACATCACACTTCCCTGTGTAAATAGGGCTGCTTACATTGCGTGTAATCTAACAAATGCCAAATGCCCTCAAGAGTGATGGCCCCCACTGTTCTGGTCAGCAAAGAAACATAAATCCCCCTCTCTCTCTCCCTGCAGCATCATTTGTAATAATTTGCCATGACATGCCACTAATGCTGCAATGTATCGCAGCTAACTGCCCTTCCAAAATGTATTGTTTATTATTTTCCCTAATTTTGTCTTTGATAAGACAAATGTGCACTATGTGGTACAGTATTGATCTAGTGATTAAGGGAATGAAAATAGATTGTGCTCGACGCCAACCAGGCATACCTCTGTTTACAAGCCAGTGCATATAGATAGAATAAGCCTCTACGCTGCATATTTTTCCATGATTATATAAATTCTTAATGGCATTGTTTTTACTAAAGGATAGAAAGTCAATATTAAACAACACATGCAATTTTAAAGATTTTATGCACAAGTCAGACATAGCATCTATGCCCAATGTCTTACAAGCTGTACTTTCAAATGTAAACTGTCAGGGCTCCTTTCAGCTCTATGTCTGGTTTGTGAAGATACTTTATATCCTTGGGAAGAGAACAAAGCAGAAGAAATACGCTGATGAAGAGAAGTTTGTTCAAAGTACTATACGGTGTCGCAAGTTTCTTGTAAGACGAGTGAAATGGTCAAATGGAGGAATGTATTGGAAACTTTCTCTTTCAAGCGTTATTTGATGTGCCATCTGGAAAGATGATAAAATGTTTTGTATTTAAGAAAGTGGCTGTTGACAGGGAATATACAATAAACTGCTGACTTATTTATAACTTATTTTGTTTTACATACGTTTTTTTTATTAGTACAAGAATTGAAAGTCTTCACTGAAAGACTGAATAGAAAAAGTTATCATTGTGCTTTTGTGTTTAATAATCACCCATCAAAGAAAAAAGAAGACAGCACTCCTAATCTATCTGCTCAAAGAACAAACCCAAAGTGGATGATATTGATAAATGATGTGGCTATTAAAGTGGTTACCCACTGGGCACAGGCGTCAATTCAACTTCTATTCGATGTTGGTTTAACGTAATTTCGCTGAAATTACGTGGAAACAATGTTGATTCAACCAGTGTGTGCCCAGTGGGTAATCATTCAGCTGACAGTTGTTCTGGGAGTCTGTTTCAACCTAACCCACCCAATGACAATGTGAGTAATTGAACGAGAAATGTTCTAATCATTTTACACTCTATTTAGTGAGTGACAAGAAGACAATTCTGCGATTTGTATTTAACTCAAGTCTTTAATTGAAATTGAAATAAACTATTATATATTTTGAAGTTAATAAGAACCAGCCTGATCTTGCGATAGATCACATTATCTTTGAAACCAAACTAAACTAAACATGAGTGCAGCGGTCAGGCTGCTTGACCAGGATTCTGTATATCCATCATCCCAAGTGACAGTCAGCCCACAAAGCACAACATGAGAAGGCAGAAGGAAGAGCCAGGCAGTTAGGCAGCCTTCCACTGGTGAACTTTTTGTTTCTGTTTCCATTATTTATACTTTAATAAACTTGCAGCCCTCTCACAGAGACAACATGCAAGTTTGGAGCACTTAGTGCTGTGATGCTTAAATCAGCAAACCCCTTTCCCACTTCTATTTGTGGGTGCATATATTGCAGATTCATGCACCGCCAAAAGAAAACGGTTGGTGTAATTGGTACGAGTTAACAGAAGACAAGCACAGGTAATACATGAATAATCATTCATAACTGCTACCAATGTGCCTTGTTCATCCAGCTTGAAGAGACTTAAAGCACATTGCACTTAAAATGACAGGCTTGATTTGATCTCCCCATTGGGCACACTTCATTTCAACGTGGATAATTGGGTGATATTTGTTTGAGACGTACAGTTGAAGTCGGAGGTTTACATACACCTTAGCCAAATACATTTAAACACAGTTTTTTCACAATTCCTGGCATTTAATCCTAGTAAAAATTCCCTGTCTTAGGTGAGTTAGGATCACCACTTTATTTTAAGAATGTGAAATGCCAGAATAATAGTAGAGAGAATTATTTACTTCAGCTTTTATTTCTTTCATCACATTCCCAGTGGGTCAGAAGTTTACATACACTCAATTAGTATTTGGTAGCATTGTCTTTAAATTGTTTAACTTCGGTTAAACATCTCGGGTAGCCTTCCACAAGCTTCCCACAATAAGTTGGGTGAATTCTGGCCCATTCCTCCTCACAGAACTGGTGTAACTAAGTCAGGTTTGTAGGCCTCCTTGCTCACACATGCCTTTTCAGTTCTGCCCACAAATGTTCTATAGGTTTGAGGTCAGGGCTTTGTGATGGCCACTCTAATACCTTGACTTTGTTGTCCTTAAGCCATTTTGCCACACATTTGGAAGTATGCTTGGGGTCATTGTTCATTTGGAAGACCCATTTGTGAACAAGCTTTAACTTCCTGACTGATGTCTTGAGATGTTGCTTCACTATATCCACATAATTTTCCTACCTCATGATGCCATCTATTTTGTGAAGTGCACCAGTCCCTCCTGCAGCAAAGCACCCCCACAACATGATGCTGCCACCCACATGCTTTTTTTCCTGAGGTCTTTGCTGATTTCTTTTAATTTTCCCATGATGTCGAGCAAAGAGGCACTGAGTTTGAAGGTAGACCTTGAAATACATCCACAGAACGTGGCTGAAACTCTTGACCCGCTCCACTACATCCCCGTCGATGTTAATGTGGGCCTGTTCGGCCCGCCTTTTCCTGTAGTCCACGATCAGCTCCTTTGACTTGCTCATATTGAGGGAGAGGTTCTTATCCTAGCACCACACTGCCAGGTCTCTGACCTCCTCTCCATAGGCTGTTTCATCATTGTCGGTGATCAGGCCTATCACTGCTGTGTCGTCAGCAAAACCTAATGATGGTGTTGGGGTCGTGCTTGGCCACGCAGTCTTGGGTGAACAGGGAGCACAGGAGGGGACTAAGCAAGCACACCTGACGGGCCCCAGTGTTGAGGATAAGCATGAAATATGTGTTGTTGCCTACCCTTACCACCTGGGGGCGGCCCGTCAGGAAGTCCAGGATCCAGTAGCAGAGGGAGGTGTTTAGTCCCAGGGTCCTTAGCTTAGTGATGAGCTTTGTGGGCACTATGGTGTTGAATGCTGAGCTGTAGTCAATGAACAGCATTCTCATGTAGGTGTTTCTTTCATCGAGGCTGGGTTTCCCTTTGTAGTCCGTAATAGTTTTCAAGCCCTGCCACATCCGACGAGCGTCAGAGCCGGTGTAGTAGGACTCAATCTTAATCCTGTATTGACGCTTTGCCTGTTTGATGGTTTGTCTGAGGGCGTAGCGGGATTAAAAAGCGCCGCTCCTTGAAAGCGTCAGCTCTAGCCTTTAGCTCGATGCGGATGTTGCCTGTGATACATGGCTTCTGGTTGGGATATGTACGTACGGTCACTGGGGACGACATCGTCGATGCAGTTATTGATGTAGCCGATAACATCCGCGTCATCTGACCACTACCGTATTGAACGAGTCACTCGTACTTCCTGCTATAATTTATGCTTGTAAGCAGGAATCAGGAGGATAGAATTATGGTCAGATTTGCCATATGGGGGGCGAGGGAGAGCTTTGTGGAGTAAAGGTGGTCTAGAGTTTTTTTTCCCACTGGTTGCATATGTGACATGCTGGTGGAAATGACGTAAAACGGATTTAAGTTTGCCTGCATTAAAGTCCCCGACCACTAGAAGCGCTGCTTCTTGATGAGCATTTTCTTGTTTGCTTATGGCCTTATAGAGCTGGTTGAGTGTGGTCTTAGTGCCAGCATCAGTTTATGGTGGTAAATAGACATCTACGAATAATATAGCTGAGAACTCTCTTGGTAGATAGTGTGGTCTACAGTTTATCATAAGTTACTCTACCTCAGGCGAGCAATACCTCGAGACTTCTTTCATATTAGACATTGCGCACCAGCTGTTAATGACAAATAGACACCCCCCCCACCCATCATCTTTCCAGACGTAGCTTCTCTGTCCTGGCGATGCATGGAAAATCCCGCCAGCTCTATATTATCCGTGTCGTCGTTCAGCCACTACTCGGTGAAACACAAGATATTGCCGTTTTTAATGTCCCGTTGGTAGGATATCCTTGATCGTAGATCAATGATTGCACGTTGGCCAATAGAACAGATGGTAGTGGGGGTTTACTCACTCTCCTGCGAATTCTCAGAAGGCAGCCCGACCTCCGCCCCCGTTTTCTCCGTCTTTCCATCATGAAAATGACGGGGGTTTGGCCCGTTCCCGAGAAAGCAGTACATCTTTGCGTCTGACTCATTAAAATAATTGATTAAAACACACTGTTTTGCAATGAATTCTACAGTAGTCTCAACAGCACTCTTTAGGGTAGCACCATGGTGTAGCCGGAGGACAGCTAGTTTCCGATCTCATCTGGGTACATTGACTTCCATGGTTCTCACCCACTTCAATAGACTTACACAGTAATTGTAACAAATTCCTGAGGACATCCTCCAACCTATCAAAACTCTTGCAGCATGAACTGATATGTTGTCCACGCAATAGGATCAGAGAATGAATCTACACTGAACAAAAATATAAACTCAACATGTAAAGTGTTGTTTCCATGTTTCATTAGCTGAAATAAAAGATCCCCGAAATGTTCTATACGCACAAAAAGCTTATTTCTAAAAAATGTTGCACAAATTTGTTTACATCCCTGTTAGTGAGCATTTATCCTTTGCCAAGATAATCCATCCACCTTACAGGAAGCAGATTAAACAGCATGATCATTACACAGGTGCACCTTGTACTGGGGATAATAAAATGACTCTAAAATGTACAGTTTTGTCACACAACACAATGAATGAATGAATGGAATATGAACGACTGTCATCCAATTTGCTGTAATAGAAATAAGGCCATGCTCATAAAAAAATAATCATCCTCCCTCATCTAAAACGTCACCGACCTCCACTGTTGCTCACTGTAAAGTGGTTTCTTGCTAAACTTAAAGGGCTGGAGTCATAGAACGGATAAAGTGCAATGTGGACTCATCTCGACTTCAGGACACTTTAACGTTTTTAAAGCCTTTGACAAACTCTAATGTGGGGTCTCCTAACAGCCATCCATTATTGAGCAGCAGTTCAAATGTCTCCTCAGGTGTTATCAGGGACTGTTCAGTTTTGGTCAGATTCAGCCCATTGTCTCCTGTTGAACCAATTACAGCAAGGCAAGTTATTTTGATAAAGTCAACTCAGGCTTCTGCATCAGACTGTGTGGGTTGATGAGTCAACAGAGTTTCTGTGCTCAAAGTCGGGCTTGGGGAAAAAAGCCATGTGATCAAAACTTGAATCATTAATGTTTTTGTAAAAATATTTAAGTGACACAGATGTGTATAGCTGTCAAAAGTGAGAGATGATACATTCTCCAACATCTTCTCTTCCTCCCTGGATTTAGCCCACTTCCGAGACATCCATATTTGACGGGGGAAAGAGAGAGATAGCCTGCTCCTGTGATCTATGTATGGAAATGCATCATGCAGAACCAGACAGATGGTGGTAAAGGGAGAGAAAGGGGAAAAATCACATTGAGGCCTGCGTAAAGGAGCACTCCACAGTCCTGCCACACTGCATTTCCTCCAACTGTTTTTACTCATTAATCTTAATCATGGCTGCTCTCTCATTTTGTAATTGACATTGTGAGAATGGCAGGGATTTGTCAGGGGAGATGCTGAGGGAAAAAAAAGATCCCAGGCTAATTTGAATTAATGGGCGACACAGACGACAAAGTTGACAGTGACCTCTAAAACAAGCCTTGGCTCATTTGATGGGACCAAGTTTCCTCATCTCCATCACTGCCTTCACACGGTATTAGCCTTTAACTGTGGGAACTCACACTCACAGGGATAGAAGAAGAGAGAATGAGCGAGAGAGCGAAATAGATAGATAGATAGATAGATAGATAGATAGATAGATAGATAGATAGATAGATAGATAGATAGATAGATAGATAGATAGATAGATAGATAGATAGATAGATAGATAGATAGATAGATAGATAGATAGATACAAAATTGCATAATACCTGACCCAAAAGAAAGGCTTTGACTATGTAGACTATCAAGAGAGGCCGTTATAGGCAGACCTGGCTCTCAAGAGAAGAGCCCATTAAATGAGTTGTAAACCGAGCTGCACTTCCTAACCTGCCAATATTATGACCATATTAGAGACACATATTTCCTCAGATTACACAGACCCACAAAGAATTTGAAAACAATTCCAATTTTGATAAACTCTAATATCTATTAGGTGAAATATCACAGTTTGCCACCACAGCAGCAAGATGTGATCTGTTGTCACAAGAAAAGGGCTACCAGTGGAGAACAAACACTATTGTATCTGTATTTCCTGGGCACCGTGTGACATGCAGTTTGATATGGTGACTTCCACTTTCCCCGACAAATGTAATTAATAAGACAGAGGAATCGTTTCCGAAGGCCAATATAGGCGTTGGCTGGCAACTGCAGACTATGTGTCCTCTTTTTCTTTCTTTCTGTCTGACAGAAAATGTTTCATTTATTCCATGTGTGCAGTGATGTTCCTCAGCTGTTTCTTCAACACTAAAGTAGCAGTAGGCCCACTGGTATGGAAATTGATGTAGTTCAGTCAGTTGTAGAGCACTGTCTTCTATGTCGTTTGGCTTAATAGAAATGTCATGGACCCATTCGGTTGTGGTCTCATATGCTACAATGTAGTGATTCCTGCAATACCAATGGGAGATTGACATTTTTGACATGAACAAGGAAAGTGTCCTGATATCTTTTCCTACATCAGTATCACAGTGAGAGTCCTTCTCCGGCAACAGAAGGAGTTGAGCAGAACACAAACTACCACTTACTCCATTTAGATCGGTAGTGGAGGACTATCAGATTGATATCCATCTCCTTGCATTCTGTCCTTATCGTCCCAAGACACATTGTGGCAGAGCCTCTACTGACTAATAAGGGAACAAGTGTGTTACAATGACCTGGCTGATTCACAACACCCATCTGCCATCACAACACTGTGTCATCATAGTGGAAATACATGGTACACTACATCCATGTCATCAGAGTATGTTTAAAACAGTTTAAAACAGTAAACTAAGGAGCACAGTTCACCCTCAAATCCTGGTTCAGCCCCCTTTCCAGGGGGAGAGATGAGGCACTGGAGTTGAGGTCACTGGAGCCAGCTGTGCCGGATAGAGGTCTCCAAGGAATCAGTCCTCAGGGAGAGAACTAGAGGACCCAGCTCTCTGGAGGGGAAAAGACTCCGGAAAACACAACCCACTGAGGGAGCCAGCTCAATGGTGCGGAAAGTATCACTGTCCACACATGAGTTACTTCTGATAACTTGTGTCACCGTGTTAAAAGCTTTTTAAGATGCGTTTTTACGTAAATCACCCTTTTCAGTTCAATTTGTTTTCTTCAATTTGTCTCGGCAAGAAACTGACAATGTGGAAATTGCTTGACTGCTGCAATCCTGGTGCAAGGTCTGAAAAAAACACGTTTACACTGCATGGTGCTGCTGAGCCGTCCTCCTTTCATCATAGATAGCACTTGTGTGTTTCCAACCAATAGCACCCTGTACAATTGTCCTTTATCACAATAATAATAATAATAATAAGGTTGAAAAGGTTTGGCATACTGCTTAATGTTCTACAGCTGCGCCATTGAGAGCATCTTGACTGTGCATCACTGCTTCGTATGGCAACAGCATCGCCCTCAATCACATGGCGCTACAGAGGGTGGTGCGGACAGCCCAGTACATTACTGGGGCCGAGCTCGCTGCCATCCAGGATCTCTATATCGGGCGGTGTGAAAGGAAGGCCCGGAAAATCGTTAAAGATTCCAGCCACCCAAGCCATAGACCGTTCTCTCGGCTTCCGCACGGAAGCGGTACCGGTGCATTAAGTCTGACACCAACAAGCTTCTGAACAGCTTCTATTCCCATACCATAAGACTGCTAAATAGCTAACTAAAAGCCTACATGGAGTTGACTCTTGTATTTTATCTTTGCACTCTCTCTACGCACACTCACAGGACTCTCCAACACAAACACACACACATACAAAAACACACACACACACACACACACTTGTTTTGTTTTTGGTAGTCCATCGTATCCGATGATGACTTTCACTTCTGAGTTAAATCAAATCCAATTTTATTGGTCACATACCAGTTTCATGGGATTATTTTCTTTAACATTTTTCAACCGCTGAGTGGAACTCCCGATAGGTGCGGTAACCTATCCAGGATGGAGTGAGTGGGCAATTTTTAGGCCACCTTTTCTAGGCCTCTCCCCAGCTGGGGTGAGCAGTGGGGCTCCTAAATAGGGCTGCTCAGTCACACAGGGGTCTGCCGAGAGCAGCTGCCACTCAAGTCCCAACTGCTGGCGACCATAATAGTCCTGTGCCGCTGGCGTATTCACTCCTGCCCCCGTTACCAGACACCCCAACACCGCCAGGCTTTAGTCCGGTTTCTGGTTGATGGCTTCACCGAGGTCAGAAATTCCTGTTATTCAAAGTACCTGCTGAAGGTGCGCAATCCCCAACAGCACTACTTCACTATAGGAAGGTGAAATTCCAGTGGTAAGGGGGGAAACCCAGGATGACCAGTATCTTCCACAGCTGCAGGAGGCTGCCGGAACCACAGTCTGTCTGTGTCCACCTACCGCGCGCCGCCAGCACGCTGCTTTTCTCTCACGGTGTGCTACTCAATCTTTGTCGTACCAGACTAACCCACAAGGCAGCGGGACAGAGGCGGTGTCCACACAGAGGCGGGTCTGTACAGTCGATCCCCTGCCGGTTAGCCTGTAGTTTCAAGACAACCAGTTAACATGTGCCTCCGCGAGGAGGTCCGAAAGGAGTCTTGGTGATGAAGAGGCTTTGTACCGGCAAGGGGAGACTTGTGCATAATGCTGCTCCCCAATTCACCACATGGGCTAGCCGGCGGCAGCAAGCTGTAAGCGAGAGTATGCAAGTACGTGGTAAGCGTGCATGCAACTTAACTCTACCTAGGCACTACTACCCTAGATGCGTCACACCACACACCACAAACACACACACACACACACACACACACTTACTATCATCATATACACTGCTGCTACTCTTTTAATTTAAGACGGAAGAAATTTGCTAGTAGTTTTGTCCATTCTAGAGAAAATCACATTGTTGTCACAGACATTCAACAGTGCTCTGTTGCTGACGATATAGGTCAATACCCCAGTGAGAACAGAGTATATTCACTCATCGAGTAAGTTTTAAGGGGAGACCAGTGTGGAGAGCAGGTTGCTATGAGGCACTACTCTCCTCTCATTGTTTAAAATGGCATAACACACAGCTCCTTGATTCTACTACAGCTGTAAGCAGAAGACAGCTTACAAACCACAAAATCAATGGACGGAGTGAGAAAGTAGCCGTTAAAAGCATCAAACGGATGCAACTGTCTGAAACACAAGTGGGCAGTGAAAATGCAAGGGCACTAGTTTAGCCATTCAAGATGTCTCTAAATGGCTTTTATCATTTCCATGGCTGCACAGTGCAGTGCTGTTTTAGAACAGGGGTGCCAGTTCACTGTGGCTGTCTGTGCACTTCCTATTTCATATTTTCAAGCAGACCTTCACACTGTCATCCATTGCCAGTCCAGGGAAGCTACTGTGTGGAGGGTGGTGATTTCCATCTAAATTAAATTGGGTAGTTTAAATTAACTTATCTTTGAATGACGTGCTTGGACACTGGATGGACAAACCTAGCTTTAAGCTGATGTTAATGGGAGATAACCTGCCGTTGGAGACAGTCGCCTGACACAGACACATAGGGAATCCCCAAGCTACGCAGAATACACTGCCTGGAGGTTTACACCTGGACAAATTAAAATGTTACACAGCAATGAGAAGAAGACAAAAGGTTAAAAAAATAAATGGAAAGAGCCACTTGCCAATATTGCTTTGAATATATCACATTATGTATTTTTGTTGTCTTTTAATTTTCCAATTGGAATTTTCCAATCATCTATTCCTCTTTCTAGTTTTAATTTGATCTGGCACAAATCACCCATAGTGATGTAAAACTTTAAACACATTAATTATGCACAATTTGCCATTTTCAATTAACTATATTCTATTTCCAATTTAATTATGGTACAATTAATTCTCAGTAGCTATTGTTGCTGAATGGTTGACAGTTAAATTGTATGATGATGATAATTGGTTGCAATGGGGAACCCATGTGAAGTTTTGTCTTTATATTTCAAAACAGTTAAACATTACTCAAAGGGATTGATCATGCAATTTGATTAGCTTACATTTATTTTATTGTTTTTTTTTATTTAACCTTTATTTAACTAGGCAAGTCAGTTAAGAACAAATTCTTATTTACAATGACGGCCAAGTGATACCTTATTTTGCATTATGTATGACTGACATAACATTATGTACACCAACAATTATTTTTTATCTCCTTCCACAATCAACAATATTAAAATAAACACACAAACATGAACACATAATCGTGGGCAAATCTGTCATGACTCCCTCCGAAGCTGCCTCCTCTCCTTGTTCGGGTGGGCTTCGGCGTTCGTCGACACCGGCCTTCTAGCCACTGTCTCTCCCTTTTCGTCAATTCCATTTGTTTTGTCTTGTTTTCACATACACACACCTGGTATTTATCCCCTCATCAGTCTGTGTATATATCTTACCTCTGCTCCCCCATGTCTTTGTGTGTTATTGTTCTATGTAAGAGGTTACTAGCTCATGTTGAGCATCGTTGTACATTTATTCTCCGGGTTATGTTACCCGTGTGTTTATTTTCGGACTGTATTGGGTTTACGCTTTGCCGTGGATCGCTGTCATTGCCAAATAAACCCTATTCTTTGAATATCACCCTCCTGCGCCTGGCTCCTTCCTACTCACCTCTGACAAAATCATTCTACTAAGTCACACAGTCGAAAACTGTAGGTCAAAGTGGTCATCCTGATTTGACCGACAACATGTTTTTTCCGCCTTGAAATGACCAAAAGCAACATTTTGCGGTTTTACTTGAAACAAGTGTCTGATTTTACAGTTTCTTAAATTCCTGTTGAAAGCCTCACCAAAGTGAAAGTAGGGCAGTAAAAACAAAGGCACCTAGTGTTGATAGAGAATGCCCTGATAGTTCTCCTCTCGCCTCCTTTAAAAATACATGAGAAGTTCTACTCCCTATTCATGAAACATTAAGCACCAGGCACTACCCGTTTACAACTTTTTCTCTTGTTTCCTCTCCGCTGTGTCAAGAGTAAATCAGTGGCCATTAAATCAAGCTGGAGATCTACAAAGACACCACCCGACTGCAAAATTAGCTGGGGTTCTGGCGGTGGATTTTCTGTTCCTGCTACTAAATAATGGATCCCTTAGCAACTACATAATTTCACGAGTTTACATTTTAAAAGGGAAAGTGAACCAGCAGGCTTTTTTCAATAAATTTCTCAGATTAAGAGAGGGTATAAGGGTCATACTCTATTTGACAAAATCTCTGATGATTGAACATTTTTTTGGATTTAAATGACTGAGTGATAATACTCCATAAATGAAAAGTACATACATGATGATTTTATTAAAATTATTGTTTCAGTCATGTACACTCTCCAAGGGATATACAGTACATGTTAATTGGACCTCCATGTTTTTATACTGTACTGTATACTGTCAAGGCAATCATCCCTTCCTTATGCTCACATTCATGTATTTTTCAGTAGCATGTGAACAAAAAATTACTTCTTTGTTTGTCAGCAATAGTGCAGAGAGCCTTTTTGTTTCCCCCTTGCCCTTAGGACTTCATTGCCATATCCTTTTAAAGCCACTTACCCCTGCAGACTTCTAGAAGGCTGGGATTCTTAGAACAGTACAGCACATGTATATATTTATTTAGACAAGATGGCAGCAATTACTATAGCTTCTCATGTGCATACGAAGCATGAATGCCCTAGTACACTTTAAGATAAAACAACATGTCTGTACCTGTCATGTACCTATGGGTCTATTTTTAGTCATTTTTCTTTACTCCCTCATGTGCGCTTGATTTTAAATGTATTAACCTAGAAGTGCTTTAAATATTTATCCTATCATGTGCTATTTTGTTTATTTTACTTTTGAATTGGTTAAACTCATTTTGAGTGTTTGTCTGAGAGTGGGAATGAGAGTGTTAATCAGGAACATGAGCCATGCTCCCACACCTGAGGAGCATTGGGGTTAACGAGCTGTCCCTACACAAAGGCAGCTCTCAGACATTGTTCAGCAGATTCAAGCCAGCAACAGGAGAGGACAGGTGTCATAGGCTTGTTCACAGCCACACACACACACCAGCCAGCCAGCCAGCCAGCGGATATGAGTTGATATCATATGAGTTGATATTAGTCATGTCAAATGAATGACTTTACATTCACAGGTTCCTGTGTAAAGCACCACCCTGAGGAAACATCTAGTTACTGTATGGGTGGGAGAATGTAGTTCAGTGGAGGTGCTGTCACCGGTGATGTATTGTCACCTCTCTATGTTAAATTATATGCAAACACCTGAAGGCTATGAGTTCTTAATGAGACATTTCTATTTTGTTCACACACACATTTACAAACACGCACATGCACACACACCATCTTCACCAAAGTGCTAAATCACCCTTCTTCTGTACATCAGTACTGTTTGCTGAAGTTCAATGGTGCCTTATTATCCACCCTAACATACTGTATGCACCCTTCATGAAAGGAAGGCAGCAGCCAGTTGTGGACTATAATGATGTAGGGTGTCAGACTGCCCCTTCTCTGGATACTTGCCCGCTACCCTGCTACATGTTGCTATAGCAACGAACAGCTGTAATTAGCAGGGACAGATCTTATTACAAACTGGTCTAAAATCCTGTGATGTAATTTGGAGTGCTCCCTGACTCCCCAAGAACAAGCAAAGGGCAGGTCTCCTCTCTAGTGAGTTATCTAAAGCTCATTTCGCCTCTGTAGGGAAGGCCAAGGGAGAGAGACTGCCAAACAGCCTGGAAAACAATTGGATTACTCTTAGAACAAAATGGAAACCGTTGAGCCCAACAGAGGGTTGCAAACCAAAGGAGAGACAGATCCATGTTATATGAGGTGATGAAATGTAGTAAAATATGACATAAGCTGATCATGATGCAGAATCAAAATGAGATCTGTACAGTAACACATACTTATACCCAAGGTTATAAGGCAGTTATTGCCTGTTATGTAATGTGGTGAAATGATGGTGATGACTAATGACAGTCATACAGTACTCTATGTCCAAGGTGTCACAGATAAAAGGGAAACCTTCAATGCAAGGAACCAAATCGTCTTGGCCTGGTTGGAAAGCAGGTCTCAATCATTATATACAGGTAACTGGTAAAATAATGGAAACACTTGAGTAAAAGAGGGATACAAATTACATTAAAAGCAGGTGTTTCCACATTGGTGTGGTTCCTGAGTTAATTAAGCAATTAACATCCCATCATGCTTAGGGTCATGTATAAAAATGCTGGGCAAGCCATTATTTGGGCTACTATGGATATGCCCCCATTGGATGACAATGCCCCCATCCATAGGGCACAAGTGGTCACTGAATGGTTTGATGAGCATGAAAATGATGTAAACCATATGCCATTGCCGTCTCAGTCAACAGAGCTCAACCCAAGTGAACACCTACGAAAGATTCTGGATTGGCGCCTGAGACAGCGTGCCAACATCAACAAAACACCAAATGATTGAATTTCTAGTTCCAGACACTTGTAGAATCTATGACAAGATGCATTGAAGCTGTTCTGGCTAGGGGTGGCCCTATAAAGACATTTTGTTGGTGTTACCTTTATTTTGTCAGTTACCTGTAGTTCCATGTATTAAAACTGAGTGGGAATGGTTGAAATGGTTTACGATGTCTTCCAGCAATTGTTTTTTACTTTCCCTGTTAAAACGCAATATCCCAAGTATTAATACTGTAAGGTACACACACTAAATGGTAACAAAATATGCTTTGAGCAAAAGTTTTTTTTTGTTTTACACCACTGAAAACTTTAAGGAGTTGGGCTTTCAAGGAGTTGGTCTGATGGTCAAACTATATGTCATTGGCCTCCACCTTGCTTGAGGAACTATAGAGGACCAATGGAGAACAAAAGAGGGGAAACCCCCCCCTCCCACTTGTGCCATTTCATGTCTGACCTGGAACTCCTATTGAGATGTGCCTTTTGTTAAGTAAATCAGGTGTTCAATGAGGTGAAAAGGAGACTGGAGGAGGACTTTAAATGGGATGGATGCTGTAGTTGTACGGTATGGGCCGAAGAGTGTTTTGTGCAGGATTATTTCTCCTTCCACTACTTTTCCAAGCACCTGTCAGTCAGTTCTAGTCTACATGTTGTCTCAAACACCTCTAAATACATGTGTGATATGCAGTACCAGTCAAATACATCTACTTATTCCAGGGTTTTTCTTTATATGTACTATTTTCAATCAGAGATTTTGTAAAATAGAGTATGACCCTTACACCCTCTCTTAATTGTAGAATAATAGTGAAGACATCAAAACTATGAAATAACACGTCTGGAATCATGTAGTAACCAAAAAAGTGTTAAACAAATAAAAATGTAGGTTATATTTGAGAGTCTTCAAAGTAGCCACTGTTTGCCTTGATGATAGCTTTGCACACTCTTGGCATTCTCTCAACCAGCTTCATGAGGTAGTCACCTGGAATGCATTTCAATTAACAGTTGTGCCTTAATTTGTGGAAGTTCTATCCTTCTTAATGCGTTTGAGCCAAGCAGTTGTGTTGTGACAAGGTAGAGGTGGTATACAGACCTATTTGTCTGTATGGTAAGAACAGCTCAAACACAGTCAACACAGTCACGACAGTCAAATCAAATCAAATCAACATTTATTTGTCATGTGTGCCGAATAGAGAGCAGTCTATGACTAGGGTGGCTGGAGTCTTTGACAATTTTTAGGGCCAGCTTCTACCCCTAAGCCATAAGACTCCTGAACAGGTAATCAAATGGCTACCTGGACTATTTGCATTGTGTCCCCCCCACCCTTCTACCTCCTCTTTTACGCTGCTGCTACTCTCTGTTTATTGTCTATGCATAGTCACTTTAACTATACCTACACGTGCATATTACCTCAATTAGCCTGACTAACCGGTGTCCCGCTACTGTTATTTTTATTGTTATTTTAATGCTTTTATTTCTTTACTTATCTATTGTTTACCTACCACTTATTTTACTTAAACTGCATTGTTGGTTAGCATTTCACTGTAACATCTGTTGTATTCGGCGCACGTGACGAATACAATTTGATTTGATTTGATTTGAAGCAGGCCTTCATGGTCGAATTGCTTTAAAGAAACCACTACTAAAGGACACCAATAAGAAGAAGAGACTTGCTTGGGCCAAGAAACACGACCAATGGACATTAGACTGGTGGAAATCTGTCCTTTGTTCTGATGAGTCCAAATTTGACATTTTTGGTTCCAACCGCCATGTCTTTGTGAGACGCAGGGTAGGTGAATGGATGATCTCCGCATGTGTGGTTCCCACCGTGAAGCATAGAGGAGGAGGTGTGATGGTGTGTGGGTGCTTTGCTGGTGACACTGTCAGTGATTTATTTAGAATTCAAGGCACACTTAATCAGCATGGCTACAACAACATTCTGTAGCGATACACCATCCCCTCTGGTTTGCGCTTAGTGGGACTATACCCTTGTCGTGACGTGACTTGCATTAATGTGATGACTGTTATTTATCAAATCAATTAACTATGTTTAATTATTACGTGATTCAATTAATCATGTAACAATTAAATCGTTAGGAATTTGGGGCACCCCAGGAGTTGTTTAACAAGTTACTATCTCCCGAATTAAATTCTTAGGAGATAAGTCACTTATTAATGTATTATTATATCAGTCTCATTCTGAAAATCATATTTTCTTTATCTGCAAGAACCCTAACCTCATTGATGAATCAGAAATACACAAATTGGCTTAATTATTTATTTACTAACTAACTAAATAATAACACAGAATACAAACACACCCACGATATAGGTTATATATTACATTTACATTTACATTTTAGTCATTTAGCAGATGCTCTTATACAGAGCAACTTACAAATCACTTCTCATTCAGAAAAGGAATGCAATGTATATATCTATGCATAGCTGTCCTTGATCATCATCTGTCTCTGTTGAAATCAATGGATGTAAGACTCTGGTTTGTTCCGTTTGGTGTAAGGCTCGGCTTGTCCACCAGAGGTCACAATGTCCTTTGTAGAGCTTCTGGTAGTGGAATGGTTGTTAGAATAGATACTTCAGATGTACCCATGGTTGCTTGATGAGATATTCCTTGTGTCTTTAGTCAAAGTTCTAGAGTACTTCACATGCCAGCTGCAGACTGGAAATGCTACGGTCTAGTGAGTTTTTTCTTCTTGTGTAGAGATTGAAAGTTTCAGAGTTTTACCATTTCAAACGTATGGACTACCGTCTCATGTTTTCTGGTCTGTATAGTTTCAACCATTTTGCCATATTCAGCTCGCACTGCACGTAGGCTGGTCTGTAGAGTTTAACCATGCGTGACGTCCGGCTTACACCGTCCATCAGCTTAGTCTAATGTAAATTTAGTTACGAAGGCTTTTATACTTGGGTAGAAAGGGGGTGGTGCATCGCGCCAACACAATGTCTGTGCTCACTTGGGCATTTATATGGAAAACAATTATCTAATTTTAGAAGGCTAAAATCACATTGCTGTCTCCACAAAAGTATTATCATATTTAATCATATATTTTATACAACATTTAGATGCAAACCTGGCAACTAGAATATGTACACGTTCAAAGTTACAGTTATCTTGTTATACCATCCTTAATGACATCACAAAATAATTAACCATATGACATGAATGTTCTTTAGATCCCCACCAACCATTCCAAACATTTGGATTTCCAAACTAATCTTCCAATGTCCAATCTTTGGAGTTTTTAGGCGGGCCACACACTTTAACAAAGAGTTTCAGTCTTCCATACTGCAGGGTAGAGAGGGAAAGTCATAAAACGGCCCAACCCCCCTTCCTTTCTCCTGTGGGAGAGAGGGGGTCTGGCTATCTTCAAACCTTTGCCTAGCCTTTGCCTTTGATCATCCCCCAGGAGAGAGAGTCATGACACCCTTGAATGAGTAGGTGTGTCCAAACTTTTGACTGGTACTGTATGTAATGTTTTAAAATGCTTAAACATGTTCCTGAGAGTGTCCTAAATTGAACACTGCCTCGTGCACCCAAGTGTGGCTTTTGTCTTTGCACATTAATGGTACTATGTCTAACTTTGCTTCCCCCTTGTGTGCACAGCCTTTTGGGCTATAGTAATGTGGAGAAGAGAGTGGGATTGTCCAGGTCTGCCCACGATCTAGGGGCCTGGAGACCTTCAGAGAAAAGGCCCATCTCGACCTCGCTCAGCCCCAGCCAAGGCTCCTCAGACTGGGCCTGGGTCCCTGGGTGTGTGTGGTGTGTGTGTGTGTGTGTTTCTGCTGGAGGGGACCTCCCAACAAACACCACAAGGTGGTGGAGAGAAGGATCCTGTCCAAACTTCTGGCCTTCATGGACAACGTCACCCACCCTCTGCATGCCATGGTTATGATGTAGAGGAGCACCTTCAGTCACAGACTGATCCCACAGTGTACCAGAGAGCAGGCAGATATTAGACTATTTAATGCCTCAACGGGGTGCCGGGCCGTCGGCAACATAGACCTGGAACTGTTGGGGTGTTAGGACCTAGTTTAACAATTAGGCATCCATCCATCCATGAGTAACTCTCTGGTCTGTTATCACTCATTCACTCAGGACTTATTCATTCAGCACTCATTTGTAAGTAATTTATGGACTGAACTTACGTAGTCATTCACTCAGGGCTGTATATTAGTATCCTGTCAGTAGTATCTTTTTTTCATTGCATTTAGTATATCGAATGTGCAATATGTGCATTTATCTGTAATTAAACCCTGTACTAAGGACTGTATTTTAAGGGAATTATTATTATTACCCTAAATTATATCACACACACACTTAGCTATTTAAGTATCTCTTCCTGTCATTTACCTGTACAATTAATTAAATTGAACCATGCAAATATTAATTTACCTCTACATTTAACCAGACTGTATATTAAGTGAACAATTATTGCCCTCACTTATATCATACGCACATTTAGCTTTATAATTCTCCCCAATTGGTAGTTACAGTCTTTTCCAATCGCTACAACTCCCGTACGGACTCGGGAGAGGCGAAGGTTGAGAGCCGTGCGTCCTCTGAAACACAACCCACCAAGCCGCACTGCTTCTTGACACAATGAACGCTTAACCCGGAAGCCAGCCGCACCAATGTGTCAGAGGAACCACCGTAAACCTGGCGACTGAGTCAACGTGCATGCGTCCGGCCCCACCATAGGAGATGCTAGGACAACCCGGCCGGCCAAACCCTGCCTAACCCGGACAACGCTGGGCCAATTGTGCGTTGCCTCATGGGTCTCCCAGTCGCAGCCAGCTGCGACACAAACGGGGCTCGAACCCGCATGTGTAGTAATGCAGCTTGCACTGCGATGCGATGCAGTGCCTTAGACCACTGAACCACTCGGGAGGCCCCACATTTAGCTATTTAAGTATCTTTCTCTGCCATCGACCATACAATTTGTTATTTATGTATTTATTTATATCAACTTGCAATAATTGTATAATTTCTTCACCTAACACTCTATAACAATGTATGGTGTCATTCATTCATACTATGCAATGCCTTTTTATAGCTTTTTGCTCTCCAGACTTCTTGTACTGCCGCACTATGTATCATGTATTGTGTATCTGTCTTTTGTGTATTTTCGCATATCAATAAGCTGACTAAACAGCATGATAATTAGATGTTGGGTGGGAAGAGTATGACATTGTTGCTGCCCATAGCATTGAATGCAAGGGAAGCCAGTGAGCATATGGCTTGAATTGATTCGGCCACTGTGTCTTCTTATTGTCTTGGCCTTTAGGTTCATATATCATGGCGTCAAGAGATATGAACTAACAGGTTATTGAGCAAACTATGCAGTTATCACAACACATAGGTTGTAAGGCTTCCTCAGTGATTTTACCCACGCACCACTACTGCAAGTTTAGATAACTGGCTAGACCAACTTACCAACCTAAAAGTTCTTAGCTGACATGGCTAATTAAGTAACAAAACAAGAGAAAATCTGCTAATACACAACCAAAATACAGTAAGTTGAGACCCCGACTGAGTTACACCCCTTCCCCCTGTGTGGCAGGGAGAAGGGAAGCAGGCTAGCTCTGACATTGATGTCTTATCAGGCCCTTGCAGAACCAGGGAGGGAAATGACTTGAACCTTTAGCGCTAATGTTTATTTCATCCCAAAGCAGGATATAATACTCTCCCCTTCACTCAAGTAGCCACACAAGGAATAGCAAGTAGTCCACATAGTCAAACAGTACACTTTTCTTAGCATTATACATGCATGTGTGCAGTGTGTGTGCAGTGTGTGTGTGCATGAGCACGTGTGTGTGTCCATAGCCAAGTGTTAAGAGCCCATGGCGGCTTGTGACACTAACTCATCATAATTTGTAAGATATGCCAGTCTAACTTTTGGGAAACTGACACTGCATTTCCCTAATTGTGCTCTCCACCTGCCTCTGGCTTCTAACCCATAGACACTTTCTCTCTGCTTTTACTGGCTAAATGGAAGAAGTTTGCCCTAATGCTTTCAATTCTTGTGGTAAGTTGACAAAGATAGATATTTTTCACAAGGTAAATGCACAGTCAGACGTTGTTAGGGTCACTGTGGAAAATAAGCAATATCCCTTGCTGCAGGTGAAAATGGTATGTATTGCATGGAAATTAACTAGCATCCAACATAGGTGTGAATATTAAGTGAGGTTAGCTGCTTTGGCATCCCTATGGTAGTCATTTTCAGTTGATTACTAATCACAATTTACCATGTGGGCTCATTGGGTTGTATATGAGGAGATTTTCTATGGTACAGTATTGCATAATGATAATAAGATTTATTTGGACATTTTCTGTTTCCTTTTTCTAATCCCCTGCTTCTTAGACAATCCCTCATAGGCCCATATAACAAAGGTATTTAGATGAGAAGGGAAGAAGCTAAGTCGATAAATTAAATTAAGAAATATTTTGGGATGATTGTTTTATAAAGAATTACATCTAGCTACTGTTCCCAAACTGACGTAAGCGTTTTTGTGTTTATTTTAAGCTAAAATTAACTTGAGAATGAATTGCCAACATAAGACCTTTAAACAATTCAACATTCCAGAGATAGCACTCCTAGTGACCGGTGATTTTAATGTAGGAAAACTGAACTCAGTTTGACCTAATTTCTACTAGCATGTCACCTGTGCAACTAGAGGGGGAAAAAACCTCTAGATCACCTTTACTCCACACACAGAGACACATACAAAGCATACAAATTGGACCACAGTCTGAAGTATTTCAAAGTGCCTCCGAGAGAGGTGAAATATATCAGTACCTTTTGAAAAGTGGAACAGAGTTAAGAACCTATCATAAAGTTCACTCCACAGCTAGCTTGACATGTCGCTGATAGAGCTATCCAGTTGGCTCAAACGGTTAGATGTTGTCAAGCGGGCGGTCATGTGTGTTGTTGAGGTAGAGTACCCTGGAGAGGACCCAGGTGTCTAGTCAGAGGCAAATTCAGGGAGGCAGAGCTATATGCTAAGCTAGCACACTGTATATGAGCACCTCAATAAGTTACATTAAATACACATTCCTATTAGTTTCAGTATTTTAGCAGTGACATTCTGCAGGTAGGTGCAGTGAGGTACACAGTCGTGACATAAAGGGGTTTAAGTTGAATGAAACCTTATCTCTCTGGATAGTATACATTAAGGCCGTAGGCCTCATCTTTGATGGTTGTTGCTATGGTTACCACTTTCTGCAGATTGTGTTGCTGTAGCACAGATCCACCAAAATATTTCTCCAATAAACAACACTTTGGCCAATATTTGGCTAACATTTGAGTTCCTATTGACATCATGTAACAGACAGTTGTGATTGAGTGTGTAAAAAAAAATAGACGCTTCCGTATGCATTGCACATCCCTAACCCCCCCCCAAAAATAGATGCTTCAGTATGCATTGCACATACCTCTCCCTCCAAAAAAATAGATGCTTCAGTCCGCATTGCACCCCCCCCCCCAAAAAAAAAATGTATGCTTCAGTCTGCATTGCACATTCCCCCCCCCCAAAAAAATAAGTGAAGAATGAAAATGTACTTTTCATTTACAAACCTTCCTTCATTTTCTGGGTAAATTGGATGTCATTATTTTAAACAGTGATCCTGTGTGCATATATGTGTGTGCACGTGCACATATTGGTGTGTAATACATGCTGAGTTCAGCAGTAATGCAGACCCCTGTCATCTTCGCAGTACTTCAGGACTAATGCAGACCCCCTCTCTTCTTCACAATATTAATATTAAAGCTCCACCACAGCGCCGCTGCTTGTCAGCTTACTGTCTTTGGGAGGGCAATCTCCATTCCTCTCCCAGCCAGGGACGTTTTTCACCTTCTGTCAGACTAGAATCCATGTCACCCTGCTGACACACAGCAACAAGCCCCTCTCCAGCAGACATATGGAGATAACCTCCAACCACTTTCCCTTCCTCCGAGACATGAAAGAAACTATATGATAATCGTCCTAATTTCTGTACTCAGAATGATTTTCGAATGCTTATACAGTGTAGGGTCTTCTAGTTATCATTGAGTAATTCTGTCAGTTCATGTGTTCCTATTTCCCTAATCCTTTTATTTCTCTAATAGGTAATATAGTATGATATCATCAATGTTCTATCAAAACATGCCTCAATAAATAAAATTTGAGAGTCGATTGAAAGAACATACTGTATTCCAATTTTCATCCTCAAAATCAGCCAATTGAATATAGAATACTAGATATAGATAATACACACACACACGCACGCATTCATGTAAGCACATAAACAACAAGCCATGAACGTATAAAATACCCTCAGGTTTCCAATAACAGTGTAGATAAAATTAATCACAGAGTAGGAATAAGGAATAAATGCCATACATACTGTAAAGTATAATAAACTCAAACATCTGAATTGCAGGCATGTGCTCAGTTACAACCTTCCTCCACACAGCTCTGTGTTGTGAGTGGAGAGATTTTTACAAATTTAAATGAGTGAACACAGATCAAATAAATGCATAATTATGGCATTATTCTTTCAACTAAATATCACTTCAGAAGGTGGGATGAAAAATCCTGACACAAACCTCTGGCCTTTGGCCATCTCTGTCAGAGCAGTGGAATATTAAAACTGCCTTGCAGCGAATAACTCTGCTAAAATATCTGCTAACGATGCTTTCTGTTTTGGCTTGCAGAGCGATCCATTTTCTGCTCTTCTCCCCCTTGCTTGTGCTCTCTCTCTCTCTCTGTCTCTCTCTCTCTCTCTCTCTCTCTCACTCGCTCCTTCCCTTCACACTGGTAGATACACTACATTACCAAGAATGTGTACACCTGCTCGTCGAACATCTCATTCCAAAATCATGGGCATTAATATGGAGTTGGTCCCCCTTTGCTGCTATAACAGCATCCACTCTTCTGGGAAGGCTTTCCACTAGATGTTGGAACATTGCTGTGGGGACTTGCTTCCATTCAGCCACAAGAGCATTAGTGAGGTTGGGCGATTAGGCCTGGCTCGCAGTCGGTGTTCCAATTCATTCCAAAGGTGTTGGGGATGAGGTCATGGGTCTGTGCAGGCCAGTCATGTTCTTCCACACCGATCTTGACAAACCATTTCTCTATGGACCTCGCTTTGTGCAGAGAGGCATTGTCATGGTGAAACAGGAAAGGGCCTTCAATGCCACATTGAAAGTCACTGAGCTCTTCAGTAAGGCCATTCTACTGCCAATGTTTTCTATGGAGATTGCATGGCTGTGTGCTTAATTGTATACACCTGTCAGCAAAGGATGTGGCTGAAATAGCCAAATCCACTAATATGAAGGGGTGTCCACATACTTTTGTATATATAGTGTACGTCACACTGGTAGACACATTTAAGTTTCAGGCTGTTAAAAAGCCTATAATACAGAACTGATCAAGCCGATTAAATAAATAATTGTGGTATCCAGGCCTAATGCAGTGTTGACCTGGCTGATGACATCTACAGTCCCCGCACAGTAGCGCAACCATTGCTGACATTCTTAAGACTAATCAGTACAAATTGCCTACAGGTGTGAATGAGTTTGTGCGTGGGCAGTGTGGAGTATTTGAGAGGCATTTGTGTGTTGGGTTTGAGAGAAGTAATACGCCCTGCTGTACTAGGGTTGTAAGTGGAGTGCTGCAGATTGGTATTTATAGCCATTCCTGCATGTTTTAATATTTGAAATGGTGTTATTTTGTTTTATTTATACATTTGATACGTCCTTTACCTGTGGCAAACGTGTGTGTGTGTGTGCCCCGTAGAAGCTGGATAGGAGGGACTAGGAAACTGGAGTCCAGGTGCTTGTACCATACAGAGTTTAGAAAGTAGAACATCTTGTTCAGTTCATGAATATTGAATATTTATTTTGTGATTGTGAAATCTGCAATGGCATGTTGCTAAATTGTTCTCGCTTCTCTTTTTAGAAGCTTGGACCATTCACCTTTAGGGTTTTTGTACTGCAGATGTTAAGATGCGTTTCTCCTTATTACTATACCAGGGGTACTCAACTCTTACTTTACGAGGTCCGGAGCCTACTGGTTTTCTGTTCAACCTGATAATGAATTGCACACCTGGTTTCCCTGGTCTAAATCAGTCTCTGATTAGAGGGGCACAATGAAAAAATGCAGTGGAACTGGTTTCGAGGTCCAGGGATTTATCATTAGGGGGTTTTGTAATTTTCTGCACATTCTTATGTTTATTCCTGTCTTGTAGTAGTTTGTTAGGACTGGGCGTGCGTCCTATTGGTTTGTAGTAGTTTGTTAGGACTGGGCGTGTGTCCTATTGGTTTGTAGTAGTTTGTTAGGACTTGGCGTGTGTCCTATTGGTTTGTAGTAGTTTGTTAGGACTGGGCGTGTGTCCTATTGGTTTGTAGTAGTTTGTTAGGACTTGGCGTGTGTCCTATTGGTTTGTAGTAGTTTGTTAGGACTTGGCGTGTGTCCTATTGGTTTGTAGTAGTTTGTTAGGACTGGGCGTGTGTCCTATTGGTTTGTAGTAGTTTGATAGGACTGGGCGTGTGTCCTATTGGTTTGTTAGGACTTGGCGTGTGTCCTATTGGTTTGTTAGGACTGGGCGTGTGTCCTATTGGTTTGTAGTAGTTTGATAGGACTGGGCATGTGTCCTATTGGTTTGTTAGGACTGGGCGTGCGTCCTATTGGTTTGTAGTAGTTTGTTAGGACTGGGCGTGTGTCCTATTGGTTTGCTGTGCTTTGTTCCATATCAATATCTCCCATGCAGGTGCCTGTGGTGGGGTGTGGGGGAAACATTGAAGCTGTAATAATTATTTGAGCATTTTCTAAACTGCCTCCTTATCTGGTGATCTGTAACTTAATTTATTTGTATTTCTAAATGGGCCATTTAATAAGGTCGTTCCCCTCATTCAACAGAAGGCAGTGTAGTCTACTAAACTTTAAGGTTTAGGTCACCACATGACAAATTACTTAAACTTAAATGTAAACGTTCTTCCCTCAGTCCTATCACATTAAATATGGCACACTCAGTACAGTAGCTCTGTTTTCTATTCACATACTCTATGCAGGAAATCTGTGAATCTGACACATTTTCCAACAGGCCAAACTCTTAGATTTTAGCCTATTTGAAATGGTGAAATTATGGGAAGAGGTGTAATTTTATTTCCATTGCAATTTCCACTGTCCACTAGGGGCAACACAAGTGCCTATTACCATCTAGTATCCTCGCAACAAACTAACGTTGGGATGGGGTTGAGGATCGACTTAAACCATGAGCTACAGTTCCAAGGATCACAGGCTCAATCCCAGTGCTAGGCACTTGTCATTTTAGGTTTCTGTTAAACCTATCCCAAACCTTAACACATACCCACTCGGAATTAATACCTAAACTTGACGTAAGTTAACCTTATCCCAATCTTATACATTAAATGTGATGTTGCAAGTGAAAAACTGGGAGAAATCCGAAACTGGAAAAACAACAGAATATTGTTTTTATTGTTCATAATCCATGTTGCGGGTCGTTCTAAAACTACTCACGGACATTTGTTTACACCTTGTTCAGTCATGTTACCTCATTAGCTAGCTAACAACCTGGTTACTTTACCAGTATATCTAAACATTTGGGGGCACAGAAAGGAAGGGATAGCTTCTTAGAAGATCAATGGTCATAGCAATGAATGGCTGGACTCTTGCATTTTATCACTTATACTTGACTATACAAAACATTGACTGTAAAGGTGAATTGATGTGAAAGCTACAATCCCTTATTGATTTCACTTGTCAACTCCACTTCAATCAGTGTAGATGAAGGGGAGGAGACAGGTTAAAGAAGGATTTTTAAGCCTTGAGACATGGATTGTGTGTGTATGCCATTCAGAGGGTGAATGGGAAAGAAAAAAAATATTGAACGGGGTATGATAGTAGTTGCCAGGCCAACGGTTTGTCAAGAAACTGCAACGCTGCTGGGTTTTTCACGTGTATCAAGAATGGTCCACCACCCAAACGACATCCAGCCAGGTCCTCCCGAGTGGTGCAGCAGTCTAAGGCAGTGCTTGAGGCGTCACTACAGACCCGGTATCGATCCCAGGCTGTGTCGCAGCCGGCCGTGACTGGGAGACCCTTGAGGCATAGCACAATTCGCCCAGCGTCGTCCGGGTTATGGAAGGGTTTGGCCGGTCGGGATGTCCTTGTGCCATCGTGCTCGAGCGACTTCTTGTGGTGGGCCGGGCGTGTGCACACTGACTTCGGTTGCCAGCTGTCAAGAAGCAGTGTGACTTGGCAGGGTCGTGTTTCGGAGGACGCATGGCTCTTGACATTCGCCTCTTTTGAGTCCATAAGGGAGTTGCAGTGATGGGACAAGACTGTAATTAGCAATTGGATATCACGAAATTGGGTAGAAAAAGGGGTAAGAAGTACAAAGAAATATACAAAGGACATCCAGCCAACTCGACACAACTGTAGGAAGCATTGGAGTCAACATGGGCCACAAATCCCTGTGCAACTCAATATTAGGAAGGTGTTCTTAATGTTTGGTATACTCTGTGTGTATATGGGCCCAATATGCTATATCTCAATCAATAAAAACCTATCTTCTGGTGCACCTAGATTTTGTTGTGCTCCTAACTTTTAAAAATGTGGAGCACCAGTGCTACCAATGAAACCTTTTAATTTAGATCCCTGGGCAACACACTCATAATCTACAGATGGCCCCACAAGCCATCTCTGTTGCTGCAGTGAGGTATGGTTTAAAAAACAACAACAACATTTTTATGAAAGATTGTGTAGGCCATCTTCCTAAACCTTTATGAATATGTATTGTTTAATCTAATGTGAATATGGGGCTTTGAAGTTCATCCACCACAAAATGTATGTTACTGACGGTTTAATGTCCTAAACCATTAAACCACTTGGAATGTTTGGCTCTCCGGATTACCTGATATTTTCATACATTGCTCTAGTTTTGCCCATGCACAGGTGTCTTTGCCTGAGTGGAGACATCTCCCACTGTACAGCTCCTCCCACCTGTCTGCTCTCCTCTCTATGGTTCAAACAGAAACCAACGGTGTAGGCTAAACGTCAACTGACTAACGTGTAACATTTACGCAAGCTGACTCCACAGAAGCTGCCTTCTATTAACCCAAATGTGATCTTAGGATCAATCAGGCTGCAGAAAGAACCCTGAAATAGACCATGGTTTTATGCCCTTGGGATTTACTGTAGTTCTGGACATGTTTACTTGTTCACCTGCTCAAAAGTTTTAGACAACTCCGTTTAGCTCGTCTAGAAATGAGGGATGAAAAAGGTGTTACCATGGCTTATTCAAGTGTTCAGGAAGGGTGCCAGTGGGGTGTCATTATAGGTAGGCCTTCCTACAGAGACTGCTCATGTGTTACATGTCACAAATCCAGGATGAAGTATAGGCCTCATTTAGCACAACAATCCTACAGCAGTGGGCTCCAGAGATTTGTTGTGTCTTCCGATATTGCTCACTATTAAATAAAGTCTAAACTGTCAGGAGATTCTTGGCAGCAGGCTGCTTCCCAGGTAACAATTCTAGGGAGAGAGAATGTTTTTGTAATGTTACCCGTAATGTTCCCCTGATGTTTAAATTTCCAGTTAGTTAGGGGAACATTCTATGAACTGTATACTGAACAAAAATATAAACACAACATTTTAAGTGTTGGTGCCATGTTTCATGAGCTGAAATAAAAGATCCCAGAAAACATCCATACGCACAAAAAGCTTATTTCTCTCAAATGTTATGCACAAATTTGTTTACATCCCTGTTGGATTATTTTTTGACAAATTTGTATTATTTTCCACTAACCCTACCACCACTCCCCTAACTGGGGTAAACTAATGGACAACAATACTTAGGCTTCTACTTCCAGCTTATACATACTATACAAATGTTACGGACACAGTATATTTTGCATTAGTTATCTTTTGTTCGTTTTTAGTCCCACCCTTCAGCTACCCTCAACCCCTCCCATCTATCTCTGAAGACCATCCCTTTTTGATTTCTGGCTGCCATATGTAAAAGTGAAAGTTACTGAGTCAAATACTACTTGAGTAAAAGTCTAAAAGTATCTGGTTTTAAATGTACTTAAGTACACAATTGTCATACTTGAGTAAAAGTACTAAGTAAAAGGAAATGCTAGACATCAAATTCCATATATTAAGCAAACCAGACCACACGATTTTCATATTATTTTTAATTACGGACAGACAGGGGCACACTCCAACACTCAGACATCATATACAAACACAGTATTTGTGTTTCATGAGTCTGCTAGATCAGAGGCAGTAGGGATGACAAAGTGTTATATTGATAGTCAGAAACCGTCTCAGGGAAGTTCATCTGCGTGCTCGTTGTCCTCACCAGGGTCTTGACCTGACTGCAGTTTGGCTTCGTAACCAACTTTGTTCGACATGGTGGGATCTTTTTGTTTCTGTAAAATCAATTATGCGGGAAATGCCGGTGGAAATATGAAAGCCAAATATTGATATAATAACCATCATATTTAAGTACATTTGGAGTCACGCAATGATATGGTGTGTGGTCCTCCCACTACGACTCAGGAGACCATGCAGTTTATTAGGCTACAGATTAAATGTAACTGGATCAGTTGTTCACCAATCAGGGCCTTGGTAGGCTTGGCAACAGTAATGAGGGCTGATGTGTGATGAAACATGTTTTTTTGGGGGGGAGGAATGTTTATTTGGTACCATCAGGAGACGTCCTGACGACTGATACATAGGAATGTTCTTCAAACTTTCCCATGAAACATGTCTAGAACATTAATATCTTCTATTCTGAGAACACGGAAACTATGTTCTGTCTTTGTTTGGTGGGACGTTGATGGAATATTCTCCTAACCCTCAGAAAACTGGACACAGGAGCGTCATTCCAAGAGAAGAGTGCCTTTTGCATCCCTTTAATATTTTAAAGCCCTAGTTATTTTGTTGATGCGACAAAGTCCTTTCTGAAGATTATTATATATTATCTGTCGATTAGTGATTTTACCTAGAAATGTTTTCACCAATTTTTTTGGCTGACTTAAGATTGAATCGTCAACACTGTTTTGGTCAATGCTGTTATGGTCAACGCTGTTGCGGTCAACCCTGATATGGTCAACCCTTTATTTGGCACTTAATAGGCATTTACTACAGTATTTATTAATTTGAGATGGGAAAACTTTTTTTATGAAGTTGAACATGTGCTCTTTGACAGAATGTTAGAATTAGTTGCAATCAAATGTTTATTTTTATTTTTTGTTACACTTCTCAAAAGGCACCGAATTGGTGGAGAAACATTCCCATGAAACGTGTCTACAACATTAATACCTTATATTCTGAGAACTTGGCAACCATGTTCTGAATATGTTTGGTGGGATGTTGATGGAATCTTCTCCTAAGGGAATGGTCTTTTGGAGACAGTTTTTGCACATCACTGGAACATTACTGCAAAAACTTTAGGTAATCATCTAATGAGTCTATTAAAGGAATGTTCTCTAAAGGTGTGGGAACGTTTGTTGATAGCTGGGTTGATGCTACATAATCCTAATGTCTATTAATGGCCACAATTTGTTGCGAAACGGAGGGTAACCAAGTGCCTGGATAATTACTCACCAAGTCAAGATGTGTTGTTGTGTGTTGTTACTTCATCAACATATGGATGAGAGGAAGTTACCACCTTCTGAGATAATGTTGGCATTGGCTCTATTAAAAACATGGGACATGTCTGCCATGTTTGTCAGTTCCCTCTGTCTTTTCCACTTGTTAAATATAGCCTTTTAGATCTGTTCACTATAGCCTTTTAGTTTTGTCTTCACTCCAGGCAGGTTCATATCTTGGCTCCTTTTCGTCTCCTGTTTCACAAAGGGTTGTTAATGAAAATGTGTCATCCTGTCAGCACACAAATCCCTTCTTCCTGTGCATCCTCTGTGTTTGTGTCAGGTACTCGGTGACAAAAGATTGAAAGAAAATGCTCATTGTCATTCAAGTACAACGTTTTTTAGTGGGAGTTGAAAAGTAATCTGGGAGACAAGAATGTATCCACCCATGGCCTCTTTTGCTAAATGTTGCCTGTTCAGAGAACATGACTTTCCTCCCCTAGCGTGATGCCTGGCTTGCTGGGTTCAATCAAGCGTAATGTCCTGCAGGTGAGGCACTTAGCCGATGGGGTGGAGAAATGCTTGCTCCAATGCTGATACCCCATTTTTTACATTCCACCTGAAGGGAAAAGGGAGAGCTCCTAGATGAGATTCATGCTATGTCCAATTTCGTCTTGCGCATATCCCGTTGCACTGTCTCCACGCTAGGGAGAAGCAGGCAGTTGTACTTGGACGAGACGATTTGTCCTACGGGGTTGTTTGGCTCGGCTCTGGAGTCTATGCAGTCTCGTTTTGATGATAAATTAAAGCAGGAGGGGGTGCTGTGCGTCTTCCTTCCTTGGAGAACCTTTACTACTGCAGCGGCAGGGTCTGCAGACAGAAACCGGCCGGCTAAGCGGGTTGCTCCAGCTCCCGGGCCCACCCCTAAGTGTGCTCCTACTTGTCCTGTTCCACAAGAGCACCGCCAGAATGATTGGCACACGCATCGCTTGGCACACGCACCGTTTTACTCCCAAGTGTGTAGTGAAAGCTGGTCCCTCCACGGAGCGGGCAAGGCAGCAGGCCCTGTGCACCTGGCACGAAGAGAGGGGAGGTGGCACGGGCTGGGATGTCTCCTTTCCCCCCTCCCCAGATGTTTGCTGTAGTACCGCGAAGCCAATGACCCCAAACCCAGATTGGACTGGGATTCAGGCAAACTTCAGCACTTAAACACCTTGTTTCTACCCCAAGAATATCGAGACACAACTGACTTTTTCCAGACAACACCTGGGTAAAATCAGTTGTGTCTTGATATTATTCCTTCCTGACCTCCCATGTAGGCCGAATTTGTGCAGTCTCTTTCTGACAGTGTACCCATGCACTTCGACATTGATTGTGGCAAGAGAGGCCTGTAGATCCCTTGATGTTACCCTGGGGTTCTTAGAGACTTCTATGAGCATCTTTTGGTCAGCTCTTGGGCTGACTTTGGTGGGAAGACCTGTCCTAGGTAGTTTGCCAGTGGTCTGGAATTTTCGTCGGACAGTGGAATGATGTACTTTGAAATGCTTGGAAATGGAATCATGTGTAACCCCTTCCAGACTCATGGGCATCAATAATCTTTCTTCTGAGGGCCTCCGGTATGTCTTTTGATCATTAATGTTCTCTTACCACACACCCATATGGTTAAATGTTCTTATCTTTATGGAAGGCTGGACCCTCCTAAGTTTCTCTCAATTTTTTTCTAATAATTTACACTTGTTTTGGTACACCTATTTCAATGTGATGGTAAAGGTAGGGGTGTACTAACTTATTCCCCATAAGGAAAAGCCATTTTGATTTATTTTAATTTGTGTGTGTGACTTTTTTTTGTTGTATATCACACAACTGTATATATATATATATATATATATATATATATATATATATATATATATATATATATTTAGGAGGGGGGGGGGGGGGGTAGCTAACTTCCTCAGCTGAATCTGTTGATCTGAGGTCTGTCCATAATAAAGAGATGCTCTGCTTTTTTGACACCACACTCCAAAAAGCAAGTCCTGCAGGCTCTAGTTTGGTCTTATCTTAATTATTGTCCAGTCATGTGGTCAAGTGCTGCAAAGTAAGACCTAGTTAAGCTGCAGCTGGCCCAGAACAGAACGGCACGTCTTGCTCTTCATTGTAACCAGAGGGCTAATATAAATACTATGGCTGGTGGTAACGGAGTCGAGGGAGCAGGTGTTGTTACACACATCCATGCCAGTTGAGGAGAGACTGACTGCATCACTTCTTCTTTTTATAAGACACATGAATGTATTGAAAGTTCCAAATATTTTGCATAGTCAATTTACACACAGCTCTGACACACACACTTACCCCACCAGACATGCAACCAGGGGTCTTTTTACAAATCCAGAACAAATGTGAGAAAGCGTACAGTATTATATAGAGCCATTATTGCATCTCATATTGCTCAAATGAACAGCAAGCCTGGTTTCAAAAAACAAATCATGCAACACCTCACGGAAAAACTCCTCTCCCATATTTGACCTAGATATTTTGTGTGTATGTATTGATATGTCAGGCGGTGATGCGTGTCCTTAAGCTGTTCTATTAATGTTCTGTATTATGTCATGTTTCATGTTTTGTGGGGACCCCAGGAAGAGTAGCTGCTGCTTTCGCAACAGCTAATGGGGCTCCTAATAAAATACAAAATTCTACAAATTATCTGGTGGACCCCGGCCCAAAAAATAATACAATGTTTTGGGTGGGCCACACTGGAGGTAGGGGCGCCGGGCACTTGCACTGCCCATTCATAAAGACATCCCTGGAGGTGTGTTTTGTAATTGCGGTGTCTGGGGCTGGACGATTCGCTGGTGGTAACGGAGTCGAGGGAGCAGGTGGTGTTACATACATCCATGCTGGCTTCCCATGTTTAGTCTCTGGGTTTCATAGTGAGTCAAGAGAAGAGCTGTTTGACTCCATCTCAGCGCATTCTGTTTCTGGGTCTCGAGTTAGACTCAATCAACAATCGTGCATTCTTGTCCCTGCAGAGGGAGGCCAGTTTCTGGCATTGCTTGGCCCAATTTTCGCCTGCGCCTATTGGGATAATGGCCACTGTGATAGCCATGGTTCCCCTCGGGCTGTTGCTGATGCAACGTTTACAGCGGTGGGTGATAGACTCTCGCTTGGATGCATCACTCCAGCTAAACCTGTCACTCCTGGTGTCCCTGTCATGTCTACGGGCTCTGGCTCGGTGGAGGGACCCGCGGCTGAAGTCGCTGGGGACCCACATGGGTTGAGTTATATCCTGCAGGGTGATCACAACAGACACATCCCCCTGAGGGTGGGGTGCGCTGTGTGAGGGCAACTTAATTCGGGGGTTGTGGACAGTGTCGCAAAGCGCCCTGTACATCAATAACCTGGAGCTGTTGGCAGTGTACATAGCGCTCAGGTGTTTTCTCCTGTTGTCAGGCCAGCATCTGCTGGTGAGGATAGACAATGGGACAGCGGGACATCAACAGACAGGGAGGGGTGATGTCTCAACCCCTCTTATCCTTTGGCTCACTCTCTACTGCTGTAGAGCAGTGTGCACTTTCCCTTGCTCCGGGCGACGCATCTCCCCGGGGCCTCAACATGGGTGTGGATTTGTTATCCATGGGGGCCCCCACACTCAGGAGTGGAGGCGGCACCCCTGGGTGGTCTCCTAGATTTGGGAAATATTCAGCAGGGCTGACGTAGATCTTTACACATCACCAGAAAAAGTCCATTGTTGGCTGTTTTTTTAGATAAGGGACCTAAGTGCTCCATTGAACGCTCTTGTGCACCAATGGCCTTGAACCCTCCTTTATGCGTTTCCCACTGTGGAGCTGATTCAACCAATGCTGGAGAGGGTGCACTCCCCGTTGGCCCAAACAACTTTGGTTCACAGAGATCATTTAGATGGAGATCCTTGGCAACTCTCGTTGAGCAAAACCTGTTGTGTCAGGCGTAAAATACTATACAGTCTGTAAGGGTACCCACCAGCTGTTCCCGGACGACTGCGTGATCACGCTCTCCGTAGCCGATTTGAGCAAGCCCTTTAAACAGGTCAACATTCACAAAGCCGCAGGACCAGACGTATTACCAGGGTGTGTACTCAGAGCATGCGTGTCTTCACTGACATTTTCAACCTCTCTCTTACCGAGTCTGTAATACATACGTGTTTCAAGCAGACGCCCAAGAATGCGAAGGTAACCTGCCTAAATGACTACTGCCCCGCAGCACTCACGTCGGTAGCCATGAAGTGCTTTGAAAGGCTGGTCATGGCTCACATCAACACCATGTGAGCCATGACCAATCGCAATCTCAATCGCACTCCACACTGCCCTTTTCCACCTGGAGAAAAGGAACATCTATGTGAGAATGCTGTTCATTGACTACAGCTCAGCGTTCAGCACCATAGTGCCCACAAAGCTCATCATTAAGCTAAGGACCCTGGACCCTGGACTAAACACCTTCCTCTGCAACTGGATTCTGGGATTCCTGACGGGCTGACCCAGGTGGTAAGGTTAGGCAACAACATATCAGCCATGCTGATCCTCAACACCAGGGCCCCTCAGGGGTGTGTGCTTAGTCCCCTCCTGTCCTCCCTGTTCACCCACGACTGCGTAACCAAGCACGACTCCAACACCATCATTAAGTTTGCTGACGACACAGCAGTGGTAGGCGTGAAAAAGTTCTACAGATGCACCATCGAGAGTATCCTGACCAGTTGCATCACTGCCTGATATGGCAACTGCTTGTCATCCGACCGTAAGGCGCTACAGAGGTAGTGCGTATGGCCCAATACATCACTTAGGCCAAGATTCCTGCCACCCAGGACCTATATACTAGGCATTGTCACAGGAAGGCCCAAAAAATTGTGAAAGACTTCAGTCACCCAAGTCATAGACTGTTCTCTCTGCTACCGCACGGCAAGAGGTACCAGAGCGCCAAGTCTAGTTCCAAAAGGCTCCTTAACAGCTTCTACCCCCAAGCTATGACTGCTGAACAATTAATCAAATGTCCACCCGGACTATTTACATTGACAACCCCTCCGCCCTATTTACACTGCTGCTACTTGCTGTTTATTATCCATGAATAGTCACTTTACTCGGTACCGGTACCCGCTGTATATAGCCTCATTATTGTTATGTAATTTTGTGTTACTTTTTATTTTATTTTTACTTTAGTTTATTTAGTAAATATTTTCTTAACTCTATTTCTTGAACTGTATAGTTGGTTAAGGGCTTGTAAGTAAGCCTTTCACGGTAAGGTCTACCCCTGTTGTATTCGGGGCATGTGACAAATACAATTTTATTTTATTTTATTTGTATATACTTTGAATTGACATCTGTGCCCAGTTGGTAGCTTTTGAGCTTTTTCATGTCCTTCATATGCTTCATGCCCTGTGTCCCGTAAGAAAGTTACGCGTATACATTGAGCGGACCAGGGGTGTCCTTCGTGTAACCAACTTTTTGTATGTTATGCTAATCCGGTTTGTGGTAGAGCGCTTTCTAGGCATATGACAGCAACGGTGTATGGGCCCACTCCACAAGGGGTCTGGCAGTGTCTTGGGCGTTGTTTAAAGGGCTGCCTGTAGGAGATATTTGTGCTGCGGCAAGTTAGGCATCACCACACACTTGTGGTGATCAATGTCACTGCCCTCGTGAAGTCCACAGTTTCCTTACGGCCGGGGCTTGAGCGGGTCACTAAGCAGCATGCTCAATACATGGTTAAAGTTGTTTTTGTCGGTTGGAACTCTGGTTGCAGGGCTGTAACTACATATGAGGTCCGGACCTCGGTTTTGTTTGTTTTTTAAAATAAAGAAAGTATAAAATAAAGAAAATCAATTACGGGTCAACATCTAAATATTGCTCCCAGTGTTTATCAAAGTTCAGAATGCTTATATTCTAATCGCACCTGCCTCTTCGCGAACGAGTGGAATCTTGAAAAGTGTTTTGTTCGTTATGTTCACCTGCGTCTCCCTGGTTTACCTCCCGGATTTCCCTTTTTAAGCGGCACATTCAAAACTCTCTCAAACAGCTAACTCTGCCCTCTCGCGGCACGTGGCTGATGGCCTGAGATGTGAAATTAACAAACTAATGTCGGAGTCGGCTCAACTAAGCACCTAGAGACGCTGCCCACAGTGCGTTTGTTTGCGAGATGCTGGACAAAATGCAATCCTGCGGTGTCTACAGACATTCCCCAAACAAACAACAAAGAGAATGAGTGCGCAACTGATAAATAGTTGCTTATATACTGAACAAAAATATAAACGCAGCATGCAACACTTTCTTAGATTTTACTGAGTTACAGTTAATAAGGAAATCAGTCAATTTAAATTTAATAAATTAGGCCCTAATCTATGGATTTCACATGACTTGGCCGTAGATTAGAAAACCAGTCAGTGTCTGGTGTGACCAATTTTTGCCTCATGCAGCGTGACACATCTCCTTTGCATAGAGTTGATTGTGACATAATTTAATGTTAGTGTCGATTTGAATAATTAATGCGATGTTGCGCAAGCACAATATTTTGCCTTACAATATTAATCTAAAATGGATCAGATTATAGCTACAGTATATTAACCCTAATTTTCGCATCTCACTTTAATGGGAATGTAGTAGGAGATATTTTTCACAATCGTTAATTACTATTAATGTATAGCCCTACCAATCAGGTATGCTGCAGCTGTCCTTGTCATGTGCGCTCCTTGTGTCTTGACAGAATAAATGTATTGATTCTAATCACAGTAGGCAAACTCAGAATGCTTATCACATTTCCATGGCTTGACACAAGGTAATTTACCCCCAGAATCATAAAGATATATATTTTTAACCACTAACATGTCGATAAAAGCTTATGTGAGAAGCTGATCCATCATGTGAATTGATTAAGGCATCATTCTAATGTCATATACAATTTTCTATTTTTCAGTCACTTCTTGATATTTTGCTAACATTATAAAAGCATTATAAACATTATAAAAGCAATTTGACCTGCAATTTGAACTAGAGAGACAATGGCCTGTGCTTACATTTTTTTTTTTATTGCAGGTCAACAGTTACTTTCGTTCTACCTGTCTCTTCTGTAACTTCTCCCAGTCATGCGTCATACATTTTTGTTTATATTGTTGGTTGTTCGTCTTATCTTGATCGCCCACTGGAGTTTATAGTTTACCCATTACCCACTGATATTAATACAGAATCGTGAATAGTATTCAAATAATTAATATCAATGTGAAAATAGGAAAATCTATTGATGTCGGTTTGTGCGGAGCTTGATTAGTAATGCATAGGAATACAAATGGGAACGCCATTGTCACGATCGTGTGTAGAGACAGACCAGGGCGCAGCGTAGCGATAGTTCGACATGATTTATTCACAAATAAACTAAACTTAGTCCGAACTACACAAAACAACAGAGTAAGAAAAACGTGAACATCCACACACTTACTATTGATAATGACATTGAAATAATGACCCACACAAACATGTGGGGTTGAGCAACTTAAATAGAATCCCCAATCAGAGACAACGTCTCACAGCTGTCTCCAATTGGGGATTCAACACAAAATGAAAAACATAGATCTAGGTATCTAGATCTGTCAGGCTCTGACCATGGCCAAAAGGTACTCCCTATGGCCAGAGCCTGACAGCCATGTAATTTGAGAAAAGAGATATCTATGTAAAGAGTTGATGATTTTATGCAATTCATCATTACAGTGTGAATAATTTCTCACATTTTCCTCCTTTCAGGGTTATATCTGTCAGGTCTACTCCTGCTCCTCCCCTCTGGCATATGATGTCACCGGAATACTAACCACAGGTTAATACTAAACGTTAAACTCCTTCGGTGCTCCCTCTACTTTACACACCAGATGGGTGCTCCCACCACCGAGAGGTCAAAGGTTGCCACGGTTATTTCTCTGCTGATTGGCGGGCATTGGAATGGGCTACGGCCATCTGGGAGAGAGGAGAGGAGGAGCTAGATTCTTATGATGGTTTCATGGCTCTGTTTTAAAGTATTTTCGATCATCCCTCGGAGGGCAGAGAGGGAGGTGAGCGTCTACTTCAGTTCGACAGTGGGATCAGACGGCTGCTGAGTACGAGCTCACCTTCCGGATAGAAGCAGCTTCCAGTGGATGGGATGAGCCGGTGCTTCGAACACTATTTAGAAGAGGACTGCGTGAGGAGGTCCAGATGGAATTGGCCTGTCAAGACGACAACCTCACCTTGGACGCACTCATTGCGGTGGCCATCCGTCTGGATAACATTCTCCGGGAGCGTCGGCATTCTTATCGCTTCTCTCCCTCCTTCGGCAAATACTCAGGATCAGAGCCTGAACCCATGGAGGTAGGGGTCACACGCCAGATGGATACAACTGGGGCTCTGTCTGTACTGTGGGCAAGGAGGGTACAAGCTCCAGCAGGATCCACTAGAACAGAGGGACAGTCATGTGATCTTCCACCTATCGCCCAGGTTCTAAGAACATCAAGGCCGATGCCCTGTTCCTTATCAACGATTCGGGAGAGGGTCCTTTCCAGAGTGCACCCACATTCCCATCCTCCCGAGTCATAGGTCCAGTTGTCTGGGACGTAGATGAGGACAGAACTCCCTACGTCACTCCTCCACTGGGTTGACCCCCTTCCAGTGTGTTTTGGGTTTTCGGCCCTGGCCCTGTGGACCCCGGGCCAGACTGAAGCTCCTGCGGTTGATGAGTGGTTCCGGTGCCGCCCGGTGTCAGAAGGAACAGGCAGACCGTCACCGCAGTGAGACCCCTGTGTTCCAACCAGGGGATCGCATATGGCTCTCTACCAGGAACCTCCCATTCCACCTGCCCTGCAAGAAACTGAGCCCCTGGTTTGTGGTTCTCCGGAGGGTCAACGAGGTGACGTATAGGTTACAACTGCCCAGTCACTACCATATCGAACCCTTGTTTCATGTAACCCTTCTCAGGCTGGTGGTTCCTGGCCCCCTAGCCGATGCTGTCCCATTTTCAAGCTTTTTAATTGTATTGAAATGCAGTATATGAGCTTCAACTTCACTAAAATTCAAACCCTGGTTATAGCCCTGTCTGGTAGGTCAGCTGTGGGCCATTTAATTTGGTATCCACTGCATTCGGCATTGGGCGTGATTTCATATCCCTATAGCTTTGTTGTATCGAGTTGACAGACTGAAAGGGGAGGTACAGTTATGACTATAACTACTGTTCCCTGAAGGAGGGAAACGAGGTACAACACCTGTTCAGCCCGGCGCCGCCCAGTTCTGGGCTTGGTGAAGAGCTGTACTGAATTGAAGGAATGAATCTGTGCCTCGGGTTTATCCCTTGTGGAAGGAAGGGCTTCCGGTGAGGCACAGTGTTCATCGGCCTAGTCAGGTGTGATTCTAATGTTCTTCAGTAGAAGGCACTAACTATCACTAACAAACTCCCTATAGCTGTGTTGTACCTCGTTTCCCTTCTTCAGGGAACAGAATATAGTTATAGTCATAGCAGTACGTTTTCACTGTCTGTGCATAATTACCTATGCAACTGTTTCTGTATAACGATTAGATCTGATGAGTCAAGTTTATGTTGAGAAAACTATCACATGGTATCTATTTATGTATTTGCATATTGCAAGGCATATCTTTTTAGCCCAAGCGTGATTGTTTTAAATCCTACTCAGAGGGATAAGGTGCTCCTTACAGAAACGTCACCCCGTTTACCATCCAAACGGTTCTGCTGGAAGGTCCCTTTGTAGTTGTTTTTGTTGTGTGTGATTGTGATATCAGCCACATAAGGGGATTGAATTTAGCCGGATTTGCAAGTCAAATGTTTTGAATATGAAGGAATTAGCATATTAATGAAGTAGCAAGGTGTTTGTGAAAGACACAATATGATGTTAGTGACTGACGACAGATAGACACAGCCAGGGGTTTGCATGATCATACATCTAGAAGTTGCTTGTCCATTCTGAAAGTCAGTACATCCTCATGATGAAAGGGAGCTTGCACAGTCCGGGGGTCATTTGATGCCAGAACAAGATCTAAGAATTACTCCAACTCTCATCTAAACCCTCCAAGTGAACTCATCCTTCCTCAGTTTCAAACAAAAGACCAGCTGCAGTATCAGTCAGACTAGAGGGACTCAGTTCTGCTCCTTCTTCAATCAAATGAATGTAGACATTATGCAGCATATTACAGTGATCATCAATCTTTTTTTGGGTCCCCATTAGCTGATGCCACGACGACAGCTAATCTACCTGGTAGTGCTCAGTGATTAGTGCTTTTTGAATTCGGTTCAGTTTCGGTTCGATTATTAAAAAATAATGTTTTTTATTTCATTTAAAAATGTTATAAAATGGGACATCAAATGCGCTATGCATTATGTGGGTTGAATGCTGTAACAACACAGAATGAAACAATATATACAAGTCCCATGATGGTAGTGAATGCCCAGTACTGCTTATCACTTATTAACCATCAATTATTCACATTACTTTACTTTGTAAGATGGAACTCAGCGTTGTGTATATTACATTTGTTTTTGGCCTATTTTATGACTTTATTATTTAATTCCAAGTCATCATCTCATCTCTATAGAGCTGCTGCCTATGCTGTCTGACAAAATCACAATTTAAGTACAATAGGGATACTTTTAGGACAGCTGAATACCAACTATCAATAACTTAGACCATGCATTTTCAGGTAGAGATACCTCACAAAGCAACTGCTCTCTATCCCTCTCGATCTCGCATTCTTGTGTCTCTCTGTCTCTGTGTCTAACCCACACAGCCCAGACAAGTAGGCGTGCAATGGATTATGGTGATTGTAATTACCAAATTTTCTGCGCTAAACTATATTGGCCAGTTGGAAACTACAACTCCCTACTACATCGCAGAGTTCGGGCTTGAAATTGCACATTGAACTCGTAGAAAAAAATTAATTAAATGGAATTCCAGTCATCGTCAAGTCATCAAGTCAACATATTCGATATTCGCTCAGCACTACTACCTGGGCTCCATCTAATGGTTGTAACGGTAAAGCTGAAAAACATGGTTGATGATGCCACACTGTGATGTTTGCACCTCACATCACCACTGCAAAAGCAAATAAATGTGTATTTGTCACATGCTTCGTAAACAACAGACTAATAGTGAAATGCTTACGTACGTGTCATTTTCCAACAATGCAGAGTTAAAGATCAAGATAAAAAAAATATATATACGTATATAGTGACACAAGGAATACATACACAGTGAATAACAATCAACAATAACAAGTAAAAATAACATGGCTAAATACAGGGAGTACCAGTACCGAGTTGGTGTGCAGGGGTACGAGGTAATTGAGCTAGCTGTATGTACATACAGTGCCGTGAAAATGTATTTGCCCCCTTTCTTATTTTCTCGATTTTTGCATATTTTTTATACTGAATGTTATCAGATCTTCAAACAAAACCTAATATTAGATAAATGGAACCTGAGTTTACAAATAAAAAAATGATTGATGTTTATTTATTTATTTAATTAACAAAGTTATGCAACACCCAATTACTGTGTGTGAAAAAGTAATTGCCCCCTTACACTCAATAACTGGTTGTCCCACCTTTAGCTGCAGTGACTGCAACCAAATGCTTCCTGTAGTTGTTGATCAGTCTCATGTCACTGTGGAGGACATTTGGCCCACTCTTGCATGCAGAACTGCTTTAACTCAGCGACATCTGTGGGTTTTCAAGAATGAACTGCTCGTTTCAAGTTTCCAGTTGTCCAAAAAGTTTACTCAAGTTTGCCAAAAAGTACCTGGAAGAACCTGGATGAACCTCATACCAGCGGTCAAGCATGGTGGTGATAGTGTGATGGTTTGGTGTTGCTTTGCTGCCTCAGGACCTGGATGCCTAATAGAAGGAACCATGAATTCTGCTCTGTATCAGAGAATTCTACAGGAGAATGTCAGGCCATCCATCTGTGAGCTGAAGCTGAAGCACAGCTGGGTCATGCAGCAAGACAATGATCCAAAACCCACAATGAAGTCTACATGAAAATGGTTAAAAAGCAATGTCGCTGAATTACAGCAATTCTGCATGGAAGAGTGGGTCAAAATTCCTCCACAGCGACATGAGAGACTGATCAACAACTACAGGAAGCGTTTGGTTGGAGTTATTGCAGCTGAAGGTGTCACAACCAGTTATTGAGTGTAAGGGGACAATTACTTTTCTACACAGGGGCATTGGGTGTTGCATAACTTTGCTTATGAAATAAATGAAATAAGTATGTAATTGTTGTGTTATTTGTTCACTCAGATTCCCTATATCTAATATTAGGTATTGGTTGAAGATAACATTCAGTATCAAAAATATGTAAAAGTTGAGAAAATTAGAAAGGGGGCAAATACTTTTTCACGGCACTGTATAGGTAGGGGTAAAGTGACATGATATATAATAGACTGAGCTGTAGCAGAAGTGTATGTGGTAAGTGTAAAAGTGTGTGTGTGTGTGTGTGTGTGTGTGTGTGTGTGTGTGTGTGTGTGTGTGTGTGTGTGTGTGTGTGTGTGTGTGGCGTCAGTATGCATGTGTGTGCATGTTATGTGAGTGTGGGTAGAGTCCAGTGTGTGTGTGCGCCTAGAACCAGTGCCATTTGACTAGCTATTTAGCAGTCTTGTTTAGAACACTTATGACTTGGGGGTAGAAGCTGTTCAGGGTCCTATTGGTTCCAGACTTGGTGAACTGGTACCGCTTGCTGTACGGAAGTAGAGAAAACAGTTTATGGCTTGGGTGGCTGGAGTGCGGTGTGCTCGCCACTTCGTTTCCTATAGTCCACGTTCAGCTCCTTTGTCTTGGTGACGTTGAGGGAGAGGTTGATGTTCTGGCACCACACTGCCAGGTCCCTGACCTCCTCCCTTTACGCTGCCTCATCGTCATTGGTGATTAGTCGTCAGCAAACTTGATGATGGTGTTGGAGTCGTGCGGAGCCACTCAATCGTGGGTGAACAGGGAGTACAGGAGGGGACTAAGCACACACCCCTGAGGGGCCCCCGTGTTGATGGTTAGTGTGGCGGATGTGTTGTTACATACCCTCACCACCTAAATGTGGCCCATCAGGAAGTCCAAGAATCAGTTGCAGAGGGAGCTGTTCAGTCCCAGAGTCCTGAGCTTGGTGAGGAGTTTGGAGGGGACTATGGTGTTGAATGCTGAGCTGTAGTCAATGAACAGCATTCTTACATAGGTATTCCTTTTTTCCAGGTGGGTGAGGACAGTGTGCAGTGCAATAAAGATTGCGTCATCAGTTGGGGCATATGCGAAAAAAACTAACAAAATAGCAGAATTCGTCAGGAGCCAATAAGACGGCTGCTATCCACTGCAGCGCCATCTTCATTCCCTGTGACATGGAGTGATAATATTTACAGTTGCTTTTCCTTAGTCTAACTCTGTCCCTTTATTTATTTATAAAGGCATTTTCCTATCTTATTAATTCATAAGTGACTGATATAACCAGCTGGTAGTGATGGCTGTAGGGAAGGCTAACTGACAGTGTGTACTGACATGAACAATAAGATGTTAGAGCTCCCTTTTGCTATAGTGTTGGAAGTATAGAAAAATTGTTTAACCATTAAAAGGACCCTCCTTCTGGTCCAGTCAGCATTATACAATAGTTGTATTTTTTACATTGACATATGCGTCAAAGCATTGCAGGATTGACATAAAAGTTTTGTACATTGAACCCAATGTGTGCAGAACATTCAGAGATGCTAATCTTACCTAATGAGATGGTACTAATGAGTTCCTCAAGGTGACAAAGTGTCCATCAGTGGGCCTCACTCGTGGCTTCAACATTGCCATTCGTAAGTGTCTGATGTGTAGTGTGTCTGTGTGTGTGTGTGTGTGTGTGTGTGTGTGTGTGTTTAGTTCTATGATTTGAAGCTTTCAGAACAACAACATCTAAAAGAAAGGAAAAAAAAACATTTTACCACATTCTTCTGTTTTTATATATAGCCTAATCCAATTTGCATGCTCAGCAGTGCAGAAGCGAACAGGGTGCAGACATCAACTTCACAACATAGGCGTTCTTGTTCGTTCATTTATTTAAGCTGTGTCTTCTCCCAGTGTTGACGAGAAATGCTGCATGCAGCATATCTCTATTCTGACAAGGGTGGGACTTTTTCCTATGATCTTAGATCATATAGTTTATATTCTGTGGGGGGAGGGGGAATCCCAGCTTGAAGTTAAAGACCATTTTGACACCTCAGTATAGAGGCAGAATCAGATCAAGACAGAATAATTTAGAAGAGGTGAAGTGAAGCATAAATCATTTGGACTGAGGAATAGATAGTAGAAAATGTCCTCAAAGAAGACATTTGAAGAATGCCAATATAAATCCTCACGTTTTGTGATCAAACCGGGGATAGATTATTTTCTGGGGATAGATTCTCAAAAGAAAATAGAAGAAAAGACTCTATCAGCAGAGAATGCACACACATACACACACACACAGCACACACTGGTCTTTGTATTGTACTCTACATTCTCATATTGACTGGCATGTGCAGCAGGGTGGAACCAGAAGCTGACACAGTTTAGTTGGAAAGAGAACATACACTGTTAGACGTCTGCCAGGCTTAATTGGATAATACAAACATTTGCCTTGGCTGCAGATGAGCTGACACTTTTCTAGAACACCTAGTTCTCTTCCCCTCAAATGAGCAAAAAGTTGTTGTTTGTTTCAATGTTACTGTCTAAAAGCAGTGCGCTGCACAGACAGTCATTAAAAGTGAGCAGATGATACATTGTAACTTCATTCTCCACATTTAGCATAAATCATAAGGAATATAAAGAACCTGCCTTTTCCTTCCTCATCACACCCAGTACAGGTGTCTGCATGCACCTGCTATGTTGTGTTGCAACACGCCAATTAAACCTCTGAAGAGAGAGCATGTAAACAAGAATTAGTATATTTCTTATGTTTATTAATTTGATGTGTGACAACTACCAAACTGATTATATCATAATGAGTCTATCATATATCATAATGTAATAATTCTCAGATTTTTGGTGTTGTGGTGAAGATATCCATGTAATATTTGTAATTTGATGTGTGATTGGTGTAGAGTAGTGTAGTCAATGACTGTAACAGTGTCAGCTCATGATCTCATGAAAGGACTGGAGGGCTGACGGCTCAGCAGACTGTCGCCTACCTCACCAGGACTTACTCTGTCTTCTCCTCTTACCCTAATCACACGTGATGTTCTTCAAGTTAGGAAGCAGTCGGGCTGAAGTTCTGCTGACAACAGTCATGATCAGAATGAACTATAATTGACATAATTTGGAATAAGAATTTGTGAGCGCCGAAAGTTTGTGAGTTGATTTCAGAAATTCAGCACCATGGACAGAGTCCACTTCTCCTACTGCCTATGCCGTACTTTCAGAACCACGGAGAGCAACACAGCAGTTCATACTATACTATAGCTCGTTATATGCCATTTAGCAGACGCTTTTATCAAAAGCGACTTAGTGATGCATTCTTTCAGGATCACAGGCAGAGATTACAGTTCAGGTCAGAGGGAAGGAACTGCCATATGCTGGCAATCATACACCTGCAGTGACTTCAATAAAGAGTGTATTCAGCAAGCCAAGGAGAGTTGCATAGTGCAGAGCACTTTACAACTTTCTGCCTTCCCTATCTACTTTCAAACCAAGCTGATAACTTACTGATGATAAGGTCTTACTGTGAAACGGCAGTCTTCTTCTGAAGTCATCTTTCACACCTCCACATGACTCTCACTCTGCCTTCATCCACAGAGACCGGTGCACTTTCATCTCCCAGATATCGCACTGCCAAGAAATAAACTAATGATTATAAAAACACCCTGCTGTATCCCAGATCTGAATAATTAGGCCATGTTTTGGTATAATCAAGTCATTAATCCTACAGATCCCTGGAACTCACCTCCCAATCACACCTCCCTCCATAATCTCCATCTCTTCTCATCCTCAGCAGTTTTGCACCGATAGTTTGACATCCTGCTGAGGTTCTTATTAACCCTCATTAGTAATCGCTCACTGATATTAATGCCTATTTCAGAGACCTACCAGCAGTGCTGACACCTGCAGAGCCACTGGATTATGAATGTGGAGGGCTTATCTTTAAGTGGAGTGCTGCTAGGTTTGGTCCAGGGGGGTAGCGCTGTTGGTTCTGGGCAGTGAGTGATGTAGTGGCAATAAAGGTGGGTAAACTATAAACTTCAGTGGGAGACGAACAGCCACCAATATAAAACAAAACATATGACATTTTCATAACTGTATTGTTTGATTGACTCTCTTTTTTAAAGTCTAGGTGTTGCTTTACTGTCCAAGTGCTTGGATAGCCTCTGTCTGCTTGCTTCCACTCTCTCTCTCTCTGTCTCCTCTGCCTCCTGCATTGCAGCCTGCCTCAGCCTCACCACTGTTTGCCTCATCACTGTCTGTCTCACTACTTTCTGTAAAGTTTTTAAATTATATTTGTATTTATATTAGCATTATATTCAATTGTTTTTGTATTTCACTACACTTCCTTTATTAAATAGCAATAAAATATATGAAGTACACTACCTACTAACCTCTCTGTTCACTTCCTCTCTCGCTTTTCTCCTCCTGTCTGCCTCACCACTGTTTGTCTCACTACTCTCTGTTAAGCAAAGTTATTTTGTTATGAGAATTTATAGCAGCCTATCTTTTGTGAAGATTATAGCTAGCTTAATTTCAGTCAACTGCTCCTGCTGAGGTCAGGCTCCGTTTGACATTAGCGTTTAACTTCAAGGCAGAGCCCTTGAGCTAGCTAGCTAGCCACCTGACTGACATATCAGCGACTATTTACCAGTCAGTAATTTTTGTTTGGGGGATGTCTGTTGACTTTTGTCTAGTTCCCTGTAAGTTACTAGGACATCATTGAGGACCATGTCAGGACATTATTAGGAGGTTCTCAGGACTTTCAATTTACTAGTCTTCAGAACACTGCGTGATGGTCTCCAGGGAACGTTCTCTTGGGGACCTTTGTCTAGTTCCCTGTATGTTACCAGAATGTCACTGAGGACCATTACAGGCCCTTTTTAGGATGTTCTGAGGACTTTCATTTTCCTAGTCTTCAGGATATCGTGGGATGGTCCTAAGAGAACGTCCCTGCAAACAGAAATTAGTGGTTAAGATGTCCCCGGAACATCACAAAGTGGTTGCCTAAAGTGGTCAGGACCTTGTGTCATGGTCCACTAGGGACATGACACAATTCAACATTGGAAAAAAAATGTATTGAGTTACAGTTCAAATAAGGAAATCAGTCAATTGAGATAAATTCATTAGGCCCTAATCTATGGATTTCACATGACTGGGCAGGGGCTGGTAACTCTAATGAACTTATCTTCTGCAGCAGAGGTATTTCTGGGTCTTCCATTTCTGTGGCGGTCCTCATGAAGCTGGTTGAGAGAATACCATGAGTGTGCAATGCTGTCACCAAGGCAAAGGGTGGCTACTTTGAAGAATTTGTTTAACACTTTTTTGATTACTACATGATTCCATATGTGTTATGTCATAGTTTTGATGTCTTCACTTTTATTCTACAATGTAAAAAATAGTGCAAAAAAAAAAAAAACTTGAATGAGTAATATTCCAAACTTTTGGCCCAGAGTGTATATATATACACTGTATATAGAATATTTGTCAATACCACAACAGAGCATGACAACGAATGAGTGCATGCTGTACAACCGGAGACGTTTTGATTTCTATACAGGCTATTGTTAAAAAATTTGGAACAGTGCTAAAGTTGTCTATCAACTGTAAAAATGTAGTGCAACTGTACCAGTTACAACTGAAATATCTGATCATCAATGATTTCTGAAAAAAAATGCCATTAATTGTTTAACATAGCTGCCACACATCAGGTATGCACTTTTTTTTCATTTGGGAAACTATCATTTTCTAATTTATTCTATTTTATTCCATGATATGGTTGTTACTTGTTACAAAATATATTTATTTTGACTGTGATTAGGGCATGGGTATATAAGAGCATCTGCTAGGCTAAATTAACAAACTGGGCAAGCATAGCTCACCAGATGATCTTCAAAACTTTCAAAGTTTTCAAAGTGAATTCAAAGGCACTGTAGAATGACTGTATAGCCTAATATGGCATTTTTTCATTATTATTTAATTCTATGTCATATTTTTTTAAATGTAATTTTATACAGACTAAATGCTACATTTATAGGGATGTTGTTGATATGTTATTGAAATTCTGAGTGCTCCTGCCAGCCTGTAGCATGTCACAAATGCTTCTCAATTGATTTCTTAAATGGCAGGCTATAGCCTTGAAATAATAATAATATAACCTAAATAATTACTTACCTTCTTAGGCTGACTTGCTCCTGGCTGATTTAGAATTAGTATGTTGTTTAATAGCCAGTTGAAATGTCGAACGTCAATTGATAGTAACAGAATCATTTCTACATTTTAGTCTCTTCGTCGGATATAAAAGGTTGCAGCTTCTGATTGTCATAGATACAAACTAAATATATCCCATATGCATCATAGTCACGTCTTTCCCCGGCATTTTACAGCTTGTTTCTAGCATAAAGCATTGCGGACTTAAGTGTCCTTATAGATCACTTTATATAATCAGGTCCTTTTAATCTATTTGAAAATATTAAGATAACAAGGTGTAGGCCTATGCTTTTAGCCATTTTCTTTAACAAAATCAACAATACCCCCTCAATTAGAGCCTTGGTCTTAACTTAACACACAAAGCTCTTCACTGACACAGAGATATTTAAGGAGTGAAGGAATTGGCTGACAAAATCTATGGATAGTAGACTATAATTTTGTTTGTCAAACAGGTAGGCATACCTCTTATTTCTTGAATAGGAAGAAATAGGCTCCAACACAAAGCCCTATTTTTGTTAGTAGCCTAAAGTCAACTAAAAATATAGACTGTTTAAATCAGGGGTCTCCAACCTTTTCTAGCATGAGAGCTACTTAAAAAAAATGAAACGTTGCGAGCTGCTCATTTTTCAAATAGGCACATTTTCCTCTTCTCTCCCCTGCAACTCTTCCCCGGGCACAGAATACGTTAGAGGAAAAACAAAAAGAAATGTAGGAACTTATTCAAGAAAGATCAAGTGTAATATATTATATAAATAAAGCAAACTGGATGGAAGATGGGGAGAAATGCACCAAATACTTTTTTTTCTCTTACACATAGAAAATGCTACCAAACATACCTTACTGAAACTTGTTACAAATGACAGTCACCCATGATTTATCAAACAATATTTTGGAAGAGGATTTTAAGCATAAGTTTTCCTTTCAGTCCCCTCCATCTCCACTAACTGAAATTAATTGTAAGGATTTTTAAAATATTAAGGCCAAATTACAGAGGAGGAACATCTTGCTGCAATTAATGCCTTGAAGTCCAAACCAAACCTTTTTTGTTGTACTCAGAGGACCGTTGTTAGCATGTTTTAACCACTCCTATAAAAATAGTAGATTAACCGATATTCAACAAGAAGATCTGCTTTCATTTTTACTGAAACAGGACCCAAGTGGTTAATATAAAGATCCAGTCCTTATGGAGGCTACTTACACTTCAGTGTTGTGATGTAAAAATGCTAGCAAAATGCATAGCGCATAGAATTAAAAAGGTATTGATGGATATTTTTATTCATCCTAATCAGACAGTTTTATTTTACATGGACGATACATTGGAGATAATATTAGACAATTACTGGAAAGAATAGAACACTATGAAAAATCTGGGAAACCATAGCTAATAATTTTGATAAAGTACGACTGGAATTTATATATACAGCGGGTGAAATAAGTATTGAACACGTCACCATTTTACTCAGTAAATATATTTCCAAAGGTGCTATTGACATGACATTTTCACCAGATGTTGGTAACAACCCAAGTAATCCATACATACAAAGAAACCAAAACAAATAAGTTCAGAAATAAGTTATGTGTAATAATGTGAAATGACACAGGGAAAAAGTATTGTAAATGCCTGGAATATTTCAATTTTGGATAATCTCTTATACATTGGGTTAAAGTTAGGTATAGCACCCCTAGGTGTAAAATAGTGAATAATGGTTACTTCTTAGAAAGTATTAAACTGTCAAGAGGAGTAAAACAAGGTTGTCCATTATCGGCATATCTATGTATTATGGCCATTGAAATGTTAGCTTTTAAAATCAGATCTAACAATAACAAGGCGTTAAAAATCAGTCATTGTACATTGATGATTCATGTTTTCTTTTAAATCCACAATTTGGATCCCTTCACAGCCTCATAGAGGATCTAGATAATATTTGTAACCTCTCTGGATTACAACCAAATTATGATGTGTACTATATTACGTATTGGATCACAAAAAAATAAAAAATGTACATTACTGTGTAGTTTACCAATAAAATGGTCTGATGGTGAAGTGGACATACTTGGTATCCATATAGTTAGTCATTTCCCAGTTTCCCTATTTGCGACTTGTTTTCTAAATGATATGAGCAAAAAATATTCAATTTTATTTGGAACTGTAAGTCAGACAAAATTAAACAGTCCTATTTATATAATGAATATGAATATATTCATAGGGCAGAAATGATTAAATATTAAATCATTAGACCTCTCACTAATGTCTTCAGTCATACAAAAATGATTCTTAAATCCAAACTTCTTAGCAGATTAGCAGATTAGTAAGAATGTCTCACCCGATGTTTAACATTGGCTTTTTCCCTTTATTCAGATTACAACCTATAACTTTAGTTTATTTGAAAATTATTTTTTTTAAAAGCCATAGAATGTTGTCTACAATTTTAGTTTAATCCAGCAGAAAAGACAGAACAAATACTTAAACAAATATTATATTTGTAATTGATATCATAAATAGGACTGGTGGAGTTATGTCACACATGCAGCTAACAAAAATATCTGGAAATGTCTTCTCTACCCAAAATAACAACCAACTAATTGAAGCATTGCCCTAAAATGGAAGAAGCAAGTAGAAGAGGGAGAAAATAAGGAACTTGTTTGTCTGCCCTGTATTAAAGACTGTAAAAATTGCAAAAAAATAAAGAGTATACTAGTTTCATTTAAGAACCAAAAAATTGACAGCTGTGCCATATAGATTGCAAAATAGTTGGGAAAGGATTCCATGACACATTGTTTATGAACAGATGCATAAAATGATGCCGGATTCAAAACTTAAGAGTTTTTAATTTTTAATTATTATACAAAATTCTTGCAAACAATATAATGTTATTATATTATATATATATATATATATACACACATACTCTGAAAGTATTCAGACCCTTTGACTTGTTCCACATGTTGTTACATTACAGCCTTATTCTAAAATTGATTTAATAGATTTTTTCCTCATCATAATGACAAAGCAAAAACAGGTTTTTTGAAAATGTTGCAAGTGTATAAAAAAAACAACTGATATATTCTATTTACATAAGTATTCAGACCCTTTACTCAGTACTTTGTTGAAACACTTTTGGCAGTGATTACAGCCTTGAGTCTTCTTGGGTATGACGCTACAAGCTTGGCACACCTGCATTTGGGGAGTTTCTCCCATTATTCTCTGCAGATCCTCTCAAGCTCTGCAAGGTTTGATGGGGAGCGTCACTGCACAGCTATTTTCAGGTCTCTCCAGGGATGTTAGATCGTGTTCAAATCCAGGGTCTGGCTGGGCCACTCAAGGACATTCAGAGACTTGTCCCGAATCCACTCCTGTGTTGTCTTGGCAGTGTGCTTAGAGACGTTATCCTGTTGGAAGGTGAACCTTCACCCCAGTCTGAGGCCCTGAACGCTCTGGGACAGGTTTTCATCAAGGATCTGTCTGTACTTTGCTCTGTTCATCTTTCCCTCAATCTTGAACAGTTTCCCAGTCCCTGCCGCTGAAAAACATCCCCACAGCATGATGCTGCCACCACCATGCTTCACCATAGGTATCGTGCCAGGTTTCCACCAGATGTGATGCTTGGCATTCAGGCCAAAGAGTTCAATCTAGGTTTCATGTGCCTTTTACTGAGTAGTGGCTTCCGTCTGGCCACTCTACCATAAAGTCCTGATTGGTGGAGTGCGCAGAGAAGGTTGTCTTTCTGGAAGATTCTCCCATCTCCACAGAGGAACTCTGGAGCTCTTTCAGAGTGACCATTGGGATCTTGGTCACCTCCCTATTTGGCCGGGCGGCCAGCTCTAGGAAGAGTCTTGGTGGTTCCAAACTTCTTCCGTTTAAGAATGATGGAGACCACTCTGTTCTTGGGGACCTTCAATGCTGCAGACATTTTTTGGTACCCTTCCCCAGATCTGTGCCTCAACACAATCCTGTCTCTGAGCTGTACGGACAATTCTTTGAATCTCATGGCTTGGTTTTTGCTCTGACATGCACTGTCAACTGTGGGACCTTATGTGTGTGCCTTTCAAAATCATGTCCAGTCAATTTAATATACCACAGGTGGACTCCAATCAAGTTATTGTGAGGTCAATAACTCTGATAAATAGCTTAATTATGGGCAACAAAGCATATTGTTTTTATAAAAATCTATTATAGCAATAGAAAGCTTACCACCGGTCCTCCTTCTCATCTTCACGCTCTGCCTCTCAAGCTGAACAGCACATCAGTAGGCCTAGTCCGAGAGCACAGATATTGCATTTTTTTAAACAAATTGATTCGCCTCCTGAAGTGCCACCATACACTGTGTTAAAGCAACACAAAAGGGCAGGCCAGGGGTCATGATTGGTAATGCATATCCATTGCAGTTTGTAATGCAGAGTAGCCTACTTTTATATACACCATCCAAGTAGCACAAAAACACATATTCGTCTAAATATAACTTTGCCCTGTGCTTCTCCGAGCATGCTCTTTGTATAACCTAGGCCTATAGTCTTATAAACTGGGTGGTTTGAGCCCTGAATTCTGATTGGCTGAAAGCCATGGTATATCATACCGAATACCACACCCCCCCGAGCCTTATTGCTTAAGTATAGGCCAGCCTTTCTCAAACTTTTTTTGTGTCAGGGACAGCCCATAGGTTTCAAGCCATTTCGCAGTTGCAGGTATTCTCCACTGCTGAACAGCCAGAATGTGGACAGGCGCATCTCAATAAAATTACCGTGCAGGCCATGGTCACAAGAAAGCTCCAATAGTTTATCATCAAGAACCGGTGACAACCTGTGTCTCTTCAACGCTGGTGAACAGATTACGCATCCACAGCTTTACCAGGAGAGAATCAGATTGTAAGGGGAAGTAATAATTGAACTTGGATGTGACCCCATCAATTTATGCATGTGATCCATGTCTACATCACCCACTCGGTCTCTCCAGATGCCCAGCTTTTTATTGAAATTGGCAATTTTGTGGTTTGCTCTGAAGATTTCACATGCATGGATAGGTTGAGCAGCAGTCTTGTTGGTAGGCCTACAGATCCCGATCCAACGGCCCCATCGTAATCCATGTCCCATTATGTACTCATTCAGAACACAGAATATTTCACCTTCAATTGTTTTCTGAAGCAATTCTTATTATACTGTATGGAGAGAATATATACAAGAAGAATGTATAAATGTCAGTCGTGTCATCTAATTCGATTGCAAACCAATTTGATGTGCAGGCTCTGTCTAAAACCTGCATGTGATTCAATATCCTCTGCCATATTCTGGATTCTACGCGTGACAGTGTCATTGTAAAGTGGGATTTCACTGATCTTTGAAGCAGCAGTTGGTCCTAAAACCTCTCGGCAAGCATCCACGACTGAGGGCATGGCCAGCTTTTCAGTCTGGCACTTAGAAATGTCATGAGAGAGTAAGTATGAAACTTTCAGTAAACTCTAATTTTCTGTGAAATTATTGTGCAGCATTTTTGTTTGGTTGGTCGTCTCTTTTTGTAAAAAAAATTATAATCTTGTTTATCCTTGAGATGTGGATGCTTTGTTTCTAAATGTATGCACATTCTCGATGGCTTCATAGTGTAATTGCTGAGGCAAGTCTGACATATCACATTTCGTTTTGGCGGGCAGCTGTTATTTGAAACAAATCCAGGGAGAGAGAGAGAGAGAGAGCATGCAGGCTGAGCAGCAGGGCTAGCTTGTGTGTGTGTGTGTGTTTGGGGTAGCTAAAATTAGTCATGGCAACACAATTTGTTTACTGCGGCATGCATAGTTCAGTGCATTGCGCAAGTAGGCCTACAGCAAGTGTTTATCTAAGTCAAATATGCCACAGACCACAAAAAAACCCAATCATATTCAAGACAAATAGCATTTCTCCACTTTGATCTTGTAAGAAAATGTGGAAATTGTTTACAATGATGATTGTCTACTGACCAGCGCCAGTCCACCAACCCGGGTTTGAGAAAGGCTGATATGGATAATTTTATTGAGACCACACTAGGCACACCTGATATTGCACCATCAGCAGAGAATCAGGGATGAGGGGCATCATCAGGCACACATGAGATACTATAATAAGCAACTCATTTTCAAACCCTGAGCAATATGACCTTTAATTGATTACAAATGACATAACCCTCCATGGACTAAATAAAAACACTACTAAACCCTGACTGAAATTGAAAAAGCATGACCCTCCCCCGTTTTCCTCTGGGTAGCTATTGTGGACATTCCGACCTCTCCCTAACCAGCCCAGGTGATAGATCCAGGCCGAAAGGGGTCAAGTTCCTAATGTTCAAGGGAAAGATGGCTGTTCTAGAGGGACCCAAGAACTTGACAGAAACCAACATCTTCCTCTATGAGGACTACTCGGAAGCTGTGCGCAAGAGGCGTAAAGAACTTATCCCAGCCATGAAAGCTGTCAGAGTGTGTGGGAACATTGCTTACATCCACTATGACAGGCTAATTGTTCACCCTCCCTCCCAAAAGCCTGGGAGTAGTGAGAGAGCTTACTGTAGCTTCCGGGTCAGTAGCTTCAGCCCCACATCACACACACACACACACACTGTACACCAACTGACACTCACAAGTGCCTGATTGACTGACTCTATTAGCCGAACAATTTATTTTCATGCTTTGTTTTTTCTTCTTCTCCGTATTACCCAGGAAAGGGCAAAAAATATCCATATTAATATACACTGAGTATATTATACACTCTTAGAAAAAAAGGGTTATTCGGCTGTCCCCATAGGAGAACCCTTTGAAGAACCCTTTTTGGTTCCAGACAGCACTATTTTGGGTTCCATGTAGAACCCTCTGTGTAAAGGGTTCTACATGGAACTCAAAAAGGTTCTGCCTGGAACCAAAAAGGGTTATTCAAAGGGTTCTCCTTATTGAAAGGTCCAAATTATCACTCAAAATAATTATGTTCAACAAAATGGATAATATTTTAGACCCATATAAATAAAACACAGATATTACATTATCGAGTCATTCTGACCCGGCATATGCATTCTTGGGGCATCATGTTTACTGTGCATCCTAGGGTTAAATGTATACATTTAGTGTGGGAAGGGTGGAAAAATTGTTATCGATCAATAATGACAAATTTAGATGGAAAGCGACTGAGGATGGTAGCTGACTCTATGGCCACTCCTATATGTCATATCTTTAATCTGAGTCTAGAGGAAGGTGTTTGTCTTCAGGCAGACTTTACTGGTTCTAACAGCAGACCTATCAACTCGCTGCCAGCTCTTAGCATACTGTTAGAATTGAACAAATATAATGCTCCTTCTCTGTAAACAAATTGACAACAGACTTTCAGCACGCTTATAGAGAAGGGCACTCAACATGTACTGCACTGACACAAATGACTGATGATTGGTTGAAAGAAATTGATAATAACAAGATTGTGGGAGCTCTACTGGATCGATGTCCCGAAATCGGGACAGTTGTTGCTCAATTCAGATAATGTGACTAGAATGACGTTGTAAACAAACACACATTTTCACTGACATATACATGTCTTATATGGCCAGAACGCTCAAATTATTGTTATTCTAACTGCAGTGTCAAATTTGCAGTAAGTAATTACAGCGAAAAAACATTACAAAACACTTTTATTGTAACGAATGAAGGTTCCGCACCACCTCTCTCGCACCACCAGAGGGAGACATCACCTGAATACTAACTGGTTACCTTTTGGACTTCATCTCCCATAGGCCCTCATTCCTGGGACTAATTACACACACCTGCAGTTCATTACACACACACTACTTAAGCACACCATTTACACAGTATCAGTGCGAAGTCTTGTTTTGCGCCGGTGAACTTTTCTGAGCGTTTATTCCTTTTGCTAGTATTTTTCCTGTGTTTTGACTTGGACTGTTTCTCATACCCTTGATTTGTTTGCTGCCTGCCCTGACCTTTGCCTGCCCTTGGACTCTGTTTGTTTTCTGCCTGCCCTGATCTTTGCCTACCTTTTGGACTCTGTAGGTTTGCTGCCTGCCCAGACCTTGCCTGCCTTTTGGACTCTGTTAGTTTGCTGCCTCCCCAGAACTCTGCCTGTCTTTGGAATTTTGCATGTTTGCTGCCTACCCTGACCTCGGCCTGTTCCAGCTTACGCTGTCTCTATTGCATCTGTTACTGCTTGTGAGTCTGACTTGCAATAAACTGCAGATGGATCCTCATTCCGCTGACGCTTCATTACATTTATCAAGGTAACTGGTTTGATACATTAATCTCTGAAGGTAAATAATGTACTTACATTCAGTAATTTTGCTCTGATTTGTCAGATAAAATGTAGCGTTGTTTTGCTTGATAAAATCAATTTTTTATCCTAACATGGCCCATGTTGTATACAGCGTTTCACCTGAATTCCGAGTAGTTGAACTTGCAATAAAACAATTCAACGTAATATTAACGCTACACCTTGATTCACCCAGTCAAGTTAATTTTTTCTGCAATTCTCAGATACTCTAAAAGGCGACCAAACTTGTTTCATAATTCTGCATGATGTATTGGCTAAACTAAAGGTATATTATCCCACCAAGGATTGACATGATGAGACGGGTGGTGTTCACTTGATTGACTGTATCTTGGTCCAATGACCAGCTATCATTTTGTTGAGGACTCAGTTAGTGATTACACTAGACTCAAGCTGATTTTTCTGGGGATGGGAAAGACTTTTGACTGGTAAGTAAAATACTTTCTTTCTTCTCATACTAATGCAGTAGTTTAAGTGGTTGCATATTATTAAATTTAGATATTTTTCTTCGATTGCTATAAATATATAATCACTATAATTAAATATGATTACCAATATTAAATAGGGCACTCGAAACCACAGGCACAGCATGTGATAGTCAACAAAAAATACACATTGGCTAGATCTCACCCCCCTGCTAAAAGTATTGATGCAGGGCTCACCCCTGATAACATAAAGGTTCAATAAAATAAGTGCTAGTAAACTTGAGTTCTTACTGAATTTATTTTTACTTCTATTGTGCTAGAGACTCTGACTCCAACACCAAAGAGACCACATTCAAGTCTTCCAGTAGAAACTGGTTCATTCAGTCGGATCCCTGCTGCTGTCTCTGGTTCCACACCCACCATCTAGATGTGTGAAGGTTAGTGTCTTATGTAGGGAAGCTAATGATCAAACATGTATGACAAAAACTTGTATATTTTATGACCATAGCATTTTTGTATGTTCTCTATAGTTGTGTACTTGAAAATGTATACATTTACCAATTTCACCACTTGGAGGCCACTTGGGTATTTGTATTTTTTATGGAACCCCATTATCTGCTGCCAAGGTAGCAGCTACTCTTCCTGGGGTTCAGCAAAATTAAGGAGTAGGGGCCTGAGGGCACACAGTGTGTTGTGAATGTATTATGTTTTTAAAATTGCTACAACATATCTACAGTACAAAATCCGTGTGTATTGTGCACATGTTATCGTGTGTATGCATGTGTCTGTGTCGCTTCACAGTCCCTGATGTTCCATAAGGTGTATTTTTATCTGTTTTTTTTAAATACAATTTTACTGCTTGCATTAGTTACTTGATCTATGTAGTACTGTGTACCTCCCATAGTCTGTTCTGGACTTGGGTACAGTGAAGAGACCTCTTGTGGCATGTCTTGTGTGGTATGAATGGGTGTCCGAGCTGTGCACCAGCAGTTTAAATAGGCAGCCTGGTGCATTCAACATGTCAATACCTCTCATAAAAACAAGTAGTGATGAAGTCAATCTCTCCTTCATTTTGAGCTAGTAGAGATTGACATGCATATTATTAATATTAGCTCTCGGTGTACATCCAAGGGCCAGCCGTGCTGCCCTGTTCTAAACCAATTGCAATGTAGTAGCTGGCATGTATAGAGTTGAGTCATACATAGACACTCTGACTTTACTTAAAGCCAGTGGCATGTTATTTGTAAAGATTGAAAAAGGTAATGGGCCTAGAAAGCTGCCCTGGGGAATTCCTGATTCTACCTAGATTATGTTGGAGAGGCTTCCATTAAAGAACACCCTCTGTGTTCTGTTAGACAGGAAACTCTTTATCCACAATATAGCAGGGGGTGTAAAGCCATAACACAAGTTTTTCCAGCAGCAGATTATGATTAGTAATATCAAAAGCCGCACTGAAGTCTAACAAAACAGCCCCCACAATCTTTTTATCATCAATTTCTCTAAGCCAATCACCAGTCATTTGTGTAAGTGCAGTGCTTGTTGAATGGCGTTCCCTATAAGCATGCTGAGTTTGTTGTAAACTTGTTTACTGTAAAATAGCATTGTATCTGGTCAAACACAATTATTTCCCAAAAGCTTACTAAGGGTTGGTAACAGGCTGATTGGTTGGCTATTTGAGCAACTAAAGGGGTCTTTACTATTCTTAGGTAGCAGAATTACTTTTGCTTCCCTCCAAGCCTGGGGGCACACACATTCTAGTAGGCTTAAATTGATAATAAGGCAAATAGGAGTGGCAATATCGTCCACTATTATCCTCAGTAATTTTCCATCCAAGTTGTCAGACCCCGGTGGCTTGTCATTGTTGATAGACAACAATCATTTTTTCAACTATTCCACACTCACTTTACGGAATGCAAAATGACATTGCTTGTCTTTCGTAATTTGGTCAGATATACTTGGATGTGTAGTGTCAGTGTTTGTTGTTGGCATGGCATGCCTAAGTTTGCTAATCTTGCAAATGAAAAAATAATTAAAAAAGTTGGCAATATCAGTTGGTTTTGTGATAAATTAGCCATCTGATTCAATGAATGATGGAGCTGAGTTTGCCTTTTTCCCCAAAATGTCATTTAAGGTGCTTCAAAGTTTTTTACTATCATTCTTTATGTCATATATCTTTGTTTCATAGTGTAGTTTCTTCTTCTTTTTATTCAGTTTAGTCACATGATTTCCTTTTGCCTCATCCCTCTAAACCATACACATTTTCAATTCCTCATAAATCCACTGGGATTTAACAGTTTTTACAGTCATTTTCTTAATGGATGCATGATTATTAGTAACTGGAATAAGCAATTTCATAAATGTGTCAAGTACAGTGTATTTGCTCCTCTTTACACATTTCGGCAAACTTGTGACTTCATACAAAATGTTGTGTAGCTCCCTCATTCTTGAAGGTATCAGTCTGAATCTGGTAATGAATGGTATGGCTGTTGAACAAGTTGGTGTTACGTTAGATTGTAAACTGTCATGGTCAAAATATATAGATTCAGTGGATGTAAAGATGAAAAGAGGTATGTCCATAATAAAGAGATGTTCACTCAAAAGCAAGTCCTGCTGGCTCTAGTTTGGTCTTATCTTCATTATTGTCCAGCCATGTGGTCAAGTGCTGCAAAGAAAAACCTAATTAAGCTGCAGCTGGCCTCAGAACAGAGTGAAATGTCTTGCTCTTCATTGTAATCAGAGGGCTGATATAAATACTATGCATGTCAGTCTCTATTGGGTAAGAGTTGAGGAGAGAAATTCCAAATTGTTTGCATAGTGGGCATACACACAGCTCTGACACACTCACACTTACCCTACCAGACATGCCACCAGGGGTCTTTTCAGTCCACAAATCCAGAACAAATTCAAAGTGTAGAATATTATATAGAGCCATTATTGCATGGAACTCCCTTCCATCTCATATTGCTCAAATGAACAGCAGACCTACTTTAAAAAAACAGATAAAGCAACATCTTACGGCTCAACGCCTCGCTCTTATTTGACCTAGAAATGTTGTGTGTATGTATTGATATGTAGGCTGTGTGCTGTTTTAAAATGTATGTACAGTGGGGAGAACAAGTATTTGATACACTGCCGATTTTGCAGGTTTTCCCACTTACAAAGCATGTAGAAGTCTGTAATTTTTATCATAGGTACTCTTCAACTGTGAGTACCTAAAACAAAAATCCAGAAAATCACATTGTATGATTTTTAAGTAATTAATTTGCATTTTATTGCATGACATATGTATTTGATACATCAGAAAAGCAGAACTTAATATTTGGTACAGAAACCTTTGTTTGCAATTAGAGATCATACGTTTCCTGTAGTTCTTAACCAGGTTTGCACACTGCAGCAGGGATTTTGGCCCACTCCTCCATACAGACCTTCTCCAGATCCTTCAGGTTTCGGGGCTGTCGCTGGGCAATACGGACTTTCAGCGCCCTCCAAAGATTTTCTATTGGGTTCAGGTCTGGAGACTGGCTAGGCCACTCCAGGACCTTGAGATGCTTCTTACGGAGCCACTCCTTAGTTGCCCTGGCTGTGTTTCGGGTCGTTGTCATGCTGGAAGACCCAGCCACGACCCATCTTCAATGCTCTTACTGAGGGAAGGAGGTTGTTGGCCAAGATCTCGCGATACATGGCCCCATCCATCCTCCCCTCAATACGGTACTTAACCTTGTTGCAAAGCACTCATCTTTGACTTGCGTCTCTGGTCTGACATGCTTCATTTACTTATAAGTAAATAAACATTTAGTTTAAATAGAACTTTGACTTGTGTGATTAGTTTGTCTCCTCATTTGATAATACAGAACTACTACCACAATTCTCTTATCAGTTATTTTCATAGCATAATAAACAGATCATCAACGTTATAATGAAAGTCAAAATCATGGCATGTAAGTATCTTTTTAAGTTATTCTTTTACATGTGGTCAAGCTCTGGAAGTTGTTCCTATGAGAGGAAAACAGATCACTGTGAAAATTAGACGGGTGTTAGCTAAACATAATCGGATAGTTGGTATAGTTCAGCAACAGAGTAGTCATCGATGGTATAAAGTACAAAAAAGTAGTGTTTTTATTTACATTTTTATCATCAGCTTTCTCAAACACTGACAGTATTGCACACTCATTGCACACACACAATTAAACTTAGCTTCTCAACAAGAACTTGCTTGCCGGAATCTGTGATATACATTATGATGGTTGGAGTGAAAATCTCAGGATGACGCCAATGTTGCATGCTTGGGGGGATGGAGAGACAAGGGTGTCGTCGATGGTCAGGTTGAGATTGAGTTTGAGTGTGGATTTGGTGCCTTTTCTGCAGAAAGAAAGGGACAGAGATGAGATGCAACACTTCTAAATCACTTTTATATGCACACAATAATTTGCTAGACACCTTTTACATATTTACTGCCCTCTTACGCAAAACCTGACAGAACTATTTTTTTTGTAAATTAAAACGATTGGAAAAAATGGGCCAACAAGATTTGGGTGTCCAGGAGGGTGGGGTAGCCCCACATTCAATATTGATAAGTTGGTTAATTACATTAAAGTTATAACTAAGACTACAACTGTAAATTATATTTTCATCAGGTTACTAATTAAGCTCCTGCTAAAACATGTTGCTGCTGCTAACTAAAGACTTATGTCTAAATTACACTATAGTTACCTAGAAATATGTTTTTTTTAATGTAACCTTTATTTAACTAGGCAAGTCAGTTAAGAACAAATTCTTATTTACAATGACGGCCTACCTACAGGGTCAGCCCCTGGAGCAAATTATGGTTAAGTGCCTTGCTCAAGGGCACATCGCAAGGTTTTTCACCTCGGGTATTCAAACCAGCGACCTTTTGGTTACTGGCCCAACGCTCTAACCACTAGGCTACCTGCCACCCCGATGACATGGCTAAAGTAGGCAAATAATTAGTAGGAAACAACGATGCCATCATGTCGTCACATATAATTCAGACAGATGATAAGTGGCAATTGGGTAATTTAGTTCAGTTACCTTTGCTTTCTTGGGTACAGGAACAATGGTGGACATATTGAAGCAAGTGGGGACAGCAGACTGGGATAGGGAGAGATTGAATATGTCCGTTAACACACAGAAGGTGTTTAGCTTGTCCGAGAGCAAGACGTCCGTGTCTGCGAGGTGGCTGGTTTTCCCTTTGTAAGCCGTGATTGTCTGTAGACCCTTCCACATACGTCTTGTGTCTGAGCCGTTGACTCCACTTTGTCTCTCTACTGACGTTTTGCCTGTTTGATTGCCTTACAAAGGGAATAACTACACTGTTTGTATTCAACCATATTCCCAGTCACCTTGCCATGGTTAAATGCGGTGGTTTGCGCTTTCAGTTTTGCACAAATGCTGCTATCCACGGTTTCTGGTTTGGGTAGGTTTTAATAGTCACAGTGGGAACAACATCCCCTATACACTTCCTGATTAACTCAGTCACCGTGTCCGTGTATACGTCAATGTTATTCGCAATGCTATTAATTACATGCCTCCTTTTGAAATGTAATTGTGTTTCCAAACCACACTTTGACTAAATCGTCATCAGTACAACTTTCAGTCGGGCATCAGTCTTCAATAGAACATTCAAAATGTACAACCCATGAATAGCCTTTACTTTCAATAATAGAAGAATAACTATCTAGACACTTACTTTTTGAGTGGTTGCTGCCACTGCAGGGTGCAAGATGGATGGGATGGAGGATCAAGCTGCTGGCAAATCCATGTGTGTTCATAGCCTGATTTGCAGTGCAGTCCAATGCAAAGTGTGCTCATTCTGCCCATGGATTGAACTTATCTGGACAAATCTTTAAGTGATTGTTCTGCCTTGCAGCCAGATACTGCACAATTTCGCTTGCTTTTGCTCAATGGCTCTTTGCTTTAAAGTTAGAATGACCAATATTTTGGTATTTGGTAGCCTAACTCTGCACACTGCCAACAATGAGGAATGGAATGTCCATATGACCTGGCAGAGCCAGCAGCAGTGTTAGAGGATATATGCAAATAACAGATGAAAAGTCATTGGTCTATTATAATTAGATCTCCTTGTGGAGCCCATTATCAGCCTCAAAACGTCACCCTGTGACGATTTGGCAAAATTGAAGCTTTACAACATCTGATTCTTATGTCAATACATTGTAGTCAATGGGATGTTATCTGGAGGCCCAAAAACTCCATCCCACCTGAACAGGTTGAAATTCCAGGCATTTCTTTCAAACAGCTCGTACACAAGAAGGGCATTAGCATCATTTTCACAATTTCAGTGTTATTTCGACCTTAAAGTGTGGAAATATAATATAACGGCACTGCCCCTTTAATTAAATACCTTTATTATTGTGTAACAAATGTATAATATTAACCTGTTTTAGAGAAATGTAATCATTGAATATTGTAAGAGCTTTCATTGTCTGCTTATATACCCCCTTTATTTATCCTACGGTTCTGAATTGGTGTATAGGGAGAACACTGTAATAACGGCACATTTTCTGAATTCTGTCGCTGTACATTTCAAAAGTGCTAAACAAATAGTTATATTGACTACGTCCGTCCTACCTCACTCATTAATGTCTTAATCGAAATTACGGATTGCCTCTTATCCGCTTGTCGTCCCCTTATGCCATAAATTGTACATCTCAATTGTCAGTAGAAACCACGTTTGTTTAAGCAAGTCAGCTATGTTTTTTAAAAGGCAGTAAATTACTCTGTAAATGACTCTGCTGTTGGGACAGCTTTATGTAGGCCCTAACAGTTTGTGGGCACTGTTTGTCACCGTTATAGTGCAATTAATGTATTGCAATGTTCACGTGTTAGTGGAGGCTGCATTCACAGTAAACGCTGCATATGCCGGCTCAATCGTAAAATGACTTTTACATTTCTATTGCACAATATATAAAGCTTCAGCGATACAGATTAAATAGAGCCCTTAATCTGTCAGGGGAGAAATGCCATGAAATTAAATCAGATATACATGGGGGCACACTGACCACGTGTCTACACTCATGTAAGTTAAAAGTAACTTGTACAATAACAACAAGGTTCTTACACTATGAAGTACTAGTAATTAACATGGAAACGGGGGAACCGATCTTTATTTTAAAGTACAGTGCCCAAGCACTGTAGGTACACGGAAACTATGGTGAATCTATTAACGGGATCTACCGTGTTCTAAACTTGTCGTTGTCGTCTTATTCCCCGTTGTTTCCTGTTACTTTCCAGTCATTAATACACCCTCTTAATATTTAAATTTTCTTTGAAGTGCATATTAAACACACCACTATGATATGGGAACTCACATTGTTAGTCAAAAGAGTGCAAGCCAATTGAGAAGTCTATTTTTGGTGCATTTGACACAAAATAGTTGTTTTAATTAGTCCATTACTTAATAGCCCTGAAACATGGCATCGAAATGTTGTCACTTTCTGTTCTTTATGGAGCGTATGTTGAGGCACTGCTGACCCCTCCAGGAGAGGCCCAGGGGTGAGCAGAAGCGCCTCCCAGCTGTGAGCCCTCAGGCTGGGCAGCTGAGGGAACGACAAGCCTCAAGTTCATGGACTCCCTTTCCCATTCCTCTTGCTCAGCTTTCACTCCAAAAAACATGAGTAAAGGTAGTATCTATGAGAGGTGAGCTAACTAGACGTGTGCTTGTCTGTGTGTTTGTCTTTGTGGGTGTGTATTAGATGGAGGGAGCATTAGCAATGAAGCTAGCCTTAATATAGATTGATTGAATGCAGCAGGTTGACTTGGAGGTTTGCCTTTCCCCCACTACAGGGGGCGGAAGTCTGAGTACACACAGAATGGATGATTAGTAAAAGAGGCAATGTTCTGTTTTCTATTACATTAGCCTTTCACTTGAGGATGTACAGTGCATTCGGAAAGTATTTAGACCCCTTGACTTTTTCCACATTTTGTTACGTTACAGCCTTATTCTAAAATTGTTTAAACATTTTTTTCCTCATCAATCTACACACAATACCCCATAATGAGACTCTTTACTCAGTATTTTGTTGAAACACATTTGGTAGCGATTACAGCCTTGAGTCTTCTTGCGTATGACGCAACAAGTTTGGCACCTGTATTTGGGGAGTTTCTCCCATTCTTCTCTGCCAGGTTGGATGTGGAGCATTGCTGCACAGCTATTTTCAGTTCTCTCCGGGGAAGTTCAATCAGGTTCAAGTCTGGGCTCTGGCTGGGCCACTCAAGGACATTCAGAGACTTATCCTGAAACCACTCCTGCGTTGCCTTGGCTGTGTGCTTAGGGTCGTTGTCCTGTTGGAAGGTGAACCTTTGCTCCAGTCTGAGGTCCTGAGTGTTTTCATCAAGGATTTTTTTTATTTAATCCATGTTAGAATAAGGCTGTAAAGTAACAAAATGTGGAAAAAGTCAATGGGTCTAAATATTTTCCGAATACACTGTATAACACCTTGTTGTAATGATTTTTATCTGAACCTTTTTTTCAATGGACCTCTTTTTTGCTGATTCTTGTGAAGAAGTTCCCCCTCTCTGTTTTTTTTCTATAGTTAACTGAAATATTGATCAATCTTAACAGGGGAATTTTCTAAGCAAAGGCAGCGGCGTAGGTGCATAGGCCTTATTTCTCTGTGCAAAGGCTTTGCCTCTATTTTGGCAAGCTATTTTAGAAGATCCACAATATGCCACTCTTTATGTTGCAGTAGGGAAGTGTATTGTAGCACGGCTCATTTAAATCAGCCTGGATACCCAGATTCCTTGCTAAGGCCAAACACTATGCCATGCCCACAGACGTTAGTTTCTTATCCGCAATGAGTCTGGATCTAAGTTCATCCCCGACCCTTCACCGAATGCCAACAAATTTGGGTCCGTCTGACTGGTCCAGAAAGCGATGGGTTGGGGCGAGAGGCAGAAAACGCGTGGGTAAAGCGGCGGTTTGAAAATGTGTCATTGGCTTTGATACTCCTCTGATTGGTTAGAGAAGATCCAATCATTGATGACTTTGTTTTGTACGACACCTCTTGTGCCCTTCGTCACCACAAACGACTTCAATGAAGGCAGTCTCCGACTAAAGTATGTAGCGAACGACAGAGCATCGGAAGAATTTAGTGTGAGTCGTCAGGCTACATTTTAAACAAGGCTTCTGCTGGAAACGTCTAGAATCCACTGAAGAGAGAGACTCCATGTGTTGGATCTGGTGTGTATATGATGCCTTCTGATGTACAGGCTAATTCCATATACAGTACATCAGCACATGTGGCAGATACAGGGGATCAGGCATTAGGGGCATCATGTGAAGCCCTGCTGTCAGAACAGTAAAAGAGCAATCAAAGACTGGAAAATTGCCTGCTTATATGAATATGATATTAATGCAGCAGGGTAGAATATCTTCTGTCCTCCCTCTTCAACATGTCAAATTTTGGCGTAAATCATCTTACTTTGACCCATCTGTATTAATATTGGCTAATCATATTTCCTCATGTAAAGGCTTATTTGCTCAATGGAAGTGCCATTTAATATGCAGACTGCACTCAAGGATTGTGAGACTGTGTGTGTGTTGAGTCCCATGTACTAATGCTCTCACTCTCTCTTGCTGACATTCTACATCAAACCCACACTGACACACCTACACATATACACACACGCTGTAAAAAAAAAAAAGACAACTTAACCAATTGCTTAATCAACGTTATGAGTGTACTTCTAAAGGACTATAATTTTAGCTAATGTGTTCAAGTTTGTTTACTCAGCAAACCTTGTGGAGTAAACTTACAAATTCATGTTCGCTCAAAACCACTTAACTATACCCATCATCATATTTCCCAGCATGCTCTATTGCAGGTTGATTTTCAGAATTGTTTGTTTTAATAACTGTTTTTACATGTACGTTGTATGTATTGCATCTCATCTCTGTTCATTTATTTCTGCAGACAAGTCACCAAATCCACACTCTAACTCAACCTCACCCTCGCCATAGAAGACACCATTGTCTCTCCCTCCCTCCACGCATGCAACATTGGCGTCATCCTGGATTCTACCTTCTCCTTCAACCACCACATCCGACAGACTGTCAAAACCTCATTCTTCCACCTCCGCAACGTCTCCAAAGTCAGATCCTTCCTCTCCCATCCTGGCTCTGAAACCCTCATTTATGCATGCATCTCCTCCCAGCTAAATTACTGTAACTCACTACTTTATGGCATCAACACAAGCTGCCTCCATAAACACCAAATGGTTAAAAACTCTGCAGACTTACCCAGAAAGACAGCTGTAATCACTGCCAAAGGTGATTGTAACATGTATTGAATCAGGGGTGTGAATACTTATGTGAATTAGATATTTCTGTATTTGATTTTCAATACATTTGCACACATTTATAAAAACACATTTTCATTTTTATCATTATGAGGTATTGTGTGAAATGTTTTTAATCTATTTTGAATTTAGGCTGTAACACAACAACATGTGGAATACGTCAAGTGGTATTAATACTTTCTGAAGGCACATGATTGGTTGATTTAATCTTATGCTACACAACAATACATTTCTAAACTAAACCAATCTGTTAGTAATCTGTTGGACCCCTTACTGATGTGGCTTTTAAAGTTTGATTATTGAGACTACCTAAATAATATAATCTTCCCAACGCCAGCAATTGTTCTCAATGCAGGTTGCGGTGGTGATTAAAAGTTCCAATTGTTGGATATCCTCACTCTGGCTAGATTCCAATATGACACATCACTTTGCAAGCCAGCATAATGTGACTTGCGGGCTTGATGTGGTCTATAAACTAGGAGTTATAGACCTCTGTGTTAGGGTGTAACTAGGCCCTCAAAGAAAGGCCTTATGATTAATGTATTGTCATAAAGACAACATTCACTTAGACACTCACTTGCTGAAGGCTACAGGACTGAAACCCATTGAATACAACAACCATCGCTAACAAATAAAGTAATGGGTGGTAACTACAATTTACTTTAAAGGCAAGGCACACTGGGAAATAAGGTAGAATAAATTCTCAAGTTGAATTGTATGGTCACTCAACCTAAAATTCTATGTTGAGTGGACTTTTAATTCCTCTTGAGGATGTATGTTAGTTCAGCTATATGCCCAAATGTTGAGCGAACTCACAAACCTATTGCAGCTGGTTGCCTTACAATAGTACGTTGAATCAATGTATTTATTTTTTTACAGTGCACACACATACACACACACACACACAGAACATTGAAATGTACTTTTACCTGAGTGCACCTTCCAGGCAGGGGCTGTGGAAAGATCTGGGTTAAAAGGAATGAGGGAATGAGTTGAGTGGGTCGTAGTCACACAATCCTGCTACTGAGCCAACGTGGCGCTATCTCTTCAGCACAGCATCTCGTGCTCAGCGGCAAAGATAGACGCATTGGAATAAGCAACAACAAGGAGACCGACAGAAATAAAATATTTGGGTCAAAGTTTCCAAAAGCCACTACTGGCAAGAGAAGGAACAATGAATAATGGCTTAATTTACCTAACGTTAATCACATTCCATTACACCTTGAGTAAAAAACTGTGGGAGCAGATCTATCAAAAAGATCTGCAAGTGTAGACTTTGTCTCAATGTCAACTTTCAGTATATGCCTGTAACAGAAGCGCAAATGCAGTATTCAGACACAGACAGAGATGAGACACACACACACACACACAAATACACAAGCAGAACACCTCTGTCGTTGAAAGATCAAAAGTGTGTGTAGTTCACTGGTAGAATTTTGAGGATGAATCTTGATCCGCTATTTGAGTCTGTCAGCAGAATAGGGCCATACATTTCCACTCTGCCACTCATACAGAGGCACAGGCATCCTGCATGGCTACAACAAGCTTATGGCTTTTGGGAGGGAGAAATCATGCTTGTGTGAAATTACCCTAAGACATTAAATTCTAGAGGGACAATTCACACCACAACTACTCTGAAAAAGACAGTAGTAAAAATAAACAGCCTCATTTATACACTTGGAAAATAGCAACTTTGTATTCAGTACTTCTCCTCGCAAAGGATTCCTGGTGTAACAGCTGTCCAGTTGATTGGTGTTTATTCTGACGATAGACACAAGGAAGCACATTAGATGTGCAGGACAAAAGTATGTTGATGGGTGTAGATTCATGATTCGTCTGTTAGCATGGAAATAAGTGTGAATTAGCAGGTAGCTAATGTAACCATAACAATTAGAGCATGCTAGCTAACTCTCTCTTACAGAAATAACATATAAAGCACATCCCAGGATGCCCCAATATCTAACAGGTACTGTACACATATACACTAAACAAAAATATCAACGCATCATGTCCCATGTTTCATGAGCTGAAGTAAAATATCCCAGAAATGTTCCATACACACAAAAAGCTTATTCCTCTAAAATGTTGAGCACAAATTTGTTTACATCCCTGTTAGTGAGCATTTCTCCTTTGCCAAGATAATCCATCCACCTGACAGGTGTGGCATATCAAGAAGCTGTTAAACAGCATGATCATTACCCAGGTGGGGTTATGGTATAGGCAGGCATAAGCTACGGACAATGAACACAATAGCATTTTATCGATGGCAATTTGAATGTACAAAGATACCGTGACGAGATCCTGAGGTCCATTGTCGTGCCATTAATCAACATTCCACAGGCCACAATCAACAGCCTGATCAACTTTATGTGAAGGAAATGTGTTGCATTGCACGAGGCAAATGGTGGTTACACCCGATACATACTGACTGTTACATTTTTTTGTTTTTTTAAGGTATCTGTGACCAACAGATGCATTTCTGTATTCCCAGTCATATGAAATCCATAGATTATGGCCTAATGAATTGATTTAAATGGATGTATTTCCTTATGAACTGTAACTCAGTAAAATCTTTGAAATTGGTTCATGTTGCATTTATATTTTTGTTCAGTGTATATACACATCATGTACATAGTGAATTCCTACACATTGTAAATCTGAAAATAGAATGCAGAGAATGCAGTATTTCACTTGCAGGTCAATATCAGACTGGGAAGAATTTATGTTTGCGATCACCCCATCTGCAAGCATGACCAATGGCATAACACCTTATTGACATCTGACTTGAACCAACCAATTATAATATATAAACATCAAATACATATTTCTGCAGTGTCAAGTGGAAATGTATAAACTGGGTGGTTCGAGCCCTGGATGCTGATTGTCTGACATCCATGGGATATCAGACCATATACCACTGGTAGGACAAAACATGTATTTTTACTTCTCTAATTACGTTGGTAACCAGTTTATAATAGGAATAAGGCACCTTGGGGGTTTGTGGTATATGGCCAATATACCACGACTAAGGGTTGCATCCAGGCACTCCACGTTGCAGAGTGCCTTGATTTTATGAATTTGTTTATTTAATTTGGGGAACTAGGCCAAAAGCAACCCTGAAAGTACATTGTAGAGCATGTGGAACCACGTGAATGTGATGTAATGAAAACAGGTCACAGACAGGCAGGAGAGTTAGGGAAGCTGCTGATGCTTCATGAGCACACTGACTGACCTTGATCTCCTCTAATGGGCTGGAGCACCACTGTGAGCAGCATGGGTTCCATGTTTATTTACGTCACCTGAGTAATCAGTGTTTTCCTGTTAGATAATATAAGAATGTGTGTATCCTGAAAGCTCTGCAGCGATGACCTACACAGTGTTTTAATGAGTTTTAATAAAACTCATTAACTGGTGTAGTAAAACAGATCAACCTTTGGTTAAATACAGTACATCTGCTCTTTAGTGCAAGAGGTACATTAACCCTGTGTATTTACATAACATTCTAGCAGAATGCTCTTATCCAGAGCAACTTACAGTAGTGAGTACATACATTTTCATACCACATGGGAATTGATCCCACAACCTTGGTGTTTCACACACCATGCTCTACCGAATGAGCTACATATTCATCTGGATCTAGATTCAAAGTATAGTAATGACCTGTTCAGGTTTCAGGGGGAGCAACCCACTTTTGAGTGTAATAAGATCTTAATAAGTAACAACATACCTCGCAACTCCCAGTATTCAGAAAAATGTTTGGTCAGAAAATCAAAACCACCCCAGGGTTAGGACTAGGGGTCATCACCCTTTCTTTAGGTTGGGATATGATACAAATTGATATGAGCCCTAGGTTAGAGCTGGGATGATCATGGGTGTGTAGGAATACTAATACTGATGACAACCATGGCAGGGTGATTGAAGGAATAGGAGCCCATGGAGAACAGGAGAACAGATCCAGCTCCAGTGCCTTTATTGGATTGGTTGTCCTCTCCCCTCCCCTGCTCTCTGAGGTCTTCCTTGGCTGACTGCCCCTCTGCACAGACTGCACAGCAGACCTGAACTCTGTCTGCCATATGCAGAGGCAAGCTAAGTTAGCTCAACAGACTGATTGTTGGCAGCGAAAGGAGGTTTGCGGACAAGATTTGTGCAAACATTGAAATTAGTTACCTTCAGAGTTCCACTCCATTGAACAAGTGACTGGAAGTCATACGACACATTTTCTAATCAGATCAAAGTCCCAGATATGCATTTCCCCCCTCTTATTTGGAGAATGTTTAATGATGTGTTTTGATCGAGGAGTCCGGGAGCAGATGGGGGAGACTATTTTATTTAGGCTATATGTGTTTTCAGTCACTTTTCACTCTGTGCGTTATCAGTTGACACAATGACACAGTGTGAAAAATATTACAGTAATAAATTAAATCTAACAATATGTTATGCAATTGTGCTCATAAAAAACAATATTTTGTGACAAAAGGAAAAGTGAGTGCTCACTGAATCATCAGTATTCAATAAAGAGCACAAATAATGTGTTAAATAATTCCTTCCCAAACTATTAATGCTGTGCCATGAACAATTAGATTGGATGGCTGGCAAAGAGCATAGTTTAAATATTAATTTAAGGATGTATTTTAATGTTTGATGGTGCTTAAGTGAGACAAAGTGTGCACTTCACAGGACACCCCTGCTGACAGTGTGCACTGCACTGACTACACTTCCTGCTCTGCTCTCTCCACAAGAACCTCCAATATACAGGTATAATAAGTACAAGTAAAGTAAGTAGGTAAGCCTTACTTAGAAAAGTAAGTAAGTCCAAACCAGAATGGCCCAATATACATTATGTTTAGTTTACCAACATATATATTTATATATATTATATATATAGTTAACATGGTGATGGTAATGATGACACATTTTACTTTTTAAAATAGTGCATTGGGCATGCTCCCTGTTTAAAGACAAATGTGACAATATATTATGTTATGAAAATGTATTTTGTTATGTTGTTTAATGCATAAAACTGTATGGAATCTGAAAAATTATGTTTTATTTTCATGTTTAAATATACAGTGCCATTGGAAAGTATTCAGACCGCTTTACTTTATCCACATTTTGTTACTTTATAGCCTTATTCTAAAATGGATTAAATCAATATAAATCCTCAGCAATCTACACACAATACACCATAATGACAAAGTGAAAACAGGTATTTAGAAATGTTTGCACATTTATTACGAATAAAAAACAGAAATACCTTATTTACATAAGTATTCAGACCCTTTGCTTTGAGACACTAAATTGAGCTGAGGTGCAACCTGTTTTCATTGATCATCCTTGAGATGTTTCACCTGGGGTAAATTCAATTCATTTAACATGATTTAGAAGGCACACACATGTCTATATAAGGTCCCACAGTTGACAGTGCATGTCAGAGCAAAAACTAAGCCATGAGATCGAAGGAATTGTCCGTAGAGCTCCGAGACAGGATTGTGTCGAGGCAAAGATCTGGGGAAGGGTACCAAAACCTTTCTGCAGTATTGAAGGTCCCCAAGAACACAGAGGCCTCCATCATTCTTAAATGGAAGAAGTTTGGAACCACCAATCAGTCCTTTATGGTAGAGTGACCAGACGGAAGCCACTACTCAGTAAAAGGCACAGGACAGCCCGCTTGGAGTTTGCCAATGAAACCAAGATTGAACTCTTTGGCCTGAATGCCAAGTGTCACGTCTGGAGGAAACCTGGAACCATTCCTACGGTGAAGCATGATGGTGGCAGCATCATGCTGTGGGGATGTTTTTCAGTGGCAGGGACTAGGAGCCTACTCAGGATCGAGGCAAAGATGAACGGTGCAAGGTACAGAGAGATCCTTAATTAAAACTTGCAACCGGAGCGCTCAGGACCTCATACTGGGGTGAAGGTTCACCATCCAACAGGACAACGACCCTAAGCACACATCGCAGGAGTGGCTTCGGGAAAAGACTCTGAATGTCCTTGAGTGGCCCAGCCAGAGCCCAGACTTAATTTAATCAATGTTAGAATAAGGCTGTAACGTAACAAAGTGTAGAATAAGTCAAGGGGTCTGAATACTTTCCAAAGGCACTGTACATGTGAATATGTTGTCATCCAACTCTTTGCAGTAGTTTATCTTCTAAGCTCTACCAACTCCATCACATTTTATTCTGCAGTTTGCAGTTCTAAAATGTCTAAATACAGCTGTTTCCAGCTATAAACACGTTTTTCAGCCCTTTGTAGCAATTTGCCTGCAAGTTGATATGTGTCATATTTCTATATCCCCCATAACTTTCTTATTGGTTTTTATTTTCTTCTGCAAGCTCTACTTTCTAACTTCTGAATAAAACAACATAAAAAAAACATAGATAAAGCATGGACTTCATCTCCAACTTTCAGCGGGAAACCTCTAACACATTATTAATTGTCATATTACAAATTATTAATCACATTATTTTATGAGTTATTCATCAGCTTGCAACCACAGCAGAAGCCTGGAATGGAACACTTTGAGTGATGTAAGGTTGACTCTAGGTGTGCTTACTTCTCTGCTCTCCCTCCGCTTCCTGTAACAGGTACAGTATCTGACAGATGGGTGGGAAAGGGCAGGCGAATAAGCAAAACAAAGTTGTCATGGCAACTTTGTAAACTATTTTGCTCTACCTTTTGTTTTGCTTTTGTACCCTCCATTTGCTAAAGAGCTCAGCGTGCAATTTCATATTGAGCATGCCATTTTGTAACTGATATTAATCAGGTAAATACAGTGAGCACCATAATTCATTGGACAGTGACAACTTTTTGGTTATTTTGGTTCTGTACCCTAGCACTTTGAGTTTGAAAGGATACAATGACAATGAGGTTGACGTGCAGACTGTCAGCTTTCATTTGAGGGTATTTTCATACATATCGGATGAACCGTTTAGAAATTATAGAACCTTTTGTACATAGTCCCCCCCATTTTCAGGCATAAAAAAAAACAATGGACAGTTTAACATAATGTAAAATAAAGTAATCATTGTTAATATTTGGTCGCATATCCTTTGCATGCAATGACTGCTTTAAGTCTGCGATGCAGCGACATCACCAGACGCTGTGTTTCTTCCCTGGTGATGCTCTGCCAGGCCTGTACTGCAGCCATCTTTAGTTCCTGCTTGTTTCGGGGACTTATTGCCTTCAGTCTCCTCTTTAGCATGTAAAATGCATGTTCAATTGGATTCAGATCCGGTGATTGACTCGGCCAGTCAAGGATTTTCCACTTTTTGGCCATCAAAAACCCCTTCGTTGCTCTAGCAGTATGTTTAGGGTCATTGTATTGTTGCATGATGAAGTGCCGTCCAATGAGTTTGCAGGCATTTGGTTTTGTCTGAGCAGATAAAATATTTCTGTAGACTTTGACACATCTACACCTGCATCCAGGAGAGTGTTTTTGATCTGTTGGGCTGTTGTCTGTGGGGTTTTCTTCACGTAGAGAGTATTCTCCGGTCATCCACTACAGTGGTTTTCCTCGGTCTCCCGGGTATTTTGACATAATTGAGTTAACCGGTTGTTTTTTTCTTGTTAATGATGAACCAAACTGTTGACTTGGGCATGCCCAGGGTTTTTGCAATGTTCCTGATTGATTGATTTTCATTTCTGAGCCTTTATGACGGCAAGCTTCATTTGCATCGACACGGCTGTCTTCCTCATGTTGTCACACCCCAACAACAACCTCCAAAGGCAATAGCAAAGTCGAGAATCAATACTATTCATCAATAGCTCTCCTGCATTCACTAACTACACAAATGAATACACCTGCCTAACGACACACATCTGTGAAGCCAATTCAACAAATACTTGTAGTACCTTAAAATGGGGGGAACGTACAAAAGGTGCTGTCAGTTCTAAACGGTTCATCCGATATGTATGAAAATACCCTCAAATTAAAGCTGACAGTATGCACTTCAACCTCATTGTCATTGTATCCTTTCAAACTCAAAGTGCTAGAGTACAGAACCAAAATATATAAAATATTTTTGCTGGCGTGTATAAGGAACAACGCTCTTACAGTTCTGTGCTGGTACTTAGAGTGAATCATCCTCAAGAAGAGAAGATCCCCTTTGTTTATTCTCTCCAAAATGGCTGACGGGCGAGGAACCGCAGATTCAGCACTACAGCTTTGGGTTATAATAGACAAAGGATGCAGTTAAAAACTACCGTTACTGTTGGGTGTCTGGTAACACACACAAACAACAACATGCACATACACTCAACACGTTTTCCATCTGCTCCTGTTCTTCTGTGATCCATCACTTAAAGCAGCTTGCATTGAATTACAGTAATTTCGTTTTTTGACTGCTGATATCTTAACTCCAGCATAAAACTACTGACTCCATTACCGTATTAATTAGGCTTCCATGATGTGCAATGAGCTCTGGGGTGCCTCAGTTCTGGCTGCCAGATTCACTTAGTGCCGTATGTTTCCTGTTGTCATGCATCTCAGAGACAATACAAAGCTGAAAGAATCCTTTCAAAAAAGTTACCTACTGCCTGTAGCTGCAAGTTCTGGTCTCATTGTATGGGCTTCTTTAGCAAGTCCTCACAACAGGTGTCTGTCATGTCTTTATCTCATTTTGATCCTTCTCCGCCACCATTTTTTCTGTTTCACAAAGCCCAGGGTGCACTATGTTTATGCTCCAGCGCTGCACAGTCTGTTTGTGGTGCTATAAAGCTGAAAGTCATTAAACCCCCCCCCCCCCCACCCTAAGCAATAAAATGGCTTCAAAGAGTTCCACGGTTGCCATGACAACCAAAATAGAAGCAATTATATATGATTTAAGGAGAAAAAGCTGATGAGACGGAATTTCAAAATAGCCCATGGAGTCCTGTCTATGCCAGGAGTTAATGTAATCTTGTGTTCACACCCACATCTTGGTTCCAGTTTTTTTCCCCCCGCAAATCTGCATGCGTTTACTTAATCAGGTTCCCTCTTATTATGAGGGAGAACATGAATCATATTCTTCCTTCTCATGAACATAGAATCTAAATATAGATTAACAAAGAGGCCAATAGTGGCATGTCGTCTTGAGCCTAAAGTTTGTCTGTGTATGGCAGTGCAGCAGCTGTGACATCTATTGAGTAACTTTAATTACTTAGTGTTCACATTACTGCAATATAATTACTGACTCATACTTCCATCACAATCACTTTCATTGTATGAGGCCATAACTTTTAATAGCAGGTTGAACGTTTGCATTTCCTTCAGGAAAGTCAAGAAAAAATATCAGAAAACATGTTTCACCTGAGAACCTGAGGTCTGTTACTAATAGGCTGACTCAGTAAAAATTGTCTCATGAGGTGACTTACTGTGCTCATCCACTTCCTCTCTGCCATGACGGTGACAAAGCCATCCCAGTCTTCTTCAATCAGCGGAGTAATTTGACATCTCTACATTCCACGGTAAGGACACTGTCTTCCCCTCTGGCTCTCCAGTAATAACATTTGAGGCACAGAGGATGGAGTTCAATATGTGTTGGTAGTTCAAGGGAAATGAGAGAAATGAGCTCTCGACATATCCTCTCTCACGTTGGGCTCCTAAAGGTCTCCGATGAGAGGCAGTATTTGTAGTGTCTTTGATTATGTTTCACTGACCTTTAGTGTTGACCTGCTTAAAAGTCTGACTGATCTGACTCAATGTGGATAAGCAATGCCCAAAGAGGAGGCATACTGTTCTCAAGCACTCTGTGAATGCTGGTTACTATTGCTACTCAGAACTATGTAAGTTCTGAGAGTATAGAGCAGTGGTTCCCAACCAGGGGTACTAGGACCCCTGGGGGTACTTGGCCTATCCACAGGGGGTACTTGAGAAGACTCATGAGGCCATAGGCCTACTGATAAAATGCACATGAGGGGGTACTTCAGGGGTACTCTGGGCAGAGCAAAATTCAGTTGGTGTTACAGTAACCCAAAAAATTTGGGAACCACTGGTATAGATAATCAGTTGTGATATGAAGAGTCACAAATAACGCTATGACTAAAATCACATTATCAGGGTTGTAAAAGTGAAACCAAATTGTTAGTGGTTTTGGCGATAACGTAAGCTTGGGGAGCCCTCTGTGACATCTGCTTTACTTGTAGACTCATAACCCATGACAAACTAAAACAACATACTGTAGCATAAGTTCAGAAGTTAATGCATTAATAATCTAATTAGCAAACCTGGAAGAAAGACTGGCAATGAAAGTCCCTCAACCTGTGTCTTTTCTTCATCATTTTTGGAATTAAGGCCATTGAAGATATGGTTTTGCTCTTTACTGTTTTGATTGTGTTCTTAGGGCCTGTGTCACCAGGTTTCTGCTAGAAGCAGTGACAACATAAAACCACGTGGGAAGATAATTCCATCAACACAAAGGTTAGAAATTGACCCTTTTGTCCTGTGCAAGTGCCCTTGCAACAGGGAATTGAGCTGTAACCATGTGTCGCTTATGTCTCTTTATACAAGGTCTTAGAGGACATTAACAGACATACCTGTCAATACATTGCTTGTGCAACATTTGAGTAAGTATTAGGGAGCACCAGACATGATACAGTGAAATTCACAGGCCAAATTTAAGAGGAAAACACATTCCATAATCTCTGTTTCCTGCAGTTATGGCAAATGTCTCCATTTTCGGAGGTAGCATTGGAAATTAATTCACCGTACTTACAGTATGTTGGGTAACACTTACAGTATATTGGGTAACACTTACAGTATGTTGGGTAACAGGTGTTAGGCAACACTTGTGTACAGGTATCCAGGTCTCTTGTAAGTGGGCCACTTTGGGTTGAGACAATCATTCTGAGATTTTTCTTCCAATATTATCAATTATTAATTGAGAGCAAATTCAGAGCAATAGAGCACATACAATTGATTTGATGTACAGCACATCACAAATATATACATACACACATCAAATAGGCTACATCACATGTATAAGACCCATATTAAGGGTTACCTCAGTAGTTGGATGAGCGAAAATGTCCCTTCTGCTCCTTGACTGAATTAATTCTAAATGAATAGTCTGTTGTTGCTATCCTTGTGAGGCAATCCAGGTGTGCATTGGTCAGTCTGTTTCTCTGTGTTTGTTTCACAATGTTCATTGTTGAAAATGTTGCTTCATATGAATAAATGCTGACAAAAAATGGTCACCTTTTGCACACACTGCTTCAGAAGTGGATACTCTGTGTCTGACACAAGGCTCCAGAAATGGGTAACACCTGAACTTAGCTCACCTTGCAATGTGTCATTTGCCTGCAGCTCCACTATCTCACTCTCTATTCCAGCACGGTTAGGACAGAGGGTCAGAGATGACACTGGCACATGAAAGGGCTTCTCAATGAAGTTGAAAAACTCCTTGTACTCCATGATATCCTTGAATCTTGACTCAAACTCCAACTGCAACTCTTCCAATGCACACACAAATGCATCATAGCTAAAAGGTTGCAGTATGTCTGCGTTTGATGTGGTGACTGCTCTGAGTTTTGGGAAATGAAATGCTGTGACCACATGCAACATTTTGCCAAGAGTTTTAGCTTTCCCTTGGCGATTCACCGTGTTCAGGTGGCAGGTGATGTCAGTTAAAAAGCCAGCTTCAATATCCACTGTGGATCATTCAGCTCTGGTTCCTCTCTCCCCTTGCTTGCAACAACTTCACGGATTTGAGGGAGGAGAGAGAGAAACTCTGAGACAGCCATCTCACCTCATTGCGAAATATAAAGTCGCCGTATTCTGTCTGGTATTTCTCCAGCAACACGCGGAATTGCTGGTGATTCAGTGCCCTCGCAATAATAATGTTCACCACTCGTTCACATTCTGTAAGTCACAGTCCTTGAGTTTAGCCACAAGTGCTTCCTAATGAATGATACAATGAAACGTAACACATTCAGGAACATCCTCTTTCTTTCTCATCAGGCCTATAGTGCCCTACCAAGCAAAAAGGCAGTAACTGCTAATTTGGATGAACATGAGTTGATGTCATTTTTGCTACATTAACTACAGTACATGCTTAATCAAGTGGACAAGTATCCTGCCTCTTGTGTTTTGTATTGTGTTTTGGAGAAAATGGGGGTCATGTTAGCAGTAACTGCGCTAGGTTACTGTGAAACCAAGGTAAATAAAATACATTTTTCTCAGTTCCACTCTATGAGCAGTTACTGCCTTTTTGCTTTGTAGGGCAGTATGAGTCCCTTCTTCCCTCACATGTTTGGGGCGCCGTCAGTGCACACAGATGCCAGATTTGACCAGTCAATATTATTATCAGCAAAATAAAGCGGACCCAAACACATAAGTGGGCAATGTCACTTACATCAGTGCTTTCGTCAAGCGCAATACTAAAACACGGCGACACAAATATGTCAGTAATCAGTTGCTTACCGATGTCCTTGCCTATGTCTTCTATGCGTCTTGTTATGGTCGAGTCTGAGAGTTGTAGTCCATTAATTTGCTTATTTTCAGCTGAGGCCAAAAAACATTATTTGACATTAGCGTTAGCTATGTTAGCTAGCTGTATTTCCCCGCCCCCATCTTCCTGATTTTCCTGGTTCTCCGGTGGTTGTTCGTTCATAGCTGTCACGTTGTTCTCCAGCTCTTTCCCCTCGTTTTCATTGTCAATAGTGATTCAGGCTTGCATTAAACACATTGAATTGAAATTGTATCATTGTTATGTATTATGAATGGAAAATAGGAAACTCACTGTGAGCCGCAAATTAAGAGCCGCGCAATGAGTACCAACATTATCAACATTATTCATGTACTGGCGGAGTGCTGATTTGATAGTTGAGTTTCTTCTGATTCAAACAGTGTTTTTTCTGATTAAATCAATCCAAACTTGAATTCTTGCACTACACTCACTACAAAAGCCGTAGTCAGATCTATCCTCTGTTATTCGATATAGTGTGTATAGAAATGGCTTATAAAGGCTTCAACTTAAAAATCAAAGATGCACAATCAAAGGCTCTCTCTCTTCTTCTCACATCAAGGACTTGGAACAGGAAAAGCTGATGTAGCCAGTCCTTCACAGACAGATTTGACAGTATGATTCTTACCCCTCATCATCCCATCTTGTGAAGAAATCCTGTGCGCCTCATTTTGAGACAAACACTTGCTTCTCTTCTCGCCTCCAGCAATAACAAGATATGACAGTTGAGATGCCGAAGCAAACTTAATATGAAAGGCGGGAGGCTTTTGCACCACAAACTACTTTGTGTAATAATGACGGTAATAGCCCTTCTGCTTCCTCTACAGCAGTGTTACTCACAATTTTCTGTAAGTGGGCCACTTTGGGTTGAGACAAGCATTCAGAGGGCGGCACATATTTTTATTCCAATATTATCAATTATCAATTGAGAGCAAATTCAGACCAATAGAGCACAAACAATTGATTTAATGTACAGCACATCACAAATATATACATACACACATCAAATAGGCTACATCACATGTATAAGACCCATATTAAGGGTTACCTCAGTAGTTGGATGAGCGAAAATGTCCCTTCTGCTCCTTGACTGAATTCATTCTAAATGTATAGTCTTTTGTTGCTATCCTTGTGAGGCAATCCAGGTGTGCATTGGTCAGTTTGAGTAACACAATGAGTACCACTGCTCTACGGGGTTAATGCACTGAGACCTCCTGCCTCACTGTCTGCTTTTCAAAGGTGAAAGGCTTTTAAAGTGTTATGGAGCTGCAAATGTTAACTCTGAGCACAAGTGAATTAGCCATACTCTGTCACCTTTCTCGCAGGCCAGGGAAAACAGTCAGGGCCTGAGGATGGAGGGGAACTAAAATAGCCAGTGTTTTGATTGTGCTGTGAATAAAAATGCACAATCAATGCGACACATGGTTGAAGAATAATGGATGTCAGCTGGTCGGATGGTTTGTTCCATTATTCATCTATTTAATATTTAATCCATTGGCCTCTTTACATAAATGGGTGCCACGTTGAAACGTGTCGGGCCCCAGGACTTGAGAAATGACTACACGCTATAAAATGGGCCTGCCTGTCTGGGACTATTTGTCCTGCCGATCGCCGCCTAAGATTCAACCAGTCTTCCCATGAGAGATTTCAGTGGTCAACTGGTGTGATCAATGCACGCACTACATACAGTAACTTACAAATTACAGCCCTCAGTGAATCATGTGGTAATGTAAATCCCAAAGAGATTTGTGCTTTTGTTGATCTGATGATGTACTGCTAACTCAGACTAAGAGGTCAGTGGGACTTACCTAGAGACAACTCAAATCCTGGATGGTTCATTCAGCAACAAACACATTATCATATGATGCATCACCTTCCCATAATCTTTAACATAGAGGGTGAAATGGTGAGGCTAATGTTCTTGCGCTTTAATAGACAGTTTTGAGGGCTAAAAACATGGTCTGATGTTTAAATCTCTCACACAAACATACCAGTTCTTATTTACCAAATGGACAATTACTTTGTGTATTTTACTTGCTTGGTATAGGCGGCATGTCAGTGCTAAATAAATGGTTCAAAAAGTTTAGAGCAACACAAGGCCCTGAGACAAGTTGTCATTTTCCCCATTTCTGTCTCTAGGGTCTCTTTCCCCAAAGAGGGCAGTACACACTCTGTAGTCACCTTACATACAGTATAGTCACACAAGGATTACATACCCTCAGGCTAAACTAAGTTATTACATTTAGAGCATTAATGTATTATTTAGGAATACTCAATTATATATTTGTTTTGTGTTTCAACTGACTCTCAACAACTACAGTAAATAACTCCCAAAAGGCATATTCCTGGCACTTGCTTCAGAAGAACAATTACCATGGGAGAGCCGGGTGAATTCCTTTTAAAACAGCCACAACATAGAGGCATGTTGATGTCACCCTGGTGTTACTGCTATGTGTAAAGTGAATATTTAAACAGCAAAAGCCATAATTGTAAACTAACCAGACACTGTTTAGTAAAATGGCATTCCATAGCAAAGTTTTTCTTTCACTATGTAATCTAATGATCTCCCAGTGGATAGTGCTCGTGCACACCTCTCTTTTAATTACTTTTAACAACACACTGTAGGAGCTCAGCTTTCTATCTGTTGCATGGAAATGAAAGCGAGGGTTCCGCTTTCGCAGAACACATCATATGCAAGTGAATAATACAGACCTTGAACATTATAGCCTTGTAGGAGTGTTCGTTATATGATTAATTGTAGTTTCAATTAAACAAATCAGGTGTCTTTTGAAAACATAAATTGTAAAACATCCATTATATTCTAAAGTGATAGTCACTTGTGTATGTGTTGCCGACGACAGGTTTTAAACCCTTTATCATCTGCACAACTCTAGATGACGGTATAGTCCAGTGAGCTAAAGCCAAGGCATTGGCTCTTGGAACTAACACACGTCTTCAGGTCTAAGTTAAGGTTATACTCTTCATGAAGGAGTGGTTCACTGAAGGTAGGAAACAACACCTCCAATTCGATGATCCTCAACACAGGGGCCCCACAAGGGTGCATGCTCAGCCCCCTCCCGTACTCCCTGTTCACCCATGACTGCGTGGCCACGTATGCCTCCAACTCAATCATCAAGTTTGCAGACGACACAACAGTAGAAGGCCTGATTACCAACAATGACGAGACGGCCTGCAGGGAAGAGGTGAGGGCCCTGGCAGAGTGGTGCCAGGAAAATAACCTCTCTCTCAACGTCAACAGAACAAAGGAGCTGATCGTGAACTTCAGGAAATAGTAGACGGTGTACGCCCCTATCCACATCGACGGGACCGCAGTGGAGGAGGTGGAAAGCTTGAAGTTCCTCAGCGTACACGTCACTGACAATCTGAAATGGTCTACCCACACAGACAGTGTGGTGAAGAAGGCACAACAGGAGGCTGAAGAAATGTGTCTTGGCCTCTAAGACCCTCACAAACTTTTACAGATGCACAATTGAGAGCATCCTGTCGGGCTGTATCACCGCCTGGTAAGGCAACTGCACTGCCCGCAACCGCAGGACTCTCCAGAGGGTGGTACGGTCTGCCTAACGCATCACCGGGGGCACACTGCCTGCTCTCCAGGACACCGACAGCACCCGATGTCACAGGAAGTCCAAAAAGATCACCAAGCACATCAGCCTGTACACCCCGTTATCATCCAGAAGGCGAGGTCAGTACAGGTGCATCAAAGCTGGACCAAGAGACTGAAAAACAGCTTCTATCTCAAGACCATCAGACTGTTAAATAGACATCACTATCCGGCTACCACCCAGCTACTCAACCCTGCCCCTTAGAGGCTGCTGCACTATATACATAAACATGGAATCACTGGCCACTTTAATAATGGAACACTGGTCACTTTCATAATGTTTACATACTGTTTTACTCATCTCCTATGTATATACTGTATTCTATTCTACTGTATTTTAGTCAATGCCACTCCGACATTGCTCATCCTAATATTTATATATTTCTTAATTCCTTCTTTACTTTTAGATGTGCGTATTGTTGTGAATCGTTAGATACTACTGCACAGTTGGAGCTAGAAATACAAGAATTTCACTACACCCGCAATAACATCTGCTGAATATATGTATGTGACCAATACAATTTGATTTGATTTTAACCATCTCTGATACATATGAAGTGACAGTGGTACCTTGCATTCCTCCTCCTACTCATCTCATTACTCATTCTTTACTGTCCAGTACCATGGTGACATTCCTGTTGAGGTGACATCCACACTCACCCTCAACTGTCTCTAAACACATTCACAAGTCAAACCATATTCCTTCTTACCACATAGTGTACTGTTTGTGTTCTAACCAATACACTGAAATGTTCATCTTGCAGAAATATTTATCTTCTTGCACGCATTGTGAATTTAACAATGGCTGACTCTCTGCTTGTGGAATTCTGTGATTCATTGCGGTGGTGAAAATGCCATCTTTACTCTGTACTACTATATTGATATACTTACTATATTTACGTTTTAATCTAGAATTCAAGGTGAGGAAATGTGTTTGGATGACACTGCATCTTGCATAATGTGTTACGAATACCACAAAACAACATGCCATGGATGTAAGAGCAATGAATGGGCTTTACTCCCGCTCCCTACTGCAAACTCACAGCACATAGCAGAACTGATTTAAACAGCATTTAATTTCTCAGGTTTGTAATGCATTATGTCATTCTGCATTTTATAGATGTTGTGTATGTACAATGCATTCATAATTTAATAATTCCCTGGCTTCCCACTGCAGTTTATGGAAAATAGGGAAGTAGGTAGCCTAGCGGTTACAGCGTTGGGCCAGTAACTGAAAGGTCGCTGGTTCAAATACCTGAGCTAAGGTGAAGAAACTGTTGATGTGTCCTTGAGCAAGGCACTTAACTCTAATTTGCTCCAGGGTCTGACCCTGTAGGTAGGGTGTCATTGTAAATAAGAATTTGTTCTAAACTGACTTGCCTAATTAAAACATTAGTCATTATTGAGCTCTTGCTGTGAGATTGCAATGTATAGAATTGTGCAGTAGATGCTCATGACAATAATGTCGGGTGTCTGGGAAAATGTATGGAGTAAAAAGTACATTACTTTCTTTAGGAATGTAGTGAAGTAAAAGTAAAACATTTACCCCAGAAAACAACTTAAGTAGTACTTTAAAGTATATTTAATTAAATACTTTACACCACGGCTGATAATTGTCTTGCCAGTTGTTACTGTGTACTCATTGGTTGTTCAGACTGACACAGGTGCACATGATTTTACCTAGTAAAGGAACATGTATTTTATACCTGTGTCAGAAGTGTTTGGAGAGTTGTCCAACCAAGATGATGTTTTACAGCTCATGGTTTTAATTGCTCTGTAGTTTTAAGCAATGTTGAACATCTTTGTATCTCTGTATTGTCCCTTTTCGCTTAGTTGGTATAGTATGGGACTTGCAATGCCAGCAGTATGGGTACAAAGACCTGTGTGGGTCAGTTAGTAGAGCATGGTGCTTTCAATGCCATGGTTGTGGGTTCAATTCCCACTGGGGAAAAGTATGAACATTTATGCACTCATTACTGTAAGTTGCCCAGTATAAGAACATCTGCTAAATTATTAGTAAATACGTTGTTTATAATCCTTTCAAGTGTTAGAACAGGCCACCTCTTTCACTGCCAGTATCACATTTTTCTGCCATTTGCAAAAAGACATGAGAACAGAATGAGGCTGTAATGAGGTTATTATCAGGCCAATCAGGCAATAACGCAGCATTCTACAGCGACCATTCATTTCTGATGTCCTGGAATAGCGCGGGCAAAGAGTCGATCTCGCTTGTCAGTTAAGACAGCGAACGTCTTGTGTTCTTATTTCTGCTGGAGCAGCAGAATTTAAACACTGTGTCCTATATGCTATTATCCTATATGCTATTATGTGACAGAGCAGTTGATGAGCTATACATTTTATGATGTGCAATAATCTAATAAATAAAGTGTAAATATTTTCAATACACTTGTGTACATACATATAATTATTAACTCATTAAGTTGGGTTACAACTTATGACCAATAATAGACAGCTAATGGCCTGGAGTGTAGGAGCGTTGGGTCATTAACCGAAAGGTTTTCAGATTGAATCCCCGAGCTGACAAGGTAAAAAATATGTCATTTTTCCCCTGAACAAGACAGTTAACCTACTGTTCCCCGGGCGCCGAAGACGTGGATGTCGATTAAGGCAGCCCCCGCACATCTCTGATTCATAGGGGTTGGGTTAAATGCGGAAGACACATTTCAGTTGAATACATTCAGTTGTACAACTGACTAGTATCCCTTTTACTTTAACACTTACAAAAGTGGTACAGTCTGTGCCAGGGATTTCGGGCATTCCCAGTTCTGTACCTATTTATTCAAGCGTCATTTTCATTCATAGTGTGTGAATACTGTGCTAGAATGTTAAAACCATCGTTCCCAGCCTATATCTAATGTAGGTAGGGGCACTCAGTCTGCTCGTTTATTGGCATGGTTATTCTTATTAGCTCTGCGCGCAACGGCTGAGACAGCGAAAGTGAGCGCCAGGGTAGGGAGTGAGCGGTTCTGACGCTGCTATGAGACCAGGCTGCAATACAGCTCCGCAAATTCAGTTTGTCTATTACAACTATGGATGCATTGTGCGTGAACTGACAGAGGCTTGTGGGGAACAGAAGCAGACCATTGTTTGGAATTTGTCTATTTTTTTGTCGCCAATGTAAAAGGAAATATGCAGCGAAGCCTTACCTTGGTCTTTGTCAGTTTTTGTGTTGGGTTTTGCTCTGGTTCAAGTTTCCCAAGTAATATCAATATAGGTGAGTATCATCAACACGGAATGCTTTTTATATCACTACTGCATCTTGTCAGTTTGACATCTAAACTGCTGCGTATTTCCAAAGTTGCATGACAGTCTCTATACGTCAAATGTTGTAATACATTCAAATATTCGTTGTATGATGACAGTTGATGTGTACCTACTTTCAACCTTGTCTTCATTGATTGTCTTTGTCTTGCTAACAGGGGGATTGTTCCCAACGGGCTCCCATGAATATGAGGTTTTTCGGTTTGCACTCTCTCATCACCAGGATATCCCCAAACTGGTACCACAAGTGGACATGGTCGACACCGCAAGCAGCTTTGCTATGACATATGCATGTAAGTTTAGCCTTTATATCCCCCGAATGAACAGTACATGTAATTGCACTGAATAGTGTTCCCACTTTGATGACAGTTAGTGTTAAAGGTGTTCAAATGCTGTCTGCATTGCATTAACATCTGTTGCATTAATAAATGTCAAGGATATTGTCATTCACCCCGTTTTCATTTTGGAGGTAGTAAATGATCCTGCTTAGGCACTCATATTTAGATAAATCTGCAGTTCTCTGATATATTAAAACATTTTAATGCACCATATGTTGGCATCGTGCGAATACTTTTTGTCTTTCATTTTGTCTAAGGAACCTGCACAACAGTTGGAGAATAATGAGTGTTAAGGGCACCAGAAACTACTGAGAGACGTTCTTTTCTTAATCATAGCAGTCATGAAACGTGTCAACCAACAGGGGGAGTTGAGCTGTATCAGTGTCATTTTGGGGGAAATTATGTGCAACAGCATTATCAGGGAACCATAATTATGCCAAAATGAAGATCATGACAAAATATGAGAAGCAAATTATCTGAAAAACACACAACCTACAGTATGTGTCTCAATTGAGTAGAATATAATAAATACATTTCAGTCTGTCTCCCAAGCTTCCAAGACTGTTAACCTCAGCCCTGTCTACGTTAAAGGTAGTAAACTACTAGACAGTGGCTTTGAGTTCAGGGCTCTTGTTATAAGAGCTCAGTGATTCAGTATTGTTCCTATCAATGCCTCCTGATTCTAGACATCAGTGTGAGCTGCTTAGGACGTCAGGATTTGCTTTAGGAAGGAGAAGCTGTGTTTCATCAGTTGATTTAAATAGGCATAGACTATCTAGATTATGTACTGTACTTTTAAATAGACTGGACTATCTAGATTTTATACTGTATATTTAAATAGACTGGGCTATCTAGATGATGTACTTTACATTTAAATAGACTGGACTATCTAGATTATGTATCGCACGTTTAAATAGACATAGACTATCTAGGTTATGCGCTATAGATGACAACGTTTCAGTGTTTTTTTTTCAGACAGCACAATTGATCAGTCATTATCAACGTCATACTAATACTTGGCTGTATCAGACAGGGGACAACCTATTCATGGATTTCACGGTTGCGTCACTCTATTGTTATGGACGTTCTCAGCCTGACTGACTCCCATTCTGACTGGGCTGCCCCAGGCATTCTCAATGAGGGCTAATGATGATTTCATCTTAAGTACACTATAGTGTCTTGGGAATACAATTACGTTTTTAAAGAAAGCAAACCATTAGTAGGAAACCCTTTTGTCATCATTATGACACTGTCAGATTGAGTTTAGACAGATGGCTATGTTGCCATAATCTAGCAGCCATCATCATTAAAAACATAATTGAGTTGCCCAGGGTGAATGTGAGGAAAGACAAGACATGGAGAGCCATAAAAACAGTTACAATAATAACTGTATAGTAGAATAATAATAACATCCAATTATTCTATTAGAACCATTAACTAGGCTACTAATAACTCAGCGAAACCACTCCAAATCAAATCAATTATTGTATTAGAACCATTAAATAGGCTAATAATAACTTGGAGAAACCACTCCAAATCAAATCAAATTGTATTTGTCACATTCGCCGAATACAACAGGTGTAGACCTTACAGTAAAATGCTTACTAACAAGCCGTTAACAAACAATGCAGTTTTAAGAAAAATAATTTACTTAACTTATAAGTAAAATAAGTTAAGTAAAAAATAGATTAGTAAAAGTAAAACATTTTAAATAACAGATAATTAAAGAGCAGCAGTAAAATAACAGTAGCGAGTCACAGGTTAGTCAAGGTAATTGAGGTAATATGTACTGTCAGGATTAGTGTTCAGAGAGGTCTCTGGACACTTCTATGTTTGTCAGGTTTAGTGTCCGGAGACCTGTCTGGACAGATCTATGTTGATTGTGTTGTGTGTTCTCCTAATTGGGGATCCCATTTAAGTTTTCTGCCTGCCCACGTGTGTGTGGGTTTTTGTGTTTGCACCAGTTCATGGTCGCGGTCTCTCCTTTGTTTGTTATTTTGGTTAATACAATAAAGGAATGTCTTCTAAATACAGCTCTGCGCCTCGGGTTCTGTCTCATTGCAACCGTGACAGAAAAACCCTCCACCACGGGACCCGAGCAGGGTTGGACAGAGGAAGAACTCCCCGGAGGTAGGGAAGTTACCGCCCAGGAGGAGTTCTTCCACTGTTTAGCTCTGGAACTAGGTTGGGTTCCAGAGCAGCGAGGACATAGACGGGGGCCACGTCGGCGGTCGAGGAGGCAGGTCCAGCCTAGAGCTATGGGGATGGTCAGGGAAGGAAGAGTAGGAGCCCCGGCCACTACACTCGTGGGGTTTCATGGAGGAGCCCCTACAGCCATTGGAGCAGGAGTACGCCCAGGTGTCGGACGACGACGCGGATGAGCCCCTACAGGATCGGGATTGGCAGAGGAGAGAGGACGACCGGGGGAAACCGGTACCTCCAGCGCCGGTTCCCAGCCCGGTACGTCCTGTGCCGGCTCCCCGCATCCGACCTCCAGTGCGTGTCACCAGCCCGGTGCAACCAGTGCCGGCTCCACGCACCAGGCCACCCGTGCGTCTCCCCATCCCGGTATGTCTGTGCCGGATCCCCGAACCCGACCTCTAGTGCGTGTCACCAGCCCGGTGCAACCAGTGCCGGCTCCATGCACCAGGCCTCCCGTGCGTCTCTCCAGCCCGGTACGTCCTGTGCCGGCTCCCCGCACCCGACCTCCAGTGCGTGTCATCAGCCCAGTGCAACCAGTGCCGGTTCAACGCACCAGGCCTCCGGGCGTCTCCCCAGGCCCTCTACAAAGTCAGAGCCGCCTGCTATACCGGTGCCCAGTCCTGCTCCTAGCTCGGAGCTTCCTTCTGCGCCGGTGCCCAGCTCCAGTGCCGGTCCCAAGCCCGGCTCCTCCAGTGCCGGTCCCCAGCCCGGTACCTCCTGTGCCGGCGCCTCGCACCAGAGTCCTGGTGGTGATCCCCAGTCCAGTAGCTCCAGTGCCGGTCCCCAGCCCAGTACCTCCAGTGCTGGCGCCTCACACCAGAGTCCTGGTGTCGATCCCCAGCCCGGCAGCTCCAGTGCCGGGTCCCAGCCGGTTAGCTCCAGCGCCAGTTCCCAGCCCGGTACCTCCTGTGCCGGTTCCCAGCCCGTTGACCAGTCCTGCGCCGGGGGCGGAGCCACTTCCTGCTCTGGTACCCTGTCCTGCGCCGGGGGCAGAGTCACCTGCTCCGGCGCCCAGTCCTGATCCGGGGCGGAGCCACTCCCTTCTCTGGTGCCCAGTCCTGCGCCGGGGGCAGAGCCACCTGCTCCTGCTTCCAGTCCTGCCTCGGGGTGGGAGCCTCCACCTGACCCGGTTCCAGGTCCTACTCTTGGGCCGGAGCCCCTGCCTGACCTGGTGCAACATCTCTGGACACTTCTATGTTTGTCAGGTTTAGTGTACGGAGACCTCTCCGGACAGCTCTATCTTGGTTGTGTTGTGTGATCCCCAATTGGTGCTGCGTTGCCTCCAATTGGGGATCCTATTTAAGTTTGCTGCCTGCCCACATTTGCACTTGTGCACACCAGTTCATGGTTGCGTTCTCTCCTTTATTATTTTGCTCAATACAATAAAGGAATGTCTTCTAAATACAGCTCTGTGCGTCGGGTCCTGTCTCATTGCAACCGTGACAATGTACATGTGGGTAGAGTTAAAGTGACTATGCCTAGATAATAAACAGAGAGTAGCAGCAGCGTAAAAGAATGGGGGAGACAATTAAAATAGTCCAGGTAGCCATTTGATTAGTTGTTCAGGAGTCTTATGGATTGGGCGTCGAAGCTGTTAAGAAGCCTTTTGGACCTAGACTTGGCACTCCGGTACTGCTTGCCGTGAGGTAGCAGAGAGAAAACTCTATTTTTAGGGCCTTCCTCTGACACCGCCTGGTATAGAGGTCCTGGATGGCAGGAAGCTTGGCCCCAGTGATGTACTGGGACGTACACACTACCCTCTGTAGTGCCTTGTGGTTGGAGGCCAAGAGGTTTCCATACCAGGCAGTGATGCAACCAGTCAGGATGCTCTCAATGGTGCAGCTGTAGAACCTTTTGAGGATATGAGGACCCATGCCAAATCTTTTCAGTCTCCTGAGGGGGAATAGGCTTTGTCGTGCCCTCTTCATGATTGTCTTGGTGTGTTTGGACCATGATAGTTTGTTGGTGGTGTGGACATGGGGGCGTGCTCTGTCCTCTTTTTCCTGTAGTCCACATTCATCTCCTTTGTCTTGATCACGTTGAGGTAGAGGTTGTTATCCTCTGACCTCCTTCCTATAGGCTGTCTCATCGTTACCACTTGGAGGCGGCCAGTCAGGAAGTCCAGGATCCAGTTGCAGAGGGAGGTAATTAGTCCCAGGGTCCTTAGCTTAGTGATGAGCTTTGAGGGCACTATGATGTTGAACGCTGAGCTGTAATCAATGAATAGCATTCTCACGTAGGTCTTCCTTTTGTCCAAGTGGGAAAGGGCAGTGTGGAGTGCAATAGAGATTGCGTCAACTGTGGCTCTGTTGGGGTGGTATACAAATTGGAGTGGGTCTAGTGTTCCTGGGATGATGATGTTGATGTGAGCTATGGAGAGCGTGATCACACAGTCGTCCGGAACAGCTGATGCTCTCATGCATGCTTCAGTTCTGCTTGCCTCGAAGCGAGCATAAAAGTAATTTATCTCATCTGGTAGGCTCGTGTACCTGGGAAGCTCGCGGCTGTGCTTCCCATTGTAGTCTGTAATAGTTGGCAAGCCCTGCCACATCTGACAAGCGTCAGAGCCGGTGTAGTACGACTCTGTCCTGTATTGACGCTTTGCCTGTTTAATGGTTCGTCGGGGGGGCATAGCTGGATTTCTTATAATTGTCCGGGTTAGAGTCCCGCTCCTTGAAAGCGGCAGCTCTACCCTTTATCTCAGTGTGGATGTTGCCTGTAATCCATGGCTTCTGGTTGGGGTATGTACGTACAGTCACTGTGGGAACTGAAGTGACTGATGTGGTTTACTCATCAATGCCATCGGAAGAATCCCGGAACATATTCCAGCCTGTGCTATCAAAACAGTCCTGTAGCTTAACATCTGCGTCATCTGACCACTCCTTTATTGATCGAGTCACTGGTGCTTCCTGCTTTAGTTTTTGCTTGTAAGTAGGAATCAGGAGGATAGAATTATGGTCAGATTTGCCAAATGGAGGGCGAGGGAGAGCTTTGTATGTGTCTCTGTGTGTGGTTGAGAGTTTTTTTTCCCTCTGGTTGCACATTGAACATGCTGCTAGAACTGAAGTTAAACTGATTTAATTTTCCCTGCATTAAAGTCCCTGTTCACTAGGAGCGCTGCCTCTGGATGAGCGTTTTCCTGTTTGCTTATGGCCTTATACAGCTCACTGAGTGCGGTCTTAGTGCCAGCATCGGTTTATGATGGTAAATAGACAGCTACGAAAAATATAGAAGAAAACTCTCTTGGTAAATAGTGTGGTCTACAGCTTATCATAAGATACTCTACCTCAGGCGAGCAAAACTTCAAGACTTCCTTAATATTAGATTTTGTGCACCAGCTGTTGTTTACAAATATACAGACCGCCACCCCTTGTCTTACCGGAGTCTGCTGTTCTATCTTGCCGGTGCAGCGTATATTCCACCAGCTGTATGTTATCCATGTCTTCGTTCAGCCACGACTCGGTGAAACATAAGATATTACAGTTTTGAATGTCCCGTTGGTAGGATATTCTATTTTATTATCCAATGATTGTACAATGGCTATTAGGACTGATGGTGGAGGCAGATTACCCACTCGCTGTCGGATCCTTACAAGGCACCCTGACCAACGTCCCCTATATCTCAGTCTCTTTCTCTTGCGAATGACGGGGATTTGGTCCTTGTCGGGTGTCTGAAGAAAATCCTTTGCAACTCGTTAAAGAAAAAATCTTAGTCCAGTACCAGGGTAGTAATCGCTGTCCTGATATCCAGAAGCTCTTTTCGGGCATAAGAGATGGTGGCAGAAACATAAAAAACACAAAATAAGTTACAAATAACGTGAAAAAACACACACAATTGCACAATTGGTTAGGTGCCCGTAAAACGTCAGCCATCTCCTCCGGCGCCATTATGCCTAACATGGTGAAGGATTAATGCGGAATGCTTTGAGTTTATTCAGGCTAATGTGTCTGCATGCATCACAAACATTGTCACACTAATCTACAGCCAGGTTCTCAGGAAGTGCAGACACAGCTGCCTGCTTCTCCCAGGCAGCACAGTATCACTCACCTGGTAGAGAGCTCGGAGACACATGGTAAATGGGGATAGTGAACTCTTGACAGTCTCTTGTGCCACACATAACCTAAGGTGTCCCACATAGCTACATGTCTTAAAGGGATACTCCAGAATCAGATTCACTCGTGGATAAAATGTTTATGTCTCTGCGTGCAGTTTAATGGAAGTTGATAACAAGTGTTAGTGCAATTGTTAACTAGCTTTAGTGCAATGAAGTCTATGTTATCAAATCAAATCAAATTTTATTGGTCACATACCCGTGTTTAGCAGATGTTATTGCTGGTGTAGCGAAATGCTTGTGTTTCTAGCTCCAACAGTGCAGTAATATCTAACAAGCAATATCTAACAATTTCACTACCTATACCCAGTACCCACAAATCTAGCAAAGGAATGGAATTAAGAATATATACATATATGGACAGGCAATGTCAGAGCGGCATAGACTTAGATACTGTAGAATAGTATAGAATACGGTATATACATATGAGATGAGTAATGCAAGATATGTAAACATTATTAAATATTATTAAAGTGACTAATGCTCCATTTCTTAAAGTGGTCAGTGATTTCTAGTGTATGTCTATAGGCAGCAGCCCCTAATGTGCTAGTGATCGCTATTTAACAGTCTGATGGCCTTGAGATAGAAGCTGTGTTTCAGTCTCTCAGTCCCAGCTTTGATGCACCTGTACTGACCGCACCACCCTCTGTTAACAAATGTGCCAATATCTAATTATATGTGCGCACAAATGTTTTCTGGACACTGGATGAAGTCGGCCTAAATATTTTGGTTTCATTTTGTTAAGACACTCCAGTACCAGACTTGTGGATCTTTGTATTCATGTACAGTTGTTATCATATCACGTGCAATATTATAAGGAATGCATATTAGTATTCACTCAGGAATGCATATTAGTATCCTGTCAGTTGTATCTTTTTTTCATTGCTTTTAGTATATCGAATTTGCAATACGTGCATTTATCTGTAATTAAACCCTGCGCACTAAGGACTGTATTTTAAGGGAATTACTATTATTACCCTAAATGATTATACACACATTTAGCTATTTAAGTATCTCTTCCTGTCATTTACCTGTACAGTTAATGTAACCATCATATCATATGCATTTTTTTGCTATTTAAGTATTTCTCTGCCATCGACCTGTATAGTATAGTTAACCATGAACCATCCACCAATGTGTAGTGTACATATTCAGCCATCCACCCATGGATGGCTGAATTTTTTGCACACCAGACTTTTTTGCACACCAGACTTCTTGCATTTTGATACTTTTTATCTATCTATCTATCTATCTATCTATCTATCTATCTATCTATCTATCTATCTATCTATCTATCTATCTATCTATCTATCTATCTATCTATCTATCTATCTATCTATCTATCTATCTATCTATCTATCTATCTATCTATCTATCTATCTATCTATCTATCTATCTATCTATCTATCTATCTATCTATCTATCTATCTATCTATCTATCTATCTATCTATCTATCTATCTATCTATCTATCTATCAAAATGTGGTGAATGCAGATGCTTCTGAAGCTGAGAAAAATGAATTGCTGTGTGGGAAGAGTCTGACTTTCGGGAAATTGCAATTAAAAACAAGTACACTGAAATTAGACTACCAAATGCCAAACACCGATTTAGACCAAATCACTGTCTCTTCAAAGTAAGTTAGTAAATATAGTCCAGTTTGTAACATTCTGTATGAAATGGGCTTTTAAATTATGTACCTATGTACATTTTAAAGTGGTTAAAATTCATAAATAAATGTGTTGACGGTAGTATGATAAGCTAAAGAAAATATACATTTTCATCAAGTTTTTGACATTTTATGTTTATTTTTTGAAAATACTAATATGAACGGACCAAATACTAGCAAATCTAAACAATTATAGGTCAATGCAGAAATGGCATTTCAGCCTGTGGTGCCTGGCCTTAAAGACCTATAAGGTATTCAAACATTTCTATGAATACTTGATGGCTCCAGTGCAGACTCTCTGACCACCTAAAGCTACCCACCATAAGTGTATAGGTTGAAGCCATAATGTCATGCCCTGTATCCTGACATCAGGCCTATAGAGGGCAATGTTGGGGCATAGACGAAAGAAGTGGTGATGGTTACAGTGTATTCTAGTCCAGTAAAATCCAGTGCTTTTTATTCAAAAGACTGGTTTTCCTTTGCCTGAGTGAAAGGGTTGAGAAACCTATTTCAATGACTAGATATACTAGTTCACTAATCAACATTCACATGCTCATTGAAAATTACTATAAAAAAACAAAGCCTGAATATTCTATTGGATCTCATTTTTGCATCTACTTATACATTTTGAGATTTTGGGTGGTCTGGTCCATTAATCAAAATGTCATGAATTGTAACTAAAAGGCCATTTCATATAGAAGGTTAAAAACTGGAATATATGTAGTAACGTACTTTGAAGTAATGGTGATTGGGTCTAAATAGGTGTTTGGCGTGGTATTGTACTTGTCCTTTAACTGCCACATTTTTCTAAGCCTCAGAAGCATCTGTCTTCACCCCATTTTGTGTCCTTAGACGTATTCTCCAGACAAATACATAGGGAATAGTTGATGTGTTGTCAAACTTTTATTCTTCATAACATTTTCTTCTTAAAACAAATAGTAAAAAATGCATTTTAGGTACCTTTCTGTTGTAGGATTCATCCACAATCTGCTATGTACAAGTCTGGTCCTGGAGTGTCTTAACAAAATGAAACCACAATATTTAGGCAACTCAATATTAGGAAGGTGTTCCTAATGTTTGCTGTACTCGGTGTATATATATATATATATATATATATATATATATATATATATATATATATATATATATATATATATATATATATATATATATATATATATATACAGTTGAAGTCGGAAGTTTACATACACTTAGGTTGAAGTCATTAAAACTAATTTCTAAACCACTCCACAGATTTCATGTTAACAAACTATAGTTTTGGCAAGTCGGTTAGGACATCTACGTTGTGCATGACACAAGTAATTATTTTCAGTTTACATACAGTACCAGTCAAAGTTTTGGACACACCTACTCATTCAAGGGTTTCTTTATTTTTACAATTTTCTACATTGTAGAATAATAGTGAAGACATCAAAACTATAAAATAACACATATGGAACTCTCCTTCTTGGTCAAAGATAGATAGATAGATAGATAGATAGATAGATAGATAGATAGATAGATAGATAGATAGATAGATAGATAGATAGATAGATAGATAGATAGATAGATAGATAGATAGATAGATAGATAGATTTGAAGCCATTATTGCTCTTATAAAACCAATTATTTATTCACTGAATGCCATGCAAAATCAATGCAGTTCCTCCCCATTGAAATGAATTGCGGCCATCTTGAAAATAGGCTGCTGGCACTGATTATAGACAAAATCTATGATGCCACCTTGTTCTGTGTGAAATTTGGTGTAGTTAACATCGAGGGTACCATGTACTTCAATTACCTCACCTACCTCGTACCCCTGCACATTAACTCAGTACCGGTACTTCTTGTTATTGTTATTTTATTGTGTTACTATTTCCTTTTACATTTTGGGCTAATTATTCATACTTTTAAATTTTGCATTGTCGGGAAAGTGCTTGTAAGTAACCATTTCACCATAAAATTACACAAGTTGTATTTGGCGCATGTGACATACATTTTGATTTGATGTGATAATATGACACATTCCAATACATATACTTTTTTTTTTTTACCTCCCATTCTGTCCCAATACCCCAAAATGCATACATGTATGACATTTGACCCCCAAGGTGGGCCCATAGAGATGTCATTACCATTCCAATTGAATAACATATTAATTGCCTTCATTTTTTTAAAGATTGTTCCCTGATAATACAACATTACTTGTCATACCCTCAATCCTGTTGGCCCAACTAACGGCATAGGGGTCATAACCTTAATGACAGTGATAACCACATTTAGCTACCTCCGATTTGTGGTTTTCATACCAAACTATACCCCACAGACATGAAAATCATCATTAGACTTTGCCACAAATATGTGAAATTTGGCCCTCTGACCCATGGACTAAAAGAAACAACTGACAGAGCTATGGTATGGTTTTAATGGGAATCTGGGCATGCACTCTCAATTTGTGCATCAGTTGGTGTCCTATCATTTTTCAATTCCCCTGCACAAGTATTAGTCACAATGCCCTCCAGTGAAAAAAATACATTACAATGTGCTGTTCATAGCAAGGCATGTTTCATTTAGATTCCAACATGGGAAATTCAATGGAACTTTCCATGTTTGTGCCAAAATCCCCCTTATCAGCAAATTACAGATTGGATGAGCGAAGAACTGAAATAAATTGCCTGGGTACTTTCTAGTAATTTGTTTTGTGTGTGCAAAAAAATACATAATGTCAAACATCGTTGGGCAATCCAAAAACTAAAGATTGAGCTTGGAGTCTTCCGTTTGCTTCTTGTGAGATAAATTGACTTTGATGAGTGAGAGTGGAGTGGCTAAGAGCATGCTTCCACATTGGTAAGAAACCATTCCAGGATTATCCCTAATTAGATATACATGGTGTAGTGCTATCACTATGTTGAAGCCAGGACTTTCGGCTATAGGGACAACTGAGCTGTAGACTATGTGTGTGTGGTAAAAGTGGTGAACAGAATATTTACAGTACACACCTGTTTCCCCTCATGACAGTGGTGAAAAATCATAGTTGGAAAGACTATTATGTTAAATGTGTAAGTGTGTGATACAGAACTAAGCCTGTTTGATTACTCTGATATAGCATGAAACGTTTGCCTAGGTGAAGTCGGTGTCTCCATGGAGCTTGTGCCTGTTATGTGAATCGTTTAGCGGGGCCCTGCCTCAATGAACCCATTTAACCTTTTCATGCGTGACTTCCAAATATCTCTAACGGTCGCCCCAGTGTGAGTGTTTTGGAACGTACTGTTCCAAAATATTATTGTTACGCAACAGGACAGTTAACCCACGCTGCCTTCAAACCAAGGCACGCTGCCTGCTAATTATGTATAGGCTATTTCAACTTGTCAATTTCAAATAATTCAAGTTAGATTTTCTTACAACAGTTTGAATTGAGGTGTGTTCCGCCTCCTCATTAATTCACATAGAAGTATCCCATTTCAATGTTGCGGACAATTTATGTTTGAGGCTTCAGATAGATAGATAGATAGATAGATAGATAGATAGATAGATAGATAGATAGATAGATAGATAGATAGATAGATAGATAGATAGATAGATAGATAGATAGATAGATAGATAGATAGATAGATAGATAGATAGATAGATAGATAGATAGATAGATAGATAGATAGATAGATAGATAGATAGATAGATAGATACTTTATTGATCCCCGTGGGGAATCTACGAAAAACACATGGCAGGTGCAAAATGCCAGAACGAAATACACAAAAGACGGATACATGATACATGATACAGTAGACCTGGAACTGTTGGGGTGTTAGGACCTAGTTTAACAATTATGCATCCATCCGTGAGTAACTCTGGTCTGTAACCACTCATTCACTCTGGACTTATTTATTCATTCAGGACTGTATATACATATTCATGTACAGTTGTTATATCATATCACGTGCAATATTGTAAGTAATTCTTGGACTGAACTTACGTAGTCATTTACTCAGGAATGCATATTAGTATCCTGTCAGTTGCTTTTAGTATTTTTTCTCATAGCTTTTAGTATATTGAATGTGCAATAATCTGTCTGTCTGTCTGTCTGTCTGTCTGTCTGTCTGTCTGTCTGTCTGTCTGTCTGTCTGTCTGTCTGTCTGTCTGTCTGTCTGTCTGTCTGTCTGTCTGTCTGTCTGTCTATCTATCTATCTATCTATGAAAAAGTATAAAAATACACAAAGTCTGGTGTGCAAAAAGCTATAGAAACGCATTGCATAGTATGAGTGAATGACTGAATATGTACACTATACATTGTTATATCATTAGGTGATACAATTATTGCATGTTGATATAAATAAATAAATATTTGCATGGTTAACTGTACAGGTCGATGGCAGAGAAAGATACTTAAAATAGCTAAATGCACGTATGATATAAGTGAGGGTAATAATAGTTTACTTAATATACAGTCTGGTTAAATGTACAGGTAAATACATATTTGCATGGTTAAATTAACTGTACAGGTAAATGACAGGAAGAGATACTTAAATAGCTAGATGTGCGTATGATATAATTTATGGTAATAATACTAATTCCCTTAAAATACAGTCCTTAGAACAGAGTTAATTACAGATAAATGCACGTATTGCACATTGGATATACTAAATGCAATGACTAAAATAAGATACTACTGACAGGATACTAGTATACAGTCCTGATTGAATGACTACGCAAGTTCAGTCCAAGAATTACAATATTGCACGTGATATGATATAACAACTGTAGATTAATATGTACGTACAGTCCTGAATGAATAAGTCCTGAGTGAATGAGTGATTACAGACCAGAGAGTTACTCACGGATGGATGGATGCCTAATTGTTAAACTAGGTCCTAACACCCCAACAGTTCCAGGTCTATGTTGCCGACGGCATGGCACCCCATTCAATTCTTGCATAGAATTGAATAGACACATATGTTACTTGTTTCAGGAAACTAGGCGTATGTCGCGGGTCACTACTTAACAGTTGAGCCATTTGAACGTAAACTTTAAAAAAAATCTGAATGTGTTTTTTGGCAGAAATGCCCTCTGGAACATGTGAACTTTCATGTGCCTTAATAACAAAGAGAGTCTAGCTAGCTACATTTTCAGATATTACACGTTTCTAATTTTGACAGAAAGTAGTTTCATTTCAAGTTAAAGTGTACTGTTATCTCGCTAGCTAACGTTACGTGTATGATCTTATTAGTCGTATCTTATAGCCTAATGTTAGCTAGCCAACATTGAACCTGGTTGTTAGCTACCTGTAGATTCATGCAGGGTAGTAACGTCATGAGTTGGGATTATGGTTCGTTGTTTACCTAGCTAGCTAGCTACACGGATTAACAAAAGACTCCACTATTTCCATTTTGGGTGCGTTTGTAAATTCAGTCTGAGTATGCCAGAGCTTAGAATAACTGATGAATTTACGAACGCTCAACACCCGTTGAATATGGCCGGTGTCAGTAAACGTCGGCAAAAAAGCAGCACAGTTACAGTCAACCACGCCCTGGATAACATGAAAACATCCTAACCAGCTCTGCTAGGGCGAGTAAAATGGTCAGTGGGGTGCTGTTACAATGGTGTGTAGGAATGGACCGAGGCGCAGCGCTGTAGTAACTAGACATACTTTATTAACGAACGAAGACAAGAAACCGGAGCAAACAACCAAAGTAACGTGTGTGTGGCATGCAAGCACAGAAACACAAACAATATCCCACAAACACAGGGGGGGAAAGAACAGAACTTAAATAGGATCCCCAATTAGAGACAACACATAGCAGCTGCCTCTAATTGGGGACCAAACACAAAAAACATAGAGTTCAATAGAACTCTACTGTCAGGCCCTGACCGTGACAAACATAGAGAAGCCAGATGCCTCCCTATGGTCAGGACCTGACAGGTGTTCTCTCATTTGTGTCTGGAAGTAGCCAATGTTAGCTAGTTAGCTTGAGTGCTTGACTGCCGTTGTGAGGTCAGAACGCTTGGATCAACCCTACGTCCAGTGTGCGCTCTAAACGCTCCGAGAGTGAAACGAGATGGGTGGGGCTAAAGCTTAAGAGGGTGTGAACGATGCTGAATGGGTGTAGACAAAGAAGAGCTCTCCAGTAGGTACCAAAACATTCAAAGACCATTTTCTCAAAAGTGAGATTACAAGTTTATCAACTTTCAAAGCAGAATTACTTTCCCATATCACCTCAAATGCAGTGTATGATATACAATTGTAGCTCTGTGTCTCTGATTTTATCCAATGTAAAAAACACTATTTAAAATTTTGCTACATAAGACCGAATCAAGGCGGTCGGTCACATAAGATGTGTAAAATACTTTTTTGAAGGTTGTACTGATTATGATGAGCTAATGCTAAGCTATTGTCCAGCTATATGTGGCGCCATGTTTGTTGACATCATACAATGCATTCTGGTTGTCACCTAAGCGTCTGTCAGACCAAAGATGTTATAAAAAACGAGGTGAAGGGATCACTCGACTGACTCCCAGTTGTCTTGAACGCACTGAAGTTGGAAGTAGGAGATTTATGGAATGTGTTTGGCTGTGAAATGTGTTCCATGTGATGTTTGGGTGATGAAGTTCACATTTATCTTTTACAATAAAATATGAAATTGGGAAATGAAATTGTGAAGAACTTTATTTCTCATCATTACAAAACATTGTTTAGATGCTTTTCAGACAAGAATGCTGTATAGACGCGTTGCGTCATACGTTCTGTTGCTACTGTTCCAATCACATATTTGCTATGGTATGCTGCAGGGACCACTCAATGATCACAGATATGTGATTGTACATGTCAAAGGGTTAATCTATTATTCATTGCATCATAACTAAACTGATTATTTTCTGCAGTTAAGAATTGTGAATATGTGGTATTACCTCTGGGGTAATGCAGAAGGGGAAGTGCAGTTGTTAAAAATCAATTTAAGTAGAAGGGGATTGAAAGTATTTAGCAGCTATGGGACATACTATGTTCTCCTGGGGTTAGGCTCTGTAATGCTATATCGAGGGGAGTAGCAGGTATCCAGATGATAGCCAACTTCCATAGGCTGTTGCAAGACATTGCTGGTTTGTAGAAAATGACAATGTGATGTGATACAAACTGAGTGCAGGAGCAGCTTGATCAAGAGCCTGTCGTGTTGTCCAGCGGGGGAGGGCAGAGGCCACTGGGCATGGCACAGACCTCAGTGTGGGCAGTTGGACACAAGAGTATATGGGAATCGAAGGCTACGTGTTGTTGTCCTCTCCAGTGCACATGGGCAATTCCATGGTAATGGAATTACACTGAGACTATACCAAACAAAAAACATTGATTCAAAAGTTTGAAAAACCATGCACTCTACGCACAAGGACTACCTTTGAACTAGTGCAGATATAAACTGGAGGAGATTTTTCAGTAATTCTGTTACCAAATTTTGCATGTGCACAGTTTTTCCAGTATAATGGAATTTACTGTGTAAATTGTTCAATGTATAGTCATTATACATCGAGTCTTGACCACAGGTGCTGCACTCCAGGCAAATATATTGTGCCGCCTTAACCCCTGGTCTACTCCCATTGTTTGGGTGATTTGTATTCTATACTTGTCAGTCTCAGACTACTGTATCTCTATTGTGTGCCGTATATCCATCAATGTGAGTGCATTGTTTGCCTCCTGCCTAAAGGCGTGGCTAGAATATTGAGGAATGAGTGACATGTGACTATCTCAGCAGCATAACTTTACATTGATTCTGAACAAAGGCACCGTATTGTGTATGCCTATAACAGCTGCTTTCAAAAGAAAATGCAAAGCAATTGATTTTGGTAACTCTTAAGGGAACTCATGTACAATATATCTGGATTAAACAAATGGCATGTTGTCAAATTATGAATGTGTGTATGTGTGTGTTTTGTCACATGGAGTGGACACCTAGACTAACACTTCACAAGTGCAATCCTGTACACAATCAGTCTTTCTCAGTTTGAGCATGACATGGGGCCTTGTATTTTTCTAAGTCAAGGTGTTTCCAATAGATGTGTAGGACTATGAATTCAGTAAGAGACAGGCACAAACAAAGTCAGTCCCCACTGTTCAGTCCTGTCAGGACAGACACACTAGTAACACGTCATCATTGTGTCAGGTTGTCCAGTGTGTTTGTTTCATCCGTCAGCTCCTTCATGGTGGTGACATGCATCCAGGCCAGATGCCCCAGACATGTGTCTCAACCACAGCCCCAAAGCAGCCTGCATGGTGATAGCAGTGTTTATGTTAAACACACACAGAGAGCAGGAAGCCTCTCTCCTCTCCTTCCCACAGTCTTTTTAACAAGCAGTCCTTCCTGGCTGTCTCTTCTGTCTCTTCTGAATCATGCAGCCAACACCTACAGGTTGTGAGGCATTGTTTTTGAAGCAAGTACGAGCTGCATGCCCTGTAGCAACTATTAGCAGGGTTCTGAGATCTTTAAAAATAAAGAGCTGTCACACTTGGGCATTGTCTTTAGCCCGCTGTTGTGGAATAGGTTGGTTTTAGGGGGTTTCTATGTTGATTGTATGTGACAGATATCTCATTAGCTTGATAGAATTTGCAGACGGGAACAGGACCAAGGTCAGAGAGGACATGAAGAGGACAGCTGGTCTCTCAGTGCAGGGTTTTTCAGATATACTGTCTGTTTTTTCAGTCCACTCATATATGAGCTTTAAGTATTTGTTTATACATGGTATGGCCATATTCCAGACCTATTTTATGAAATGGCTTAGAACCCCTAAACGACTTGGTCCACATTAAGTGACATTATGTCTGTATCCTTCTTACGCTGGGTGAATTAGTGTCACAACAGTTGGGGGTGTCACTAAGGCGCATCAGACAATGTACAGAGCTCATGTAGCTATAGCCTGGTGCAGTCAGGCTCTACAGATAGTGGTTTCGGGGAATTATAGAGCACCAGATCTCACCACAATAAACTTTGTAACAAGTCAACTTTTGCGCCAAAGCCAGCAGAACGAGGGCAGATTGCCCACAATACAATTCACATTAAGCGCCTGAGTTTAGGACTAAGAAGTGGATTGTATTGAGCTCTGGCTCTGATTCATGATGATGCCTGGCTCCAGTTCCAGCATGATGCTCATAAAAGTCAATATGCGTTATCACTGTTGTCAACACAAAGTGCTTCCGCAATGATACGGTTGTGTAAGACAGTCCCAACTGGACGGCCAGTCTTTATTTGATCCTCTGGGTAGCCAAAGCAAATCTCACCAGCTAAAGAGCAGGCTGCCAAAACAGAGAGCCTCAGCTGCCATCAGCTGATCTTCACTGGGGAGCCAGAGGATCAGAGAGGATTATTCCCTTCTGGAGCGTTCTGCATCTCCTCAAAACACCTGTTTTTCTCAGTGCTGAATGCAGGCTGCGACATGAACTACCACAATTGAGAACAATCCAAGGTCATTATCATGAATAGGAATTTGTAGTATAGTTTGCATGAAATACAATGGAGGGTAAATTATGAAGGTACGCAGGAAAATGTACTGTGGTAAAAGGAGATAACAGAACTGTGGAGTCTTGTATTGCCTTTTTATCTCCTAAAGAGAAAGATGTGTATCTTGAAAGTAATAAAAGAGACTTTGTCAGCTTCTGGTCTCTTTGGCATTGGAGGAAAAATGTCCCTGGCTGTTACAAGGATAAATGAATCAGTAGTTGTGATATAAATAGGAACAACATAACATACACAGTAAAGCTAATCAAATCAGCACAATATAATCAAAAAAACTAGCATAAGTATATTAATTGAAAATCTACATTACACAACTCACTGTCTTCCCTAAAGGGACAATCCGTATTTGAAACAATAACAAAGCGTTCTCGTCACCACTATTTCAGTAATAATCTGACGAATGGGGCTGGTGCAAGGATTGACCGTTCATGATATAAAAATTATAGTTTTAACCATGTTCTGAGGCATTTACTTTGTTTACAAACATTGAAGTAAAACAAGCTTATATGTTGTGCTCTGATGGGCTACGACAGTTAAACTTAGCTCATGAGGCATTTATAAGTTATATTCATCAATAATCAACGGGTACGTACCAATTAGTCCAGAAATGGATGTAGCAACTGTAGACTGCCCCTTTAAAAAGTACTGTTTGGTTAGCTGGTGAAATTACAGTCACCCTGCCCACACTCCCATACTGAGAAACCAAGGTGCAACAGAGACACTTTGAACAGTGATAATGGGCTGCGAGTCTCTCTGCTGTAGATTTGAGTCACTGTTTTTGTTTTCTTTCTCCACTCAACAACCGTCTACTTGAATGAAGGCAGCTGAGTCGCTAGCAGATGATATACGTACATCAAAGCGTGCTATATAGGCCATGTGTATACAGCACTGTTGCTGCAGTCCTTTATCATATAATTTCATGGCAGCTTGTCTTTTCAGATGGCTTTTGGCTCCAGGCTCACTCCCTACATGAGACTCATATTGAATAACAAGCAAACAATTGAAACTGAAACTTGCAGAGAGATGCAACAGTGAGTGACAGTGCAGAAATGATTGTGCCACACTGGAAATAAATACACACAGACAAGCAGAGACATGCATAAGATTACAAATAATACCATATTAGATAATCAATGGAGGACTGCAAGGACAGCTGTCACAAACATCCCATCCCACACACATTCCGTCTGTTCTTTAAAGGTTCCCAGAATGTTTCAATCGGTTGTGGGAACAGTCTGGTGAGAACATTATGGGTTTCCAAAACACTAAAACTGTCCAGTTGTGCTGATATTCAGATAATGTTTGTATCAGGGCAAACAAAACATATCATTTGATGTTGCTAGAAACCTTTGAGTTCTTTAAAGGTTCCCAGAACATTTAATTAGGTTGTTAGTGTGGGTACATTACAAGAGATACAGTAGGTTCCCAAAACACAAAATATGCTCAGTTGTGATGACATTCATACAATGTTTAAGTTAGGTTGCACAGGACATTCCTATAGTGTTGTAAGAATATTGACAGAACACCTGGTCTAAGTTATTTAAAGGTTCCCAGAATATTTTATTAAGTTATAGGAGATGTCTGGGATGTTGCAAGAATATTCTTGTGATATTCACATAGTTTGCACAGAACATTCCCACAATGTTGCACAATGTTCCACAATTTCCAAATACAGTTAGTCTGTTTTTATGACGTTCATAACATATTTGTTTTAGGTTTAAAGTGGAACTGACAGCATTTTAACAACATGAAATATTATAAAATATCTGTTCATATACACCGCCAGGAAAAATATGACAATTAAAATATGTGGTTTTAACTTAGATGTGGTCATTTCAAGTGTTCATAAATTCTTAGAATGTTTGGGAATTACATATACTAAGGCAATATAGAGTGGGAAAGTGGTCGTGCATTTGGACAATTAATATGCAGACCGGTCCACCATAGTCAATCAGAGCTACAGTAGACATTTATACAAACAAGCCATTTGCCACACAGGCCTGCCATCATTCACTTTGAACTGGACTGTGTGTTTACAGGCAGTTTCATATCTGCATAGTAGTTCAAACAGTGTCAATTCCACTTCTTTCTCTCCATCATTCTTAAGTGGAAGAAGTTTGGAACCACTCACCCGGCCAAACTGAGCAATCAGGGGAGAAGGGCCTTGGTCAGGGATGTGACCAAGAACCCGATGGTCACTCTGACAGAGCTCCAGAGTTCCTCTGGGGAGATGGGAGAACCTTCCAAAAGGACAATCACCTCTGCAGCACTCCACCAATCAGGCCTTTATGGTAGAGTGGCCAGACGGAAGCCACTCCTCAGGAAAAGGCACATGACAGCCCACTTGGAGATTGCCAAAAGGCACCCAAAGGACTCTCAGACCATGAGAAACAAGATTCTCTGGTCTGATGAAACCAAGATTGAACGCTTTGGCCTGAATGCCAAGTGTCACTTCTGAAGGAAACCTGGCACTATGCCTACGGTGAAGCATGGTGGTGGCAGCATCATGCTGTAGGGATGTTTCTCTGTGACAGGGACTGGGAGACCAGACAGGATTGAGGGAAAGATACAGAGCAAAGTAAAGAAAATAGCAAAATACAGAGAGATCCTTAATGAAAACCTGCTCCAGAGCGCTCAGGACCTCAGACTGAGGCTAAAATTCACCTTCCAACAGGACAATCACCATACGCATACAGCCAAGACAATGCAGGAGTGGCTTTGAGACAAGTATCTGAACATCCTTGAGGGGCCCATCTTTGGACAGACCTGAAAATAGCTGTGCAGCAACGCTCACCATCCAACCTGACAGAGCTTGAGGATCTGCAGAGAAGAATGGGAGAAACTCCCCAAATACAGTTGTGCCAAGCTTGTAGCAAAGGTTGTGCCAAAGGTGCTTCAACAAAGTACTGAGTAAAGGGTCTGAATACTTACGTAAATGTGGTTTTGCAAAATTTTTTAAAAATAAAAACTGTTTTGCTTTGTCATTAAGGGGTATTGTCTGTATATTGGAGAGGGGGAAAAAGTGATTTAATACATTTTAGAATAAGGCTATAACGTAACAAAATGTGGAAAAAGTCAAGGGGTTTGAATACTTTCTAAATGCACTGTATATTTACTATGTGTATGTGACATGAACCTCCATGGACCATGGACATTTATATGGACGTTCTACAACCTTTTCAAATGTCAGAAATCATTGTCTATTTCTAATGACCATCTTGGATATTAGTTAGTGCGCACATACAGATTCAACTCTATTGAACAAAAATAAATCAGGACATTTTGCAGTCCTATTTTGACAGTAAAGTATATCAACTATAGTATAATTGTCAACCCAAAATTCATGATAATCACTAAATTAAGTTGAACATAAAAATATCTTGAATCATGCATTCCTGCTTGGAAGTGTTAGATGAAACAACTTATTTCTTGAATACCTTGGTAGTTATTAATGATTTTAGGTCCGACCAAATCAGTGACACCAGGGAAAAATGTTAGTCGGGAGCCCTGCATACTAATTAACACTTAGGGTAGGTGTTGATTCAGGGGAACACATGTGACAGGCACTAATTTGCAATATATCTTAAGTCGTTAGCTTGGCTTTAATAACGCATAAGGCAGAAAGACAGACAGAGAACAAGAAGAAGCACATAATGACAGCAGAGAAGATGCTTAGACCGATAGACAGCACAACATGGAGGCAAACAAAATGGCTAGAGCAGAGGCACAGTTATAGTATTGAGTTGTATCTCCAGTGGTGTTTTTACACATTGTATTTGTTTTAAACATGAGCTGGTTAAAAAAAGAGGAGTCACTTTAAAGCTGCAATATGTAACTTTAAACATTGTATGAATGTCATCACAACTGGACAGTTTTAGTGTCATATAGTGTCATAACTCTTGTCATATGCCCACAATGTTCCAACAAGCTAAAGAAACATTCTGGGAACCTTTAAATATCAGACAAAATGTGCTCTGAGAACGTTCTTGTAACAGGTGAATGTTTTTTGCACACTAAAAGAAACATTGTATAATCATCCGCACAACTGGACAGTTTTTTTGTGTTTTGGGAACATATCTTTTGTGATGTCCCCACAATGTGCACACCAGACAAAATGAACAGACAAAATGTGTTCTGGGAACACATCAGGCAAATGTTTTATACAAACATTGTATAATCAATAGCACGACTGGACAGTTTTTGTGTTATGAAAACATTTGCCACAACTGTTAAGAAATTCATTCATTCTGAATGTTTTTGGGATGTTATCATCCCAATAGATAAAACTCTAACTAGAACTTAATGGGAATCTTAGCTAATGTTCTGGAGATATTCCCTGTTTGCTGGGATGACACTACGTTGCATTCCTGATATGATAATCACCCCATCTCTTTTCAATGTTCTCATACAAATAGGACTGTTTCCTCTTGACAGCGGAGAGACAAATTAGTTTTATAGTTTTATAGTAATTTCCTTAAATTCTACAAACTTTACCATGAGTCGTAGAGAAAATGTTGCAGTTTTAAAGCAAGTTTGCTGCAATTCTACACATTTTGCCATGGGGCAGAGAGAAGTTTTAGCAATTGTGTACATCATTTTATGCAATTCCACTGATTCATAGGATGGAGAGAAATGTTTGAAGTTTTTAGTATGATACCTGAGTGACTAACAAAATCAATGGGGGCCGCCAAGGTCGGTAATTCGACCATGATTACTACACATTTAGATAGCTGGCTAGACTAATTTACTGATCACCAGTAAAATTTGTTTTGCTGACACGGGCTAATTGAGTGACTATCAGTGACTGACATAACAATGGAAAAACTGCTGATACACAAACAAATTTCGAAATTGCAAGTAAGTTGAGACCCCGACTGAGTTCCATTAAAGAAAAAAAAATTCTCTCTTCTAGGGGAGTTAACAGTTAACATGTATGCCTACACCCATTCTAATATCTCGCCGATTCTCTGTCTGTTCAGTCTTTTGTATGAATAACATAGCAATCAGATGTGATCACCTCTCCTCTTCTTTCTTTTTCCTCTCCACAGTTTGTTCACAGTTTTCCAAAGGAGTCTACGCCATCATCGGACTGTATGACAGGAAGACCATGAACATGCTCATGTCGTTCTGTGGTGCTCTCCACGTCTGCTTTGTGACACCCAGTTTCCCCATAGAAACCAACAACCAGTTTGTAATCCAGCTGAGACCGGAGCTCCAGGAGCCCCTGATTGCCCTGATCCAGCACTACAAATGGACCAAGTTTGTTTACATGTACAGCTCACATTCAGGTACTGTTCATCATTCTCTCATGTTTGTTTTGTATTTACAATATCCTCTTGAGCAAGTCAAACTATACAGTAGGCTACTTGACAAAAAAATATGAATATAAACGTCACATACTTTCACAATACACAGATAAAGCACAGTTGATCAATGTTAAGCTCAAGTATCTCTGCAATTGTGATTGTGGATACATTTGAAGTATCCTAGCTATTATTCTGGTTGAGTTTTATTATTGAAGTATTTGTGGATATAGAGTTGATATTTGTTAGAAGTAGCCTATCTCAGTTCAGAGTGGCATTAATTGAAATGGTTTGGAATGATGTTGTACAGTCAGACTCGTCCAATTAAAGTTTGCTGTACTGTTTCCTCTCTGACTACGAGTGTTGCCATAATGTACACTACCGTTCAAAAGCTTGGGGTCACTTAAAAATGTCCTTGTTTTTTAAAGAAAAGCTACATTTTTGTCCATAAAAATAACATCAAATTGATCAGAAATACAGTGTAGACATTGTTAATGTTTTAAATGACTATTGTAGCGGGAAACGGCTGATTTTTTATGGAATATCTACATAGGCGTACAGAGGCCCATTATCAGCAACCATCACTCCTGTATTCCAATGGCACGTTGTGTTAGATAATTCAAGTTTATCATTTTAAAAGGCTAATTGATCATTAGAAACCCCTTTTGCAATTATGTTAGCACAGCTGAAAACTGTTGTGCTGATTAAAGAAGCAATAAAACTGGCCTTCTTTAGAATAGTTCAGTATCAGCATTTGTGGGTTCGATTACAGGCTCAAAATGGCCAGAAACAAAGGGCTTCCTTCTGAAACTCATCATTCTATTCTTGTTCAGAGTAATGAAGGCTATTCCATGCTAGAAATTAGCTCTAACCAGAATAGAAAAAGGAGTGGGAGGCCCCGGTGCACAACTGAGCAAGAGGACAAGTACATTAGAGTGTCTAGTTTGCAACTCTTTGCAACTCTGCCTAGAAGGCCAACATCCCGGAGTCGCCTCTTCACTGTTGACGTTGAGATTGGTGTTTTGTGGGTATTATTCAATGAAGCTGCAAGTTGAGGACTTGTGAGGTGTCTGTTTCTCACTCTAATGTACTTGTCATCTTGCTCAGTTGTGCACCGGGGCCTCCCACTCCTCTTTCTATTCTGGTAAGAGACAGTTTGTGCTGTTCTGTGAAGAGAGTGGTAAACAGGGTTGTTCGAGATCTTCAGTTTCTTGTACATTTCTCTGAACAGGAATAGACTGACGAGTTTCAGAAGAAAGTCCTTTGTTTCTGGCCATTTTGAGCCTGTAATCGAACCCACAAATGCTGATGCTCCAGATACTCAACTAGTCTAAAGAAGGCCAGTTTTATTGCTTCTTTAATCAGTACAACAGTTTTCAGCTGTGCTAACATAATTGCGAAAGGGTTTTCTAATGATCAACTAGCCTTTTATAATTATCAACTTGGATTAGCTAACACAACGTGCCATTTCTGATAAAGGGCCTCTGTACGCCTATGTAGATTTTCCATTAAAAATCCTCAGTTTCCAGCTACAATAGTCATTTACAACATTAACAATGACTTCACTGTATTTCTGATCAATTTTATGGACCAAAAAAAAATGGGCTTTTCTTTCAAAAACAAGGACATTTCTAAGTGACCCCAAACTTTTGAACGGTAGTGTATATGGTATGTGATATTGTCGTGCAACATCTGTGGATGTATTTGTGTTTGTTATTTTTAGCTGTTAAATGCATTGTTTGTTATTCTGCCAGAAGCTCCTCTAGATGTGTAAGCTTTACTCTGTAAACTGTACGTCCTCAATGCACATTTTGTGCTTGGATGGGCATGTACTGTATAACTGTAATGGTCTCCTATGGGAAATGAGCCCCTGGTGTGTGTTCCTCTTCAATTTTCAGCCACTCAACTTCAGTGCCATCGGAAACAGATGCAGCTAATAGGAAATGTTAACTGCTTAATGATGCAGAGTCTGGTTGATGCAGTGGATGTGCCCAGGACACGCAGACCTATGTGTCTGAACCGAAGATGAACAAATATAATTACATAATGTGTACTTGCTTGCTTATTTTTACCATGTACAGTCACATAAGTGGTTCTTTGACAATGGATAGTTTTTTTTGTTATTGTATTTTTCCGGTGAGGTGTCCATGCAGCGGGACAAATGCTCCATCAATTTGTTTATCTAGCTCTAGTGCTTTAGTCTTGGACAAGGAACTCAAGGTCGTTGACTTCTTCATGACACATCTGAGTGACCCCCCCAACCATTGATTCAAGCCCTGTTGCCTGGATACTGCACTGCACAGTCAGTGGTCATTTAAGCCTTTTAGGAAACTTCACTCCTATGTTTATATCTGTGACTCTGTGTCTGTGTAATGTGTCTGTGTGTGTGTGTGTGTGTGTGTGTGTGTGTGTGTGTGTGTGTGTGTGTGTGTGTGTGTGTGTGTGTGTGTGTGTGCGTGTGCGTGCGTGCATGTGAGAGTGTGTACGCTGAGGCTTACATTACATACGTACTCTTCAGGATGTGACCAGAGATGAATCACTGCTGCTTTAGTCTTTAACGCCAAAGCCAGAGCTCAGGGCTAGAGAAGCCACACTGCCCTGCTCAGTATCGTGACGCCTGAATGCTAGACCCCAGAGCACAGGTTTGTAACCATACGAAAATACATGGTTCACCGCAACTGAAAGGTTGCTGGATCAAATCCCAGAGCTGACAAGATAAAAATCTGTAGTTCAGCCTCTGAGCAAGGCAGTTAACCCCCAACAACTGCTCTCTGGGTGCAGATGATGTCAATGTAAGGCAGGCCCCTGCACCTCTCTGATTCAGAGGGGTTAAATGCGGAAGATGCATTCAGTTGTGGGTATCCCCCTTTTCCCTTAAGTGCTACATTACAGTATGATTTCTAGGGCTGGAACGATACCAGTATCACAATATTTGTCCATGTCAAAAATTCAAACATGAAGCAGACCTAAGTCTTTGGTCCTTTAAAAACCTGCTGAGTGTAAAATATTTTGTTGCTATAGCTTGAAAAATAAAAAAATGTGACTCTGGATGATGTTTGTTTCCAAAATTAGGGCTGTTTTTCTAATGAAGTAAAATTCCCTGTATTGTAAAAGGTTTTACTTGTTTTTTGCTATCTTTTGTTCTCGGTGACTCTTTAGAACTGCAATCCAGTTTTCTAGCTCCAATTCTGATTGACTCCATCCCACAGTGCAGTCCCAGCGGGGAAGAGTGGGTGGTGGTAGAGGTGGATGAAGTTTGATTAGATTAACCCTTGTTTTCCTGCCTTGCTAAGTCACACATATGTTTGCTATAGTAAAAAGGAAGACAACTCTATTGTTTCGCAACAAAGGCTCTATATTATAAAGACCAAGATCTGCTTAAATCAACACTGTATATGGGGGTACATTTTTTTACCTTGTTAACAAATAGAGGCCGGACGGAAATTGAATTTGGGTTTGTGCGACATTTGAGAGGAGCTGTGATGGGCAGCAGAGAAAGGGGCCGATAGGAGCCCAGGCTGCTTTCTTTGCCAATCCCAACACTCATCTCTTCCGTTTAACTTGCTTATCTGCGCTACTGCAGTGGTGTGACGCGTTGCTAGCGCTAGACAGATAGACCACAGCGTTTGTCTCTCTCCCTAGTTTATCTGCAGGTTAGTGCTGCTCAGTGGACGATAAAGCTGGTTTTCTCTCCGGTGTGAGACGATTTCACAGCTGCTGAGACAAGCTCTATGTGCCTATACAAAGATGGCAGGAATTGTATCACAAGGCCAGCAGTGGCAGTTTAAAAATTGGATGCAACATAATGTTTTAATTAACATTAAATGCATTTCAACCTCACTGTTACTTCTGACAACGTACTTAATCCATATCGCAACTAAAATGTGAAAAAAGTCACTTAATCTGTTTCTATATATGACAGAAAATAGCATAGACTTAGTCAACCATTCAATCTCTCTTGTTTTTACTGCTAATGAACGCAGAGGCAAAAGTATTATACATAGCACACATCACTAGGAGATTTTCCTTGTCAGGTCACATGGTCAGGAAAAACTCTTAGCCCTGTGCATCACGAATACATAATGTAATTGATGTTCCATTTGCATGCTAACTAAAAGCTGTCACTGTAATTTGTGCATTAATACATAGACTGCATGGCTCCAGTGATAGCTTCATATAGAAAGAGGCAGCAGCTTGCTGTGGCTCCAAATGTATGATCTCCATTTGGGTGCACTTGGGTATTTTTAGTCAATTATATGCATTGTTAATGTTTATGCAAACAAACATGCAGTGTAGACAGTGTCTATATTTATAATTTCCTCTATAACCAGACCTAAATGTCATCTTATTCTCTTCCTTCTGAACAAAGCTCTTGTACTAGAGAGAATTCCGAGGGCTTTGGTACTGAGTTCACCCACTGGTTGAATCAGACAATATTTACTACTATGAACAACAGAAGGCCAGAGAAAACAGTATCTCTCACATCACAACTAAATAAATAATCTCCACTTTGTTCATGCCAAGGAGCCTCAAATGACATCTTATTGCAATAATAGACTATGAACATACCTCATTAATTTTCAGGATGAAACAGGATACCTAGTCAGTTGCACAACTGAATGCATTTAACCAAAATGTGTCTTCCACATTTAACCCAACCCCTCTGAATCAGCGAGGTGTGGGGGGCTACCTTAATCAATGTAATCTGCACACAGGGAACAGTTGTTGGAGTTAACTGCCTTGCTCAAGAGCAGAATTGCCACCTTGCCGCCTCTGGGATTCAAACCAGCAATCTTTCCAGTTATTGGCCCAGTGCTCTTAACCACTAACCCATAGTTTGGTCTCACAAGTGGCGCAGCGTTCTAAGGCACTGCATCTCATTGCTAGAGGCATCACTACAGGCACCCTGGTTAGATTCCAGGCTGTTTCACAACCGGCCGTGATTGGGAGTCCCAATGGGCGGCACACAATTGGCCCAGCGTCGTCCAAGTTTGGCCGGTGTAGGCCGTCATTGTCAATTAATAATTGACTTGCCTAGTTAAGTAAGTAAAAAAATACATAAAAAAAAAATAATTACTGTTTTACTTGATTAACAATTAGGATCATTTCAACTTCATTATTGTAAAAAAAAGGCCAGCCATCTCAAGAGAACTATGTTCTCACCGCCACCTTCACGTCACCTGTCAATATCCTAGCACTTTACTGCCATTTCCCCAACCAATCAGGATGCTTTGTAGCATAGCAAACCCCCACCTCCTTCCACTTCAGTTTGTGCACCTTTCTCATGTATTTTCATAGAGATAGTTAAAGGTCTTTTCTTTGTATCTGTCCCACCCAGTTGGCGAATGTCCTCAACATGTATTTGGGCACTAGAGTTGTCTATCTAAGTCCATGGGAATTTTAATGTAGGGTTAGGTTGAGAACATACTGTAGTTTGGCTGAGAAGGCTTGCTTTGAGCGGCCTTGGACAAGACGAAAGATGATGGCGGCCAAAGAAAAAAGGAAGAAAGTGGAACATATTATCAGTAAATATGGAGTGGGAGATTGCACAAACCTTCTGGAAGATCTGGTGAAGGAGAAGTTGGCAGATAAGGAAAAAATGAGAAAAGTGGAATATATTTTGAGGGAATATGGAATGGAGGATTGCGCAGAACTTTAAGAAGAGTTAGAGAAGGAAAGTGAACATGAAGAGAGTGAGGATGAATTAATTGTGGTGGCAAGTGCAGTGATGATCGAGGAAGAAGCTGAGTGTAGAGGGAAGCGGTGTGGTGAGGAGGCTTGGAGTCAAGTGCAAAAAAGAGATGTACCTGCAGTGAGGACCGCCGAGTTCAGGCCTCGTTCCGAGGATGAAAAGGATGATTCTGGCCCAGTGGGAGTGAGATTTGTGGAGAGAATAGATCCTTGCATTTTGGCTGATCCATATGTGGTGTCAGGTTGGGTGGAGAAGAGGTTGGGGACTGTTCAGTTGGTGAGAGTAACTCGGAGTGGAATAGTGATGACTTATTGTGTTTCTTCAGTCCAGAGGGAGAGGCCGCTACGGATCACACGATTAGGGGCAAGAAATGTGACTTGCTTTGCTATCCGGAGCCTTTGAAAGGAGTGATAACAGAAATGTAAGATTGCCAGTTTGGTGCGACGCAGACCCTTGGTGGAGAGCGTGGAGAAACGGAGAAGTGATTGTCTATCCTGCTGAGATTTGATGTAGAGTCTTTGCCTGACAAGGACAAGTTAGGAAGTGTAAGTTATCCCTTGAGAGCTTATGTTCCGAAATACTACAAGTTTATGGGCATGTTGCAGCAGTGTGTAGGAGGGAGATGTGATGAAGGAATGTGTAGTATCGGTGAAGAAAGTTGTGGGGGTGCCCATGGGGCTGGAGATCATAGGTGTCCGGTGAGAGAAAGGCAGGTTGAGGTTGCCAGGGATAGAGTAGTACAGAAAGTGTCATATGTCGAAGCAGTGAAGAGAGTGGTAGAGCATGATGGTTACAGGGTGAGGGATACTGAAAGGATTCATGTGAGTAGACAGAGAGCAAGAGAGAGTGATGGGAAGAATATGTGCTTCAGTAAGGTGGGCTTTTTAGCGTTCATAGACATGGTTGTCAATTGTACTGCATAAATGGATCAGAAGTCACAGAAAATAGAGGTTGTGGTGGCACCAGCTGAGAAGTACTTAGGATTGCGAGGATTTACTGCAGAACAGTTGCAGGGGTTGTTGAGCGGTAAGAGGAAATACCTAGTCAGTTGTACAACTGAATGCATTCAACTGAAATGTGTCTTCTGCATGTAACCCAACCCCTCTGAATCAGAGATGTGCAGGGGCTGCCTTAATCGACATTAACATCATCGGCGCCCGGGGAACAGTGAGTTAACTGCCTTGCTCAGGAGCAGAACGACAGATTTGTACATTGTCAGCTCGGGGATTCGATCCAGCAGTGTTCTGTCCTGTTTTTTTTGTTGTTGAGAGGGCTAATAGTTGGCAGGGCAATTTTATTTTTCCTTTTTCCCAATTTTGTATTATCGTATGAAGAATTGAATATAGATAGGTCGTGAATGGCCTCACACACCAGTACAGTAGGTGGCAGTGAATGCACCTAAATGCTGGATACGATCTGCCAACCAAATCCTAAAGAAGAAGAAATAAGAACGCTTGGCCTTATAACAGTGCCTGGAATTGCCTCTATGCTATAACGTATGAAAATGCAAAGTAGCCTGCTTACCTGATGAAATGTAAAGTTATTTATCAGGTGGGTCATATTCAGGTCAGAGCTGAAGGTGGTGTGTTTAAATTGCATCTGATACTTTTGTTTTAGCTGTTTTGTTAATTGTTGCCTTAACAAGATTGCCTAGCAGGGGTGCTTTGTTGGAGGCTCTCTGTTGGTCAAAAATGTGCTTTGAAGATAGTCACTCTGGCCCTGAGGTAAAGGAAAAATGGGAGCCTCTTTGAAGTGAGAATTTAGCAGACTTTTTTTTTCTATTTTGTTTGGGGGGGGGGGGGGGGTAGATCAGCTTTAATATTGCAGTTATATTGTGGCTTCTATCAATGTAATTGTCTGCATCACTTCCAATCACCCGTATATATTTTTGTAAATATATATTATTTTTTATATTTAAAAAATATATATATTTCCCTCTTTATTATTTCCCCTAACCCTACCAACCCTCCCCTAATTGGAGTAAACAATACCTAGGCTTCTACTTCCAGCTTATACAGTGCATTCGGAAAGTATTCCTTTCCTTTTTCCACATTTTGTTACGTTACAGCCTTAATCTGATTCAATAAAACATTTTCCTCATCGATTTACACACAATACCACATAGAGACAAAGTGGAAACAGGTTTTACAATTTTTTTGCAAAAGTAAAATAAAAAACACACTGACTTTGGTCGCCAGTTGTACGGAGTTTCCTCCGACACATTGGTGCGTCTGGCTTTCGGGTTAAGCGAGCAGCGGATTGGCAGGGTCGTGTTTCGGAGGACACATGGCTCTCAACCTTCGCCTCTCCTGAGTCCGTACGGGAGTTGCAGCGATGGGACAAGACTGTAACTACCAATTGGATATCACGAAATTGGGGAGAAACAAGGGTAAAAAGTACAAAAAAATGTAATAATAATAGAATAAACAAAATACAGAAATACCTTATTTACATAAGTATTCAGACCCTTTGTTATTAGACATGAAATTGAGTTCAGGTGCATCCTGTTTTCATTGATCATCCTTGGGATGTTTCTACAAATTGATTGGACATGATTTGGAAAGGCACACACCTGTCTATATAAGGTCCCCCAGTTGACAGTGCATGTCAGAGCAAAAACCAGGTCAAAGGAATTGTCCGTAGAGCTCAGAGACAGGATTGTGTTGAAGCACAGATTTAGGGAAGAGTACATTTCTGCAGCATTGAAGGTCCCCAAGAACACAGTGGCCTTCATCATTCTTAAATGGAAGTAGTTTAGAACCAACAAGACTCTTTCTAGAGTCTTCATCAATCAGGCCTTTATGGTAGAGTGACCAGACGGAAGCCACTCCTCAGTAAAAGGCACATGACAACACGCTTGGAGTTTGCCAAAAGGCACCTAAAGGACTCTCAGACCATGAGAAACAAGATTCTCTTGTCTGATGAAACCAAGATTGAACTCTTTGGCCTGAATGCCAAGTGTCACGTTTGGAGGAAACCAGGCACCATCCCGACGGTGAAGCACGGTGGTGGCAGCATCATGCTGTGGAGATGTTTTTAAATATCAGGGACTGGGAGCCTAGTCAGGATCGAGGGAAAGATGAGAGTGGCAAAGTACAGAGAGATCCTTGATGAAAACCTGCTCCAGAGCGCTCAGGACATCAGACTGGGGTGAAGGTTCACCTTCCAACAGGACAACAACCCTAAGCACACAGCCAAGACAACACAGGAGTGGCTTCGGGACAAGTCTCTGAATGTCCTTGAGTGGCCCAGCCAGAGCTCGGACTGATTGTACATCTCTAGAGAGACCTGAAAATAGCTGTGCAGCGACGCTCCCCATCCAACCTGACAGAGCTTTAGAGGATCTGCAGAGAATCTCTCCAAACTTACGGAAATGTGATATTTCAGTTTTAATTTTTTGATACATTTGCAAAAAATTATAAGAAAAACATTTTTGCTTCATAATTATGGGGTATTGTGTGTAGATTTATGAGAAAAAACAAAAATGTTATCAATTTTAGAATAAGGCTGTAACATAACAAAATGTGAAAAAAGTCAAGAGGTCTGAATATTTTTTCGAATCACTATACATACTATACACATTTTACAGACATGTATATTTTTTATGAGTTATCTTTTGTTTGTTTTTAGTCCCAACCTTCAGCAACCTTCAATCCCTCCCATCCATCTCTGAAGACCATCCAGTTTTGAACCTTTCTATCCTCATAGTTTCTAAAGATTGGAAATGAATGATAACATGTTATTATATTATTGATCGATTGACTATGACTTTTCAAAGCACCCCGCAATGCTATTTGCAGAGATATTTTATTTTTGACATGCCTGAACCTGCGACCAAAAACAAGCTACATATGTGCAGTACCAAAACAAGTGATCAAATGATTTAGTCTTGTCGAAGCAAAATATGTAGAGCTGGGATAGTTGTATCCCCCATATATATAACATTGTATTGTTTGCAAGAATTTTGTATACTAATTTAAATGGAAAAAACTATACGTTTTTAATCCGGTGTCGTTTTGTGTGTCAGTTCATAAATCATGTGCCATGGAATCGTTACATCGAAAATCTCCTCACCACTATTTTGCAACCTGTAGAGTGCAGCTGTACATGTTTAGGTCCTTAAATGAAACTGGCATTTTTTTTATTTATTGGAATATTTAACCAATGTTGGTCTTTAATGAAGGGCCGACAGACAAGTTCCTTGCCTTCTCCCCTTTTAACTTGCCTCCTCCATTTTAGCGGTAATGCTGCAATTCGTTGGTTGTAATTTTGGATAGAGCAGACATGTCCATATACGTTTGTTAACTGCATGTGTAACTCCACCAGTCCTATTAATTTACAAAGATTATAACAGGTTTTTTTGTAAAATATAAAAAAAATAATGGTATTTTATCAATTAGTATATTTGAGTTTAACCATAATATTTGTTTTAATTATTTAATATTCTGTCTTTTCTGGTGGATTAAACTGAAATTGCAAACAGCTTTCTATGGCTTGTTTTAAAAATAACAATATCTTTTTTTCAAATAACCGAAAGTGAGAGTTTGTAATCTGAATGATGGGAAAAAGGGCATTCTTGAACACGGGGTGAGCCATTCTTTCTAATCTGTTAGAGAACCAGTTCGGATTTAAGTATAGTATTTGTATGACTGAAACCTTTAGTGAGAGTTCCAATGCTTTAATATTGAATAATCTCTGCCCTTCGAATACATATTAATTATATAAATAGGCCCGTTTAATTTTTTCTGACTTGCCGTTCCAAATAAAGTGGAATATTATTTGCAAGGGGGAAATCAATATAAATGTAATTCATACTTTATCAGCTGACTTTTGCTGCTACTGCACATTTAGTATTTACAGTAGTATTTTATTAGGATCCCCATTAGCTACTGCTAAAGCAGTAGCTGCTCTTCCTGGGGTCCACACGAAACATGAAACATGACATAATACATAACCTTAATAGACAAGTACATCACAAGGACAGAACTACATAAATGAAAAATAAGTATACATGCTTTTATACATTTATGCTTTCATGATCATGTGATTCATAAATGCTACAAAATGCAAGTGCAACACACAAAAATGCAAATATGCTGACACTTTTCGCTAAATTCCCCTTGTTTCTATAGTTACACCCACGTAATAGGTACTGTATTCTGGAGTAAAGTATAGACTTTACAGTTACCACCCGCTATGGGTTTAATTAGGTAATATACAACATTCACAAACATGAAATAACCAGGCCTTGAATCTTAACCCTTAATGGTTTAGCTGAGATATAGTGTAACGTGTTACAGTCTACCGCCCATTAAGGGTTATCTGAGGTATTGTGGCTAGGCTTTAGACCTGCTCATAAAAAAGTCCCAGTGAATCAGATGGAGTTGTTACGCTCCTGCTCATATAAAATTAACCAGAATCAGATGGGAGTTTCACCTAAGGCCCTTGGCTCCTGTTTAGGCTTCCACCTCAGCCACAGTGATCAGAATTAACAGATGTGAACACAGCAACCTTGAATCGTGTGTAGTTTCCTCTCTCTAAAGTTTCAACTTAATGGTTTACAGCTCAGCAACTTGCCTTACATTTCTACCTTCATTCCCCTACACCACATTCACACCCAGCATTGTCCACCAGTCACACACATACAGACATAGGGCTCTATTTATGGCTGGCGTTAGTTTGCCATTTCTGGCATTTTCCAGTCCTAACGCCAGGTTCGGCAATTTATCTGTCTTATATCAGCTCGCTCAGATGGGAGAGGTGGAAATATTTGGGGATGTGTCCTTAAAAGCATGATCCAAAGTGCTAATTTCATGCAGCGCTGATGGGGATATATAAGACCAACTAAAAGCTGGTTTTCACGGTAACGCAGTTGGTTATTGCATGAATTTTGACAGTGGAAATGCAGCCTATCCAGCCATGACACACACTGCCCTTATGCGCATGGAACAAGAGTAGCCTAATGTGCTTTAGGTGCCTGTATACTTTGTATTTAGAAACATAAAAAACTTTTTTCCAATTTTGTTTTATTTGGTTAAAAACCAAGCATCCGCTCCTCTCAATGAAGGCTTTTTTTTGTCCTGCCCAATGCAATCGCAAAGTAGCAAGACTGTTGATGAAGGGTTTGGCTCCTGAGACCGCTTGGAAATAAATCTTAATCACCAAAGCTTTATTAAAATATAAAGTTTGAGAGGAATAAAACAGTGAGCTGACATTTCATTTTTATCTATGCATTGTACGCAGGCCCACATTATTTTAGCCATGCAGGTCCCATTTTGGATATACGTAAAACCACCTCCATGATTTAGGCCACATGTCCATGCCCGTCATGAAATAAGTGATGAGAACCTCTGTGAATACCGGTGAACGTTGTATTTTGAAGTTATCTATAATCTGTAACAATTGCTTGTTTTCCGTTTCATATGTTCAAAACCCAAGCCCTCCCTTAGGTCTACTATAACGAAGGCTGGTTCAACCCAAGCCCTCCCTTAGGTCTACTATAACAAAGGCTGGTTCAACCCAAGCCCTCCCTTAGGTCTACTATAACGAAGGCTGGTTCAACCCAAGCCCTCCCTTAGGTCTACTATAACGAAGGCTGGTTCAACCCAAGCCCTCCCTTAGGTCTACTATAACGAAGGCTGGTTCAACCCAAGCCCTCCCTTAGGTCTACTATAACGAAGGCTGGTTCAACCCAAGCCCTCCCTTAGGCCTACTATAATGAAGGTTGGTTCAACCCAAGCCCTCCCTTAGGCCTACTATAACAAAGGTTGGTTCAACCCAAGCCCTCCCTTAGGCCTACTATAACGAAGGCTGGTTCAACCAAAGCCCTCCATTAGGCCTACTATAGCGAAGGCTGGTTCAACAGCAATGCAGGTCTTTTTTTATCCTTTTTTATGCATCTTTATGATATCATTGCATTTTACATTTATATATTGTTGTTGTTTAAAAAAACAAACAGATTGCTTGTTTTTTGTAACATTTTATTACAACCAATCTTATTAGAATGAATCACCTTCTTCATTCATCGTTATAACTTCCGTGGCGCTCATGTAATGCAACCTGGAGATGTGTGAATGCGATCTGATCTGTAAGAATGTTCCAATTATGTTCATAAAACATAGGCCTTTCTCTTTGTATTGGATCTTTGTCCAGCTACTGTGAAAAGTATGGATGTGCGTAAAACCCTCCATAGTCTGCATTGGTAACGTAAAGATTGCGCCGACAGACATGGCAGCTCTGCTTCTAGCTCCTAAGCAACTTTGCAGTATTTAGTTTTTGTGTGTGTTATTTCATACATTATAAGCCCAGAACATTTTTTTTGTGTTATTAAATACAGCCGGAAATAACTTTTGGATATCAGAGCTGCGGTAACTCACCAGCATTACGACCAGAAATACAACTTTCCCGAATTGGATCCTTTGTTCGTACCCCCCAGGGCAATTGAACGTATCCCAGAGGCTGTTCCAAGATGCCGCCGGCAGAGAAGAGGTATTCAGAGGAATACTTCTAGTCCGACTCAGAAAGCATGCACACCATCCATTGCTTCCAAGTATTTTACTCGCTATGGTTCAGTCCCTAGACAATAAAGTAGACAAGCTCAGGGCGAGGATCTCCTTCCAGAGCGACATCAGGGACTGTAACATACTCTGTTTCACGGAATCATGGCTCTCTCCGGATATACCATCCATACAGACAGCTGGGTTCTCAATATATTGCGCAGACAGGAATAAAGAATTCTCCGGGAAGAAGAAAGGCGGTGGTGCATGTTTCATGATGTCGACCGTATTACCTCCCAAGAATTATCTTCGGTTATTGTCACAGCCGTGTATATTCCCCCTCAAGCCGATAACACAACAGCCCTCAAGGAACTACACTGGACTTTCTGCAAACTGGAAACCACATATCTTGAGGACGCATTTATTGTAGCTAGGGATTTTAACAAAGCAAATTTGAGGAAAACGCTACCGAAGTTCTATCAACACATTGCCTGCAGTACTCGCACTACAAAAACTCTTGACCATTGTCTGTCATGAAGATGTGCACGATACTCTACAGTAGGAGTTTGAGGCGTCATGGATGGTACACACTTAACTGAACACTTTAATCATGTCAATAATTGTTTCTTGTGTCAAAGAACTATCCAATTTACAGTTTGACCATCAATAGGGATCTTTCCTCAGTACAAGTTTTTATGGAGGATACATACATAGTTGTTTTTGAAACATCTGTCAAAGAAGTGGATTTCTCACTACTGATGTTTCTCGCAGCAGTTAGGATCACTGTTATAGATTGCAGAACCTCAGACATATGACTGTAAACTCTCCATTAATGATGAATCTGTTGCTACTCTTTACCATTCATTGCATCTGACCCTCTGTGTTTCTATTATGTTGCTATGCTTTTATCAGTGCTTTGTTGTCAGGTGCTGTAATACATCACTATCTACACTCCCCAACGTATTTATTTGGACAGTGAAGCTAAACGTTCAATTTGGCTCTATACTCCACCATCTTGGATTTGAGATCAAATGTTTCATATGAGGTCACAGTACAGAATGTCACCTTTTATTACACAGTATTTTCAAACATATCTGTTTACCGTTTTGAAATGAAAGTACTTTATGTATGTAGTACCCACATTTGAAGGTGTCATAAGTATTTGGACAAATTCACTTTTCAGTGTATTGAAGTAGTCAAAAGAGTAGTATTTGGTCCCATATTCCTAGCATGCAATCGCAATGACTACGTCAAGCTTGTGACTCTACAAACTTGTTTGATGCATTTGCAGTTTGTTTTGGTTATGTTTCGGATTATGATATTGTGCTCAGTAGAAATGAATGGTAAATAATGTATTATGTAATTTTGTAGTCACTTTTATTGCACATAACAATATTTCTACATAAATGTGGATGTTAATATGATTACGGATAATCATGAATGAGTCATGAATAATGATGAGTAAGAAAGTTAGAGGCATAAATAAATATCATACTCCCCCAAAAATGCTAACCTCCCCTGTTATTGGTAATGGTGAGAGGTTAGCATGTTTTGGGGAGTATGATATTTATGCCTCTGTAACTTTCTCACTCATCATTATTGACGATTCATTCATCATTATCCGTAATGACACAATACATTATTTACCATTCATTTCTATTGGGCAACATAATAGGCCTACAAAAAACAACCAAAACAAACTGCAAATGCATCCAACAAGATGTAGTCATTGCGTGCTAGGAACATGGGACCAAATTCTAAACTTTTGACTACTGTATATACTGAAATAGGGTTGGGCGGTATCCAGATTTTCATACTGTCGTACTGTTTCTGTACCATACCGGGGTATACGGTATTTACAGAAGTGCACACAAGGGACGCTATATAATTTTTTTTTTTTGGGGGGTGGGGGGTTTACAAAACAATTTAGGCAACATGGATCTTGATCTAAGAGGGGATTGATTGGCTCTGCTGTATCCACAAAGCTTGATCTTGGCGTCTAGCCACTTAGCAAACCAAATAAATAGCTGGGTCCCTGAGCTGGATATAATTTATTTCATACATCTTAGATAGTTCCCTTATAGTTATAAGGAGTAACGTAGCACTCACCCCCGTAACCAGCGTGCGGCAGCGGTCCCCACCTTCACCTTCGGTATGTCTAAATACCCTGGTATATGGTATATACAGTATATTGCCGTATTGAATATGTACAAATACTTATGACACTTTCAAATGGGGGGACTAGATACATAAAGTGTTTTAATTTCTAAGTGGTAAAAGAGATATGTATGAAAATAACCTCAAATAAAAGGTGGCATTCTGTACTGTTGCCTCATATAAAACATTTGATCTCAAATCCAAAATGCTGGATTATAAATTAAACCTTGTAGCTTCACTGTCCAAATACAGTAAATGTGTAAGGGAGTGTACGATGTGTCAGAAACAATGCCTCAGAACAGAATATCCTTATTTTCATGCTAATACGTCTGCTTCAAAACGGAATTACATAAACAGAAAGGCACACTAGAATGAAAACCCAAGCCTCACTTCCTCCACCACATCGACATCATTAAACTTACGGGTGAACTTAAATCGGAGGGAATTTATACGGGGGGATATTGATGAGCCGCTGTTATGGATACAGGGAAGGAATGGCATTAATTCAGATAGTTCAGCTGCAGTCACACGTCACCCGTCTAAGTTCTAAGTCGTGTTCCTCAAAGAGAGAAGAAGAGACGTGAGTGGGGGAAGTAAGGAGAGAGGGGGGCCACTGAAGTAGTTCTCTCCACTTCATAGGCCCTTTTCACTATGATCACACCGACTGCATAATGTCTTCAGATTAACTGGCTTCAAACATACTTCATCCTTGTCTTCCTCACTGCAAAATACTCAGCCTTTCCATTTCCAGTATTGAAAGGGGGGAGCCATTTGAAATGCTAAATTTGGCCGTTTTCAAACTTCGGGCCCTCTGGAAAGCAGATATCAAGCAGCACATTTAACTTGGCTGAGGAGAATACACAGGCATGCAGACAGCAGCATGGTGCCTCAGCTTGGCTGTCACAGTTTTAGGCGTGGTGACAGTGATTTCAGGTGACTGGTGTGAAAACAACCGGGGCATCTCTGCCTCGCACACAGTGATATCCTCTGTTCTCTCTATGCAGTGGCACTGTGCTAAACAAACCACTCCTGATCAAAAAGCATGATGAATTTATAATACCCGTTTATTTACCAGGGTGGCTTTGAAGAAAACAGTACAAATATGTACAGTGCCTTCAGAAAGTATTTACACCCCTTCACTTATTCCACATTTTGTTGTGTTACCACCTGAATTCAAACTTGGCCTACATGGGCGGTCAGGAAGGAAAAAGCCTCTGCTCTCAAAAAAGAATATCAAGACTTTTGCCAGACAACACCTGTTGCAGTCTTGATATTCTTTTTAGAGAGCAGAGGCTTCTTCCTTCCTGACCTCCCATGTAGGCCAAGTTTGTGCAGTCTCTTTCTGACAGTGTACCCATGCAATTCCACATTGATTGTGGCAAGAGAGGCCTGTAGATCCCTTGATGTTACCCTGGGGTTCTTAGAGACTTCTATGAGCATCTTTTGGTCAGCTCTTGGGCTGACGTTAGTGGGACGACCTGTCCTAGGTAGTTTTCCAGTGGTCTGGAATTTTTGTTGGACAGTGGAATGATGTACTTCGAATTACTTGGAAATGGAATGATGTTCTTCGAATTGTTTGGAAATGGATGTAACCCCTCCCAGACTTATGGGTATGAATAATCTTTCTTCTGAGGGCCTCGGGTAGGTCTTTTGTTCTTTGAATGATGTGTTACCACACACCCATATGGTTAAGACCAAACCAGACCAATTTTCTTATCTTTATGGAAGGCTGGAGCCTCCTACGTTTCTCTCTAATGTTTTCTAATCATTTGCACTTGTTTTGGTACACCTAATTCTAATTTTAGCCATTTTATGTGATGGTAAAGGTAGGGGTGTACTAACTTTTTCCCCATAAGGAAAAGGCATTTTTGTTTATTTTAATTGCATAATTTTTTTTGTGTGATTTGTTAAATTGGGTAACATTTATCTGTCAATAGTGTTGAAGTGAGATGACATATCCATCTGTCCAAATATGTAAAAGAAGGAAAAAAAAGAGAGAACTTCCTAGGGTGTGTACTTACTTTTTCACATGACTGTATATTGGTAAGGTGACTAGGCATCAGGAAATATGATATATAGAGTAGCAGCAGCGTATATGATGTTGTTTGTGAGTGGGTGTGTTTACAGCCAGTATAAATGTATGTGCATACTATGTGTGTGTGTGAGGAAATGATGGAGTGAGTATGTGTGTTAGAGTATCAGTGTGAGTAGTGTGTAGGGCCCTGTGAGTGTGCATATAGACATGGCAAAAATAACAATAAAATACAAAGGTAAACTTAGATAGTCCATGTAGCCATTTTGTTAGCTATTTAGTTAGCTTGTTAGCAGTCATATGGTATGGGGATAGAAGCTGTTCAGGAGCCTGTTGGTGTCAGACTTGATGCACTGGTACCGCTTGCCGTGCGGAAGCATAGAGTCAGTCTAAGTCTTTAACAATTTTCAGGGCCTTCCTTTCACACCGCCTGATATAGAGGTTCTGGTTGGCAGGGAGCTCGGCGCCAATGACGTACTGGGCTGTCCACATCACCTTCTGTAGCGCCATGTGATTGAGGGCGGTGTTATTGCCATACAAAGCAGGGATGCAGACAGCTTAGATGGTGAATGGTGAAACTGTATATATTTTTTAGGATTTGAGGGCCCATGCCAAACATTTTCAACGCGCCGTCTTCACGACTGTGTGCGTTCGTGTGGACCATTTTAAGCACACAACCCAGAGGGAGGTGTTCAGTCTCTATCTCCATCAGGGTCCTGAGCTTGGGGACGAGCTTGTAGGGAACAATGGTGTTGAACGCTGAGCTGTAATCAATGAACAGCATTTTTCACGTAGGTATTCCTCTTATCTAGGTGGGTGAGGGCAGTGTGGAGTGCAATTGAAATTGCGTCGTCCATGGCTCTGTTGGGGCGTTATGCAAATTGGAGTGGATCTAGGGTATCTGGGATGATGGAGTTATATTGTGCCATAACCAGCCTCTCAAAGCACTTCATTTCAGATATGAGTGCTACAGGGCGGTAGTCATTATGGCATGAAGCCTTAGAGTTCTTGGGAACAGGAATGATGGTGGTCATCTTAAAACATGTGGGGATTACAGACTGGGACAAGGAGAGATTGAATATTACCTTGAATATTCAGGCAAATGTTCAGGCAAATGAGAAATAATTCTAATGCAACTATCCCCGATGCTTCTCCCTCTTTTTCCCCTGCCCCGCTACAAAGTTTTCCCCTGGAGGCAGTTACTGAGTCCAAGGTACTAAAGGAGCTCCTGAAACTTGACCCCAAAAAACATCTGGGTCAGATGGTTTAGACCATTTCTTCTTTAAGGTTGCTGCCCCTATCATCGCCAAGCCTATCTCCAACCTTTTTAACCTTTCTCTCTGTTCTGGGGAGGTTCCAATTGCTTGGAAGGCAGCCATGGTTAGTCCTTTATTTAAAGGGGGAGATCAATCTGATCCTAACTGTTATAGGCCTATTTCTATTTTGCCCTGTTTATCAAAAGTGTTTGAAAAACTCTATAGTATTCTCTCTGGTATGCAATCTGGTTTCCACTCAGGTTAAGGATGTGCCACTGCAACCTTAAAGGTCCTCAATGATGTCACCATGGCCTTTGATTTTAAGCAATGTTGTGCTGCTATTTTTATTGACTTGGCCAAAGCTTTTGATACGGTAGACCATTCCTTTTTTGTGGGCCGGCTAAGGAGTATTGGTGTCTCTGAGGGGTCTTTGGTCTGGTTTGCTAACTACCTCTCTCAAAGAGTGCAGTGTATAAAGTCAGAAAATCTGCTGTCTCAGCCACTGCCTTTCACCAAGGGAGTACCCCAAGGCTCAATCCTAGGCCCCACACTCTTCTCAATTTACATCAACAACATATGCAGATGATACAGTTTTATACTCAGCTGGCCCCTCCCCTGGATTTTGTGTTAAATGCTCTACAACAAAGCTTTCTTAGTGTCCAACAAGCTTTCTCTACCCTTAACCTTGTTCAGAACACTTCCAAAACAAAGGTCATGTGGTTTGGTAAGAAGAATGCCCCTCTCCCCACAGGTGTGATTACTACCTCTGAGGGTTTAGAACTTGAGGTAGTCACCTCATACAAGTACTTGGGAGTATGGCTAGACGGTACAGTGTCCTTCTCTCAGCACATATCAAAGCTGCAGGCCAAAGTTAAATCTGGGCTTTCGTAATCGCTCCTCTTTCACCCCAGCTGCCAAACTAACCCTGATTCAGATGACCATCCTACCCATCCTAGATTACGGAGACATCATTTATAGATCGGCAGGTAAGGGTGTTCTTGAGCGGCTAGATGTTCTTTACCATTCGGCCATCAGATTTGCCACAAATGCTCCTTATAGGACACATCACTGCACTCTGTAGTCCTCTGTAAACTGGTCATCTCTGTATACCCGTCGCAAGACCCATTGGTTGATGCTTATTTATAAAACCCTCTTAGGCCTCACTCCCCCCTATCTGAGATATCTACTGCAGCCCTCATCCTCCACATACAACACCCGTTCTGCCATTCACATTCTGTGAAAGGTCCCCAAAGCACACACATCCCTGGGTCGCTCGTCTTTTCAGTTCGATGCAGCTAGCGACTGGAACAAGCTGCAACACACACTCAAACTGGACAGTTTTAGCTCAATCTCTTCATTCAAAGACTCAATCATGGACACTCTTAATGACAGTTGTGGCTGCTTTGCGTGATGTATTGTCATCTCTACCTTCTTGGCCTTTGTGCTGTTGTCTGTGCCCAATAATGTTTGTATCATGTTTTGTGCTGCTACCATGTTATGTTTCTAACATGTTGTTGTCATGTTACGTTGCTACCATGCTGTGTTGTCATGTGTTGCTGCCTTGCTATGTTGTTGTCTTAGGTCTCTCTTTAGGTAGTGTCGTTCTCTCTCTCTTGTCGTGATGTGTGTTTGGTCCTATATTTATATTTTTTTTATTTGTATTTATTTTTTATTTTTAATGCCAGCCCCTGTCCCCGTATTAGGTCTTTTGCCTTTTGGTAGGCCGTCATTATAAATAAAGGTTAAATAAATAAAATTAAATAAAAAATACCTGCCAGCTGTTCTGCGCATGCTCTGAAAACTCGCCCTAAAATACTATCGGTCCCTGCGGCCTTGCGGGTATTGACCTGATTAAAGACTACTCACGTCGGCTTCGGAGAGCGAGATCACCCAATCTTCTGGGTTGGTGACGGCCCTCACTTTTTGTTAAAAAAAACTCCCTAGTCATTGCCGATGACAACCATACCCATAACATGATGCATCCACCATGCTTGAAAATATGAAAAGTGGTCCTCAGTGGTGTGTTGTGTTGAATTTGCCCCAAACATAATGATTTTTATTCAGGACATAAAGTTAATTTATTTGACCATTTATTTTGCAGTTTTACTTTAGTGCCTTATTGCAAACAGGATACATGTTCTGGAATATTTTTATTCTGTGCAGGCTTCCTTCTTTTCATTATGTCATTTAGGTTAGTATTGTGGAGTAACTACAATGTTGTTGATACATCTGCAATGTTCTCCTAGAACAGCTATTAAACTGTGTAATTGGCCTCATGGGCCTCAGCAGTTTCCTTTCTCTGCGGCAACTTAGTTAGGAAGGACGCCTGTATCTTTGCACTGACTGGGTGTATTGATACACCATCCAAAGTGTAATTAATATACTAAAAGGGATATTCATTTTCTGCTTTTTCTTTTACCTATCTACCAATAGGTGCCCTTCTTTGCGAGGCATTGGAAAACCTCCCTGTTCTTTGTGGTTGAATCTGTGTTTGAAAATCACTGCTCGACTGAGGGACCTTACAGATAATTGTACTGTATGTGTGGGGTACAGAGATGAGGTAGTCATTCAAAAATCATGTAAACACTATTATTGCACACAGAGTGAGCCATGAAACGTATTATGTGACTTGAATACTTATTGACATTATGGGGTATTGTGTGTAGGCCAGTTACACAAAATCTTGATTTAATACATTTTAAATTCAGGCTGTAACACAATAATATGTGGAAAAAGTCAAGGGATACTTTCTGAAGGCACTGTTACTACAACTCAGAAGTAACAGTAGGTGAAGTCAAGTAAGCAGGCGTAAATGCCATTTAAGTGACTACAGACAATGAAAAGAGAAAGTACATAATATATAAACCTAAGTGTGGTATTACTTCATCAAATATGCCCAGACTAATTAGTATGTACCTTTAATGTTTGTCTTGTCATTTAGGCCTGACAGTGCTGCAGAAGATTCTGGACACAGCAGCAGAGAAGACATGGCAGGTGACATCAGTGAACCTGGACAGTGGTATAGATCAGGCGGCATTCCTGAAGGTAGTTCAGGACCTAGAGAAGAAGAAGGAGTACAACATCATCCTGGACTGTGAGCTGGAGAGACTCAACATGATCCTCAACCTGGTAAATAACTTTGGTTTGACAGACTGTCCAGTAATGAAAAGGGAGATAGATGAGTATCAAGAGGTTAATGAATGAAGAGATTGTCTGTAAACTAGACACATTACTTCAATGATTGGATGGGATGGGTTCACTCCAACAAGAGGACCGCTCAGCTAGAGTGACAAAATAAACCCTTACTTAAGTTTTCCAACAAGGGTTCAGGTAGCCCTTTACACTTGTACCCGTATACCAGTTGAAAATGGCAGATTTGGACACTGACAAGCGCCTGAATTGGAACGCAGTAACATGCTATACATGACATTAGAGTCCAAATGTGCCCTTCACATTTCCATATCATAAAACTCATGTCATATACAGTGTCAACGTTTATGATCACTATGTTGGATGTACAGTTACAAGATGACATGGTGTCATACCTTGGGTTGTCCTGAACAGAATGAGCCTATGTTTGTTGTATTGTGAAGAAAATTTGCTGTGTACCGCGCATCTGAATGCATTGACTCCATTCTAGGCGCACTAAAATGACGACCTGCTTCTCTGAATTGACTTGTGAAAGCCTAACACTGTAATATTGTATTGTTGACAATAGAACACGCTTTCAAATGATGCCCCCCTGACCCAGAATGCGATTCATAATGGACCGTTGTTGAATTGCGTAAACAACAGTAATTGTGTAAAGGCAGGGATGCAGGCCTGTGTTCCAAACAAAACTAAAAGTGTGCTTGTTCTAGTTCTTCAACGGCACAGCTAGTAGAGCTAAAAAAAGAAGATAATCTTACAGTTGAAGACTCTTCTTTGAGTCGTAAAAGTGCATTGAAATTACTTAGGAACAGTGCACACTTTCGACAGTTCCTACCCCACATTTTCCAAGAGTATTTTTATCATGTTACTGAATGTATACAGAGTATTTTCAGATTTCATTATCAACAAATGCAGCAAAAAGTACAGTAAATGTAAAATGAACATAAAATGAACAATGTAATGTTTGTATTCCATCTTGTGTCAGGTCTGTCAACTGTTGTGTCCTCAACTTTAGTCTAATATTTTTCCCATAATCTCCAAACTGTTCCGTTTAAAAATAGATATGTATGATTTAGAGTCTATGCTGCTGTTGAAAGATCGTACCATCAGTCAGTTCTCCAGGAACAACATTGTTCCCTGGTACCAGTTATTTACTGTATTGGAAATGTCATCACCACAGTGAGTAGAACTGGACTAAAACTATATAAAAATAAAAAAAAGCCATCAAAGCTATCAAAGAAAAACCTTTTTATAAATGTAGTGTATCTTGTTTGGGAGAGATAACAGTTCCTTTGAGCTATTTTGAATATGTAAGATCTCTTTAGTACTGTATTTTTCATTGGACAGAAGCTGTATGCTGATGTTAGAATCTTCTGACATCAACATTAATATATTGAGCAGAACAGGCCCTATACTCATACATGTTCCTCTGTGTCCACTGTGCCAACAGGCCACCCAACTCTGATCTTTTGCCAATTATTGGAATCCAATTAGTAGAAAAAGATCTGAGACGGGTTGCCTGTGTAAACACAGTCATGGTGTCTGAATAGCAGAGAGCTAGTGAAATTAGTATGTTCACAAAAATGTAGGATTCCGATGAGCATTTGGAAATCAGCGGCCTGTCCATCACAGGTGTACTAGTGATTTTGATGCAGATTGTGCATATGTAGTCATTAAAGCTCTAATTGGGCTTCCCACAGTGACATATGCCAGATCCTTCCCAGCCCTCCACGGTGAGTTGTTCCAGCTGCCCCCTTTCTGCTGAGCCCTGATATTTTACTCAAACGTGCAGGCAGAGATGGGAGATGAGCAATTAATTCCTCAAAGATGGGACCAATTAGCTCCTATTTTGGGAGGACTACAATTAATGGGACGCTTCAATCCACATCTGTAATGAAATGGCTTCATTTTCATTAGACGTGATGCAAAATGCTTGATTCAAATTACATCATTTTCCCTTCTATTATGTTTTCCAGATCGCTGCTCAGAAGAAAAACCTCAAAAATTACCACTACATATTGGCAAACCTGGTAAGTCTGGCCCTCTCTGAAACAGTGGAAGTGTTAATGCAATATGCAAGCTTCATTGCATAATAACATTTCTTTGTTATTTATTCCAATCTATTTCAAATGTCATCGTAGATATTACTGAAACTCTCAGTAATGAGAACACTACTGTGAAAATGGTATGAATTTGTGTTTTGTGTTGTACAAATGCCACTCGATCAAAAACTTTTAAGCACAACTGTAGTTTAATTTTATGCAGAATTGATAGAAACTGATAGTTTAGACTAATCAATGGTGGCGTTGTTCCATGTATTGGTGCCTCTTCATCTTCTCTGTATCTGACGGATTGTAGCTCTTCTGCTTGTCTGTGCAGAACACAATGTAGACAGATGGCTGATTACCCGCTGAGCAAGTGAATGATCTTTTCTACTCCTGCAAGGCATTGCAGGGCTCTGAGCTTTTTATGTGTAGGAAAATGTGTGTGCGTGCTTGTGTATGGGCGTGTGGAAGTGTAAGGGTGTGCATGTATACACTATAATTGTGCGTATATATTTGGTATTTGAATGTGTGTGCTTTTTTTCTTTGCATAACTAAACAGAAGTTAGTCCTCCATTATTAATGGAATCAATTCATTGCTTCATGTTAATATTCATTGGCCACCATCACTTTATTATTGTTAGTAGGCTATCCTTAATTCAAATGATAAGCACTGTGATGGTAAATCAAATTCAGCATCATAGTAGATACAGTAAATAGTAGACAGAAGAGACTGTTTCTGCATTTACACTTACTGTATCCAGGTGTACTGTAGCGTAGTTGCTTACATAGGAAATAGAAGTGTAGTGTCTAGTAAGTTATTGTATTTCAATGGTTGCCTCTCACGTTAGCATAGCTTCATACAGAGATCTGTCAACTGTCACCCATGAGGCAACAAGCTAGATCTGCTCTAGTGGTATGTTCGGTTAACTTTTGGGTGTGTCATACACAGTACTTCTTTAGGAGAGGATGCTGTATGTTTGGCTTGAGGTTGCATGTCAAGAGAATGGTCTAAAAGTGCACTCCAGAGGGCTCAACTCAGAGTCTGGAAACATTTGTGGTAGACCTCATAATTGGACTGTGAAACACATTTTTTAAAAACAGTGACTTCACAGGCAGGATTGTCAAATTCATAATTGGATTGTGCTATAGGAAAAAGAAACTCCCCCAAAACTGCAAGTAGGATTTCTCAGTTTATAATTGGGGGGGGGCTGTCAACTCTAAAATAATGATGATCATAAAGGCTGCAAGATGCAACACTCTGTGTGAGTAGGATCCCTGTGGTCCATTAACATGAGAGCTATTTGCTGAAGGGGGGCACACACGCATACATGCTCGTACGCACACACACACACACAAAACACACACACACACATAAATTCACAAACACACTCCCTCTCTTTATTGATTAAGCATGGCCTATGTAACAAGACTTGATCTTAGTTATCAACCTATGAAGATTCCCTAAACTTCCAGCACTCTTCTTATTAATTATAGCCTCAGGGTAAGAATGAAATATGTAATATGCGACTTTTTATCATTCAAAGAAAGCATTAAAGTAATGTTTGCTGAAGCCTGTTTCCGAGGCAAGCTGCAGTGGGACTCCAGATGGGAGGTTTAATGTAGTTTGATGCTCTTAGACTCTGGAGATGCAGGTAATTAAATGCAAATACCATATCCCGAAGTTTATCAAAGAAAGCACTAGGAACAATTCAATTTGAAGTTCCAATTTGAAGTCCTCACGCAATTTGAAGTCCTTGGTTCCAATTTGAAGTCGTCAGGCAATTTGAAGTCCTCAGTTCCAATTTGAAGTCCTCAGGCAATTTGAAGTCCTTGGTTCCAATTTGAAGTCGTCAGGCAATTTGAAGTCCTCAGTTCCAATTTTCTTGATGTGTGTCTGCTGCATGTTTTATTATGTACACTTACCTGCATGTTCAAAGACTGTCGGAGTGCTGTCATGTGTTTGACTTGAAACTGCTTTTTTGATTCTATTTTTGCGTGAATATAAGTAGTCATATATGTAAATCAATATAGCAATGAGGGCAGATGAAGTTGAAAAGACAGCTGCGGAGATTGCTTGTCGAACTGTAGAAAAGTGGTTTTAATCTTGTGCTTGATAGATTTGTAATGATTGCCTGGACTTTTAATCTCTGGCTTCTCAAGTGGGGAACAGCTGAATATCAGCTCTGAGAAATCCAAACTTTCAATACCAGCACTCTGAAAAGAGACTGTCATACAATTATCTGCACCATCATTACGGCTGGGCCATTTGTGGCTCTGGTTTTTGTTTACTTAACTCAAGTTTGCTTCTGTTTTGAAATAAATCGATTCGTTCTTTCCTAGGGCTTTTTGGACATGAACTTCACTGAGTTCAAGAAGAGTGGTGCCAATATCACCGGCTTCCAACTAATGAACTACTCAGACGAAAATGTCAGTAAGGCCATAGAGGAGTGGATGGACTTTGACAGCAAAGACCTCAAACTACCCAAAAGAAGACTGAAGGTATGATCGAACTGTCTCATTGTTCAGAGATCTTTCCATTAAAGTTTTCAAGGTTACAACAAACATATATGTAAGCCTCTAATGTTGCCTCATTGGATTTGCCCCTCAGTACACAGGAGCTCTCACATATGATGGAGTGAGCGTCATGGCAACTGCCTTTCAGAACCTTCGGAAGCAGCGTATTGACATTTCCCGGCGAGGTAATGCTGGCGAGTGTCTGGCCAACCCACCAGCTCCCTGGGGCCAGGGTATCGACATCCAGAGAGCCCTACAGCAGGTGGGCAGTTAGCATCACTCACTCCACAGCCACAGCTGGACGGCAATGACTAGGATTCAAACTCAATAGTAGCCGCACAGGCAATGAATCATGTATGACTATGAGAAATACTGTACAATACAATAAAATATAATGCAATACAATACCAGCTTAATTAAGTTCTACTATTGCATTAAAACCCTAAGTTTCAGGCCCACCAACATTTTAAGAAACAGCAATTGCAAACTTATGAGTTATATGTAATCCTTAGATAGTTATCTTGTGACCTGGAGACATTTCAAATATGATGTCAAACATCATGCAATGTCATATTACCAGCACAACCAGCTGGTAATATTAGAACCGTGAGATAGCAATCTTGTATTCTTGAGATAAGAAAAAATATTTTATGCTATTTTTGCTTGTAGCTATGATATATACAATATTGTGTGAAAATATATCAGATGTTGATTTCTTTGTGAACTGTACTTAAAAAGCCTTGAGCGTTATTTGTTATTCAGGTTTTCACGTTTCTCCTAGAGTTAGCAGTTCTTCATACCAATACTGGTCAATATCTGATTTGTCCCACAGGTTCGGATTGAGGGATTGACTGGACATGTCCAGTTTAACGAGAAAGGCCATCGGACCAACTTCACGGTCAGTGTAATGGAGCTGAGCCCGAGTGGACCACTGAAGGTGAATTGGGACTTGTCTATAACCTTTATAATTATCAATCACATTTTTAACATCCTCAGGGAAATCTGTTGTGTACAGTTAGATAGTATACTGTATGATATTTGACCTAAACACAGTAGACACAGCAAAGAACAAGCAAAACAGAAGGGTAAAATGAACAAATTGGCTTTGTCTATAATGAGTGTCTCCAATGTTCACGTCATGTAAGAATGTGACATTACTGCATTTGCTTTCATAGCGTAGTTGTAGGATTTTACTTACCCTAGCTCTTTGAGTTTATAATATACCCATTTATATTTCACATGACAAAATGTAATTTATCTGAGTAAATACATTAATGCAGCCAGTGGCACGTTAGCTATAGTACTTAGTGATCTTGCATATGTGGATCAAATTCCTTGTATAATTTGGTATGTAGGGTGTTTGTGCATAAAGATGACTGTATATTTCTCTTTAACGTTATCACCAAGACAGTCTTACAACCTGAGAGTAGGACAAGCTGGCCCTGGAACACAGTAGGAGGTGTTGGATAACCCTTGTATGACTAGGACTAGCTAGGGGATTAACCATATGAGTTAAGGGATGTGCTTATCCCCATACTACAGAACAATATATTAATATTTATTGCACTATAAATAGAAGTGTAGGATTTCCTCTGCTATGTGTGTTGATATGTTGTACCCCTTCTGACTGCAGGTGGGCTACTGGAATGAGATCGAGAACTATGTGAACACAGCGGTATACACGCCGGTGGTTGAAGAATTCTTCGGACTCCAAAACAGGACCTACATAGTGACTACTATCCTTGTGAGTCTCACTATCTTAACTGAAAGGCTCAATGTTTGTATGATGATAATGTTCCATGGACCAAAAGAGGACAGTTGTTTGAAGCTGTGTTTGGTATGGAAACATAGAACAGTATAGAGTCGCTTTTATCAACCCATAATCTGTAGCAGTATGGCAGTGCAGTATAATGTTACAAAGTCCTGGCGAGAACTGTCTGTATATTTTTGGCATAGTGATATCTGCACAGCTTTGTAAACAGAAGGTAGCTGCAGCAAAAGAACAGATACAAAAATTATCTCATGTTGTCATATGACAATGCCCTGGCAGCAGAAGCCGTGGTATTAGTGTGGCTTTGAGGGCTGTCCCAGAAGCGTCTCTCCTGCCTGGCTATGAAGTCTGAGCAGTCAGAATTGGCAAGCCAGATGATTATGCTCTTTCCCTTTCTGTATGGTGACTGCATTCAGCTCTTCCATTGTAGCTCTGCCATATCAACACATCAGAGAGGTTTAGGTCACCTCTGATCAGCGTTGGTGAGATCAGTCCCGTCTGCTGTGCTGAATAACACTGCCAGTAGATCTGGCATGAGAAAGATGGCCAGGTGTAGAGGCTATACTGAAAAATAGGGATTTTTAGGTTATATTCACAAAGGGATAGAAATGAGTGGCAACTATCCCAGATAAATTGGAGAGTGAATTGATTTAAACTTTTCAAATCCTAATTGCACGGTTTGTATTTGGTAAAGCACATTCATCCATGTAAGCAATCCCTGTTGAAATGGTCTATCAATACCAATGGGTCAAGTCATCTACATGAGGGAGGAAGGGATCAGGGAGGGAGAGCCCTTACGTGTCTCAAAATGCTTCTTTGCTAATCTGAACTGTCCTTTTGAAACCACCATCTCTGCCACACTATGGTCTATTTCCAGATTGTACGCTATGCTGTGTCCACCTGTGTCCTTTCCATGAGGGTTGTTTTCACAGCAGCTCTGTTCTGCTGTATTTGGAGGGCAGAACTCCACACAGCCCCTTTACAGTCACCCCGGCCTGGCCTTGCCAGAAATAGCAGGAGTGCTGCTCGCCAATCAGATCTGAGTCGAACCCACACTAAGGAGAATGTGCAAGAGGGTGTCCATGAATAATGCCATTTGAAGGCCCCTTCGTGTAGGCTACACAAAGAAATGAATTCCATGAAAACTATAGAATGACAAACTAAATAAATATGTAGGCTATAAAAGCCTATAGGTAGGTAGATGGTGGTTTCTTTCCTGTTTGCTGATGTCAACATTGTGAACAGAGTGCCCCATGGTGGCTATGGGGTTATGGTATGGGCATGCATAAGCTACGGACAACAAACACAATTGCATTTTATCGATGGCAATTAGAATGCATTGAGATACCGGGACGAGATCCTGATGTCAAGTCATTCCTGGAAGCTGAAAATATCCCAGTTCTTCCATGGCCTGCATAATCATCAGACATGTCACCCATTAAGTATGTTTGGGATGCTCTGGATCGATGTGTACGACAGCGTGTTCCAGTTCCCGCCAATATCCAGCAACTTCGCACAGCCATTGAGAGGAGTGGGACAACATTCCACAGGCCACAATCAACAGCCTGATCAACTGTATGCGAAGGAGATGTGTCACACTGCATGAGGCAAATGGTAGTCACACCAGATACTGACTGGTTTTCTGATCCACACCTCTACCTTTTTTTAAAGATAGCTGTGACCAACAGATGCATATCTGTATTCCTAGTCATGGAATCCATAGATTAGGGACTAATGAATCTATTTCAATTGATTGATTTCCTAATATGAATTGAAACTCAGTAGAATCTTTGAAACTGTTGCATGTTGTGTTTATATTTTTGTTCAGTAGAATAGCATATACTGTAGCATAGTAGACCTACAATATGTTAAACCAAAAACACCTCAGTCATTTCTTATCTGAAGCTGAATAGTCATAAAAATAAAAATAAATCAACAGTGCACGCCACCAGGCAGGATATATGCTTTGATTTAAACAACATGGTTTAAATCCAGGCTGTATCACACCCAGCTGTGATTGGGAGTCCCATAGGGCGGCGCACTATTGGCCCAGCGTCGTCCGGGTTTGGCCGGAGTAGGCCGTCATTGTAAATAAGAATTTGTTCTTAACTGACTTGCCTAGTTAAATAAAGGTAAACAAAAAAAGAAATTCAAGAAGATGAAATGCATATTCCCATGAAACTGATTGAGATCAAATGATTGGCATGCAGTTTGTACATTTCACTGGTAAAACGTGAATAATTATAATTTACGATTGACAGTGATAATGGACTATTTTGAAATTAGTTAGGCCTATGCTTAACTTGTTGTTTGAGGATATATAAAATACAAGATTTTCATAATACTTTGTGTGGTCATAGGCAGATGTTGCAATTGGAGGATGCGTTTTATGCATAGGCCTATTCTACAATGATATTCAACAGGCTACATTTGTCAGTACAAACTTTGATTGAGAATTGATGGCATCATTAAAAGAATAGCACTAGACCACTGCCCAATGTTTGTATAGAAAGAGATATTATACAGTACCGTGCACATTATCCCAAAGAAAGGTAGACAAGGAAAGCTTTTAAAAGTGAATGAAAGAGTCATGGTGAATGCATGCAAAGTTTTAATGTTGCCCTTCATGTTTCCAAGGAATCTCCATATGTGATGCTAAAGAAGAACCATGAGCAGCTGGTGGGGAACGATAAGTATGAGGGCTATTGTGTGGAGCTGGCTGCCGAGATCGCCAAGCATGTGGGCTACACCTATAAGCTAGAGGTCGTAAGCGATGGCAAGTACGGAGCCAGAGACGCTGAGTCCAAGATGTGGAACGGGATGGTGGGCGAGCTGGTTTATGGGGTTAGTAACCATCTCATGAACATACTGGGCACCTCACTAGACTCTGAGAGGAAATATTTGTTTATCATACACTCTCAGACAACATAGCTGTCCATGGAATTCATCCAATAGCAAGGACAATAATTGCTTTTTAATTTGACACACACTGACAAATGTTTTATGTAACCGCTCCTTCAGTTTATGAAGTTGCAGTAACTAAAATAAAATGGTGCAAATGTGGTACAATATTTGCAACAGTACACACCATTGTACCATCCTTTATCACAACCTTCACTATAGCTCTTCCCCAGTGATACGCTTCAATATTCAAACACACACTACTTTAAATCTATTTTTAACCTAACCAATGTCTGCAAAAGACATGTGCAATGATTTCATTAGTGGATGTTTGTCACATACTAAATACATAAAACAAATGAAATGTGGCCTTTCGTATAAATACTGTTCCGTTGTGTTTTAAGTCTGGAACACATACAGTACAGATCTACATTGTACTTTATGTTGCTGCTGTAGCCAAAGGACATACTAGTTTATTTCTTTGTAGGGTTGACATAAATTCTTTGTGATAAGTATAACTATGTGTTGGAGAAGTGTGTCACAGCTTGGCTTCAGCCAGGACACAATGTGTCCCCCCTACAGGCTCTAAGATATATTCTGACAAAAGTTTATATCCCTCACTTTAAATGTTTAGCAGCTCAGTGTCAAAACATAACCACACCATGCAGATGGGCCCAGATAGGCTGCCAATGTTGAAGTGGTAAGGTACCAAATAGTCAAAAGCTGTTGCCTGTTACCTCCCAAAAGTTGGGTAACAGGCAACAGAATGATCACAATACAGTAGATGGATGTGTATTCCAGGAAGTATGTTATTGAAATGTCCTTTACAGAACTGTCACTTCCCATATCTTCAATATTTCATGGGAATCATGTCAAACCCTAGGAACTTGATATGAAAGATACGCTCTAACAGTTTGGTCTAGGGCACTGTAGAATATGTTCTGTCCATACAATGACAGAAGTGCTGGGTGGACTCAACAAAATCAAGTTTCGCTTGGAGGGTTTTGTTTTTTTCTCTCTGAGTAGTAAGCCTAATATTTCTTGAAAGCGATTCATTATTATTCAGCTTGAAAAGACTCAGTGTTTATGTAAGCCGGAGCTCTCTAGAGAGAGTTATCTCAGAAAGTCCTCTCTTATGGAAAGAGAGTTTACTATTACTGATGTGTATGCTAATCCCTGCCCATGGGAACAGTTATCTACATTCCTTCACCTCACCTTAAGGAGATACTTTTGTCATATCCACTTTATGGATGCAAAGGACGAGTACAGAGATGGGATTTCTTAGTGTAGGGATACTGTTGGTGAATTATACATTGAGGGATACATAGATAAACATGTAATAATCTCCTTGCCTCCTAGAAAGCAGACGTGGCGGTAGCCCCATTGACCATCACCCTGGTAAGAGAAGAGGTGATCGATTTCTCCAAGCCCTTCATGTCCCTAGGCATCTCCATCATGATCAAGAAGCCTACCAAGTCCAAACCTGGAGTCTTTTCCTTCCTGGATCCTCTGGCCTACGAGATCTGGATGTGCATTGTGTTTGCCTACATCGGTGTGAGCGTGGTTCTCTTCCTGGTCAGCCGCTTCAGCCCGTACGAGTGGCAGGGGGACGACTCAGAGGGGGAGGAGGGTCAAGAGCAGCATCAGAGACAGCAGCACAACCAGCCATCGTCCTCCAGTCCCAGGAGAGAGCCAGGTCAGTCCCAGTCCCAACAGGGCCAAAACCAGGGCCAAGGACAGGGACAGGGACAGGGGCAGAGCGAGGGGCACACCAATGAGTTTGGGATATTCAACAGCTTGTGGTTCTCGCTGGGCGCCTTCATGCAGCAGGGCTGTGACATCTCGCCAAGGTAGGGGATCTGTTCTCTTTTCATCAGCTGACATAATCTTGAATTGTGTTATTCCATTGTTGTATTTGATTTATCAGTAATGCAGTATTTGTTAACGGTGAGATCCTCCATACAATGTATTATAACAAGATAAATACCAAGGAAATGAAAATACCATTAAAGATAAATCCTCCATTGTGATGAAATGTATTGTCCCCCCATACCCCCTTCCAAAGGGTGATGAAAAAGGCCTTGAGGAGGCTTTGTTCTATTCACAACTCAAGACAGCAGTCATGGGGTCCAGGCCAGACCCAGGCCATGGGTACCCTAGCCCAGGTCAAGCCCCAGGGCCTAGTCCAGTCTGGGCCAGGAGGCTGCTGTTGGAGGGGCTTGTTGTTGTGCTCTTATCAGGGCAGACAGGGACATAAGCAGACGCTCTTCAGAGAGCAGATCCAAAGGTTTTCTTAAGATAGGGGTATTTTTGGGACACAAAAGCGGTTTTATTTTTCATGCTGATTCTCTGTGTCAATTTCAAAAGAAGAATTGGAGAAATTAGATAGATTCGGTTATGGTTCTTACAGGATGCATTCCTTCCAGTGAGTTAACAATAAAATAACCCTTTCGGATGGATAACTTGACATTGTGCCACCTGTGTATTTCATAGAAAGAAAATGACAGATACATATTGGATGCAATTGCTTTTGTACTGTGTCCTGCGTCCCTGCCTGCCTGCAGCTCAAGATACCCTGACCCTCGTCTGGTATCCTTTGTTCTTTCATATTCCACTGTCCTTTCGGCTCAGTTAACACTTGTATATTATAAATGTATTCTTTCATAAAGTCATATAGGGATTCTTTACCAGATCAATAGTGCTGGTCAGTCTGGTGACATTCCTGCTGATGGCTCACTGCCTCCTCCTCCTCCTCCTCCTCCTCCTCCTCCTCCTCCTCCTCCTCCTCTTCCTCTGGGCGCTTGGCTTGCACTAACTGCTGGCTCCTCAGCCACTGTCTGACATTTAGGTAGGACATGGGTATCCTTTTACTTTGGGGGAACTAATGAGCTCAAATTAGATTACATTTGCAGAAAGCTGCCTGTGACAGATGTTGTACATTTTCCACTCCCCTATTCCTCTGTCCCTTTATACTCTCCAACCAGACATGGTGGTGTACTGCAGATGGGTGATTGCTCTAAATCAAATCTTTACAAATGCAGTGATCTTCTCTTATCTGCTATTTTGCCCAACATTTAAGTGTCCCCTCTCCTCAATTGACTTGGAGCTCTCTCTCTCTCTCTCTCTCTCTCTCTCTCTCTCTCCCTCTCTCCCTCTCTCCATAGTCTAAGCCTCTTGGCGGACGGGTGATTTGACTTTGTCTCCTAGACTGTCAAAGGAGAGGAGGCCTGCCTGACACGGTGGTGATTCACCTCCCTGCTACCTCAGGGGGTCAGACAGTGATGAAAGAACTCAGTGGGATGAGGAGCTCTTTGCCCATGGGAGCAGAGCACAGATTAACTACATTCATGTCTCTCACACATAGTGGGTCTCTTAATCAGTAATCACACTGGAGGTACTACTTATATAAGAACACCTCTCCAATTAGTTTGAATACTCTTGTGCTTCGCTCTTTCTCATACTGATATTGTTTATGGCAAGAATGTACAAAAATTAGGAAAACCTTCATAATAAGAATGTACACTGAGCATACCAAACATTAGGAACACCTTCCTAATATGAATGTACACTGAGTATACCAAACATTAGGAACACCTTCCTAATATGGAGTTACACCCCTCCACACTTTTGCATGACTCAAGGTGTCAAAAGCATTCCACAGGGATGTTGGCCCATGTTGACTCCAATGCTTCCTACAGTTGTGTCAAGTTGGCTGGATGTAATTTGGGTGGTGGACCATTCTTGATACACATGGGAATCTTTTGAGCGTGAAAAACCCAGCAGCGTTGCAGTTCTTGATACAAACCTGTGTGCCAGACACATACTACCATAGCCCGTTCAAAAGCACTTAAATCTTTTGTCTTGCCCATTCACCTGAATGGCACACATATACAATCCATGTATCAGTTGTCTCAAGGCTTAAAAATCCTTCTTTAACCTGTCTCCTCCCATTCATTTACACGGATTGAATAAGAGATCATAGCTTTCACCTGGATTCTCCTGGTCAGTCTGTCATGGAAAAAGCAGGTGTTCTTAATGTTTTTTATTCACATGTAGGTTCTTCAATATTGCATACATTTCACAGAGGCTGAGCGAGTATGTACACTACAGTGATACTGTATCTCTGAGGGGGTCTAATTTGGAGCAGAGATGTGGGGGATTATGAAAGGTCACCTGAAGGTCAGTATAAATAGAAAGGTCAACTAGCTACCCATACTGGCGAGTTCAGTGAGAAGACCTGCAGTACAACAACTCAAATGTTATATATAGACAACAGCTCTGAGGGAGCAGTTTAAAGACTGGTCGGCCAGCTGCGTTTGGCAGGATGTTATTTGTCAGAGAATGCGACAACCAGCAGACCTGCCATGTTGTGCATAATGATGATAATCTCCAAACAGCCAGATCGAAACATGACTTTGAAGAACAACATCTTTACAAGAGCAATGGGAGACGGAAGCAGCAGCTTTGTGGGTAGGCCCCAGCTATTTATTCATGGTAAAATGTGTTTGTTCTCTGTAAATGTCACCACTGCCACTCGGAGAGGGCTCGTCATACTGTAACTTACAGGAGCCGCTCAATGCCTAGTTTAACTTCTGAGGTAAATGTCTGTGTGTGTCGTTTTAAAGCATGCTGATTACAGATGACATGATTTATGATTAGCTTCACAGACATACAGCTGCATTAATCCATTCATCCATAATTCATTCATTCATTCATTCATTCAGCATGTACGCTGAATATATAAAACATTAAGAACATCTGCTCTTTCCATGACATACTGACCAGGTGAATACAGATGAAAACTATTATCCCTTATTGATATCACTTGTTAAATCTACTTCAATCAGTGTAGATGAAGGGGAGGAGACGAGTCAAAGAAGGATTTTCACGCCTTGAGACAATTGATACATGGATTGTCTATGTGTGCCATTCAGAGGGTGAATTGGCAAGACAACATATTTACGTGCCTTTGAACAGGGTATGGTAGTAGTTGCCAGGCACGCCGGTTTGTGTCAAGAACTGCAACGCTGCTGGGTTTTTCATGCTCAACAGTTTCCCTTGTATATCAAGAATGGTCCACCACTCAAAGGACATCCAGCCAATTTGACACAACTGTGGGATGCATTGGAGTCAACATGGGCCAGGATCCCTTTGGAACGCTTTCGACACCTTGTAGAGTCCATAAACCGATGAATTGACGCTGTTCTGAGGGCAAAATGGGGAGGTGTAACTCAATATCAGGAAGGTGTTCCTTATGTTTGGTACACTCAGTGTATACATGACAGCTAGTTTTAGATTCACCGAGGCAATCTAACATTTAATAGAGTTTTACTGAGGGATTGCGTGAGGCAGTGCAGAAGTGGCAGTGTTGATTAGGAACACTTTCGCCAGGCCTTGCCCCTCTCTCTCAGCATCATACGCTCCACTTCTGTTGCTGGAGGAATGTGTGCTGCACCTCTAACATTACTGTAATGTTTCACAGCATATTAAAGTAATTTACTGGGCAAATATTGCATACTTGCCTACGTCATACGGAGGCTTCTGTAGATAGGTGAGTTGTGAAAGGGTTAAGATGGGTTTTGATATAATTATATATGAGCTGGCTAAATCTAGACAGCACATATTTTGCCATCAGCCAGGGTGATATCAACTTATTGAAAGAAAAGTGTAGGTAGCCTAGCGGTTAGAGCTTTGGGCCAGTAACCAAAAGGTCACTGGCTCTAATAATTTTTTTATTTAACTAGGCAAGTCAGTTAAGAACAAATACTTATTTACAATGATGGCCTAGGAAAATTATAGCAATTAAATGTGCATACGAACAGTACGTACCTGGGTGTGCACACCAGTGGCCTTATTTCTATTACAGCATATGGGATGACTGTAATTCATATTCCATTCACCCAGTTTATTGTAACAGTGATAGTTTTTGGCTACTACATGATACTCACATTTTTCCTATACAGATCATGAGGTTGCTACAACCTAGCATATGAATAAAATGTAACAATTTAGTAGCACACAGGTCGTGAGAAACATTTGTGACAGACAGTGACACATGGACATACAGTGACACAGTCAATACCGCCTTGCACACTCTTGCCTGCATCTAGCTGATCTAGGGTGTAATTATTAGTCTAACAGTTGCAAACGAGTTTATATTAGACAAATTCAGGTGTTCATCCCTGTTTAGTTCCGTTTGCTTCCTTTTAAGAAATGTTTTCAACAGAATCGTCGGAATGAATACACCCCTGATCACGTGTAAACACAGTTCACTTTCATAGCAGCCACGTTGTATTCCTTCTCGCATCTACATGCTCTCCTCCTCTCATAATTTTCCTTCGCTTGTGGACTTCAATGCAAAACACATCAGCTGTATGTGACCAGGCGACAAAATCTTTCCAAGCCAAATCATATCATAACTACTACACACAGCCTACATCATTGTCACCATATTAGCTATAGTAACGTCATAGACAACATAGCAGATATAGTAACTAAAGCGTTAGTAAACCAGCTACAATCATGCAGTAACGTTACAGTGTACAGTCAGTAAGCAGTTTAGCACTTACACCGGCTGGCCCCAGCGGCAATAAATTAGTAAAACTAAAAACGTACCTTGCCTTGGAAGAGTTCCAGTGTTGTGTTGGATAGTCATAGCCAGCTAGCTAACATAGTATCCCTCCGTTGGAGCAGGCTGTTTGAGTAAGATAAACTAGCTAGATGCATTTGCTAGCTAAGTAAGTGAAACTGAAAGAAAGTTAACAAAAAATGACAATCTCTCTCTCTATATATACAGTATATTTCCCTCTTGCTTCTCCTTCATTTTGGAAGAAATTAATTTGATAAAAACTGTTGTCTTTCTCTTTGAGTCACCTACTCACCACATTTTATGCACTGCAGTGCTAGCTAGCTGTAGCTTATGCTTTCCGTATTAGATTAATTCTCTGATCCTTTGATTGAGTGGACAACATGTCAGTTCATGCTGCAAGAGCTCTGATAGGTTGGAGGATGTCCTCCGGAAGTTTTCATAATTACTGTGTAAATCTATGAAAGGGGGGGAGAACCATGAGCCTCCTATATGTTGTATGTATGTATAAGTCAATGTACCAAGAAGAGGATGGAAGCTAAGTGTCCTCCGCCTCCTTGCTACCCTACAGAGTGCTGTTGAGGCTACTGTAGACCTTCGTTGCAAAACAGTGTGTTTTAATCAATTATTTGGTGACGTGAATATATTGAGTATAGTTTTATCTAAAAAGGATAACTTTTTAAATGTTTTACAATTGTAATTCTTATGAAAGTCACTGAGGAGGATGGTCCTCCCCTGCCTTCTTCCGAGGAGCCTCCACTGATGCACACAGTGGGGAAGGATCACTGTGTAATCCTTGGCTAGTCCCCCTGTCCTCCTGTCTGTGTGTCTGCAGTGAGACATGGCCTTGAATGGGTCAGACCTCCAGGCCCCAGGCAGATGTGATCAGTGTGACCAGATGCCCCAACGCTCCTCTTCCTCCCTTAGGCACAGCCTGTCATTTCAGCTCTGCTGTTACACACACACACCAGCACAACACCCAGCCATCCCATAGCTACAAACCATTACACACTCACACATTCTCCTTCTTTTACAGTACATACAGTACACACTGTTTCTCTGACCCACACACACACACATAGGCATGCACGTACAGCCCTTTCCCAGTGTAGAGGTGAGGAGAACAAGTCACTCAGAGTGTTATGACATGCTCAACAGTGTTTAACAGAACAACAGTTCTGTCAAAAACAGAGCTGGCCATCACATCTGAGCTGTGTGCTGCAGTCATTGCACTGTCCTGTTCAGACAATACAGACAGACAAGTTGTGAAGTTAAGCATTGTCTCTGGAGACTTATTACCCGCCCAGACTTGGCTGAAAGACCTACTGACATAACACTGCCTCCCTTTCATGAGCTCAAATGTTTGGCGAGGACAGTTCACCGTGACGGAGTACTTAGTGTGTGTGTGTGTGCATGTGTGTTTGTGTGTTTGCTGTAGCACACACTTGGGAAATGATATGTAATTTTCATTTTGCTGTTGCCATTGGTGATTTGTGTATCGTTATTTTACCTCATTACCTCTTATATTGAATTAATGGCAGTATTATAGCTAACCACATTAATATCAACCCTGATTTTCACGACCATGCTGAGGTTTTTCCCATCTTGGTGTAGTGGCTGGACCTGGAGCATTCCCCTGTGTCCAGTTCTTGTGCCTGTTAGCTGTCATGAATGGAAGTTGATGCAGCAGAAATGGCTTATAAGTGTGCCTGCTGAAGGCAAGAACACTAGATTTCTTACATACATATTTATTATTATTCCGTTCTATCTAGCGCTTAAACCGCTTAAGTCATTAACACCATAACTCTATAACCGTATAAGCTATATACAACAACAATATTTAAACTAGCTCCCAATGCATTTCAATGGCAAAAAAGGGCGATAGATTTGAACGGTAAAAAATAAATAACAATTCTAGACCTATCTCATCTTTCACAGTTTAAGCTATCAACACCAAACCAACGTTGAGATATTCAGACTGACCCAACTTATATTGCTTGCTTTTAGATTTTTTATATTATTAACACTTTTTCAACTATAACAATTAAAAATGTAATTTGCATAAAATAACATGGGTATGAATGAGAACCATAGGAATACAGTGGTAGTTATTCAAAATGGTCGTTGAGAACAATACTAACTTAAAATTCTCTAAAAACTATAAACCATCTTAATTTGTTCAATGCTAACCATAAAAACACAGTGATAGACATGTTAAATGCTACTGCTCATCTACAAACATTTAAACAACGTTAACATTCTATCTATTTCTATTTCCATAAATTAACATGAAATAACCCATCAACTCTTGAACCATTTAAGCGAGAGACACCAAACCTACTTTCACATGTTCAGGCTATCACATCCTATAAATCAATGAATCAATCTAGCAATTCTCCAATTTACCTAGTTTTTCAACTATAACCAGTCACTGCCGTTACTACTGCAGTCACTTGAACTACTATAACTTATTTCACAACCACTAATACCTTAAGACAAGCTAGCACACATTTTCTTCTGGAAATGTACTTCTCCATTTATTTTTGCTTTCCTTTGCTGGTGTTATCTGCGGCATTCTCACATGCCACCCCCCCACCCCTATTCCTTGGCTCCCTCTGTTGTAACTGTTTTTACATTCTCTTTTAGTTTGTGAGCTGCATTGTGCAGCAAGGATTCAGGGCAATAAAAGGAGCTTTTGTTCAGCGAATCTTCCAGAGTAACGGTTGCCATGATTTCTGGATTTGGAAAGAGGTCTGTGGGTGAGGATGTTTTTCTCCCCGAAATATGCACAGTGAATCCAAAACTGGAGCCAGCTTATCCTCTGCTTTGCATAAAACAACAGAGGACAACACTTAGCTATTTTTATTTTCACACAATTACTCTGCTTTGGTTAGCTGCTTTGTGGAGTGTCATCTTTGAGAAATCTGCATTTACACTCAGTGCTCCTGTAGTGCTGAATGCATCAGCTTTCTATCAGCTCTCCCCATCTTCCCCTCAGCTCACACAACTTTCATGTTTGTTTACGCCTGATCTGCCTGAAATTGAGAAGGTTGTTTCATACAATGCATACTAATTGGATGGGTGGAGCCTACAAAGGACAATCCAACAATAGGTGTTTCTGTTTTCATAAATGTGACGCTGTGATCTTTGGAGCAGACATGTGGTTTAGAATACATTTTTAGCAGAACGTAGAAGGTTCTCAGATTCAGGCCTAGAATTGGGTAAGGGCCCTCATTTATCAAAGGTTTGTGCGTACAAAAAAGACTATAAACCTGGCATGCTCCAGTTTTCAAAGTTTGATATTTATTCATGTTTAACTTGCGTAGTGTGTGTGCGTATCTCCAAGCAAATCTGAGACCATGCATACACACAACTTCTAGTGGTTTGATCAACTGTATTGCAAGCAAATATTGTTATTTTGAGGGAAATAGCATTGTTTGATGCATGTGAATTATAATGATGGTAGGCTTATAAAAACATTCAAACGTAGGCCTAATGATAAAACAGATGCATTTGCTGTTGGTAAGGAGATCAAATAGCATGTCGCCTAATATATATACATTTGACTTTTATTATATAGGCCTAAATCATAATCATATTACAGGGCATGTCTCTCTTTTTCTGACAAGACTGTTTTATTCCAACTACACAACAAACATTAGGCTATCTATCGCTCATTCGTCAGCCAACCATGCTCAAAAGTAAATAGACCAGTAGCTTATTTAAAATATTCAACAGTATGGGTAGGCTACAGTATTGCTGTGCGATAGGAGCGTGACATCATAGCCTGTTTAATCTCAGAGCCTATACCAAGGCAGGAGATAAAAACACAGTCATGTATTGATAGACAGAATATTGAGTGTGGGCTGTAGGCAGCATTTACTTAAAAAAATTGTTTGAATATACAATCGATCTTGCAGAGTGTGCAGCCAGTGTTTGGCACTTGTTATAGATGGCATGCATTTTCAGTTCGAGAAAGTCACTGTAAAAGATTAGCCACTGTGTTTTCTTTTAGAAACTGACATGGTCCAGTTCCAGCATTTCCAAATCATACAGCAAATTAGGGTTTTTGTTACCATAAAAGGTGAATTGAGGGGATTTTCCAGGTGGGGTTGTAGCGTGCACAAATATAGTATGGCTCTGATTTATCAATGAAAACATGAGTATATGTTGCATGCGACAGTTTGATAAATCCCAATAATTAGTTGTGCACACAAATCCTAGAATCTCCACATACACCAGAATTTTGTGAGAAATGTACACACAGTTGATAAATGAGGCGGCAGGTCTTTTGAAGGTACAATTATTGCTATGATTGATTGTGAATATTTTAAGTGCTTATCTTTTTCTCATATTGTGTATATTACACATCTCACTATACCCGTGGCATTGTGAGAAACTGTGATTATCCAAGTGATTGAGTGGTTATCCATAGAGTCAACAGAATGCAATGCAATGTAATTGTGTGCCAAGAAATGATTAGTGTTACTCTTGAAACATGGATTTGTGACTCCACTCACGCAACACTTTCCCTTTTGTTTGCGTCTATCGTAGATTGCCAATGTTTAGATAATTAGAAACGACTCTCTCTCGTCTCTCTAGGTCCCTCTCTGGTCGCATTGTGGGGGGCGTGTGGTGGTTCTTCACCCTCATCATCATCTCCTCCTACACGGCCAACCTGGCTGCTTTCCTCACAGTAGAGAGGATGGTGTCGCCCATAGAGAGTGCTGAGGACCTGGCCAAGCAGACAGAGATCGCCTATGGTACCCTAGATGGAGGCTCCACCAAAGAGTTCTTCAGGGTGAGCTGCTTCTCTAATCAAATCAAATGAAATTGTATTTGTCACATACACCGAATAAAACAGGTGTAGACCTTACCGTGAAATGCTTACTTACAAGCCCTTAACCAACAATACAGTTCAAGAAATAGAGTTGAGAAAAGATTTACTAAATAAACGAAAGTAAAAAAATCTAATAAAAAGTAATGCAATAAAATAACAATAATGAGGCTATACCGAGTCAATGTGCGGGTACCTGTACTGAGTCAATGTGCGGGTACCTGTACTGAGTCAATGTGCGGGTACCTGTACTGAGTCAATGTGCGGGGAACAGGTTAGTCAAGATAATTTGTATATGTAGGTAGGGGTAAAGTGACTATGCATAGATAATAAACAACGAGTGTCAATCTAAATAGTCCGTGTGGCCGTTTGATTAATTGTTCAGCAGACTTATGGCTTGTGGGGTAGAAGCTGTTAAGGAGCCTTTTGGACCTAGACATGGCGCTCTTGTACCGCTTGCCGTGCGGTAGCAGAGAGAACAGTCTATGACTTGGGTGACTGGAGTCTTAGACTATTTTTTGGGCCTCTAGATGTTATCACTCTGAAAAAGCATACAGTCATGAAGTGGCTCTATAGTTTGTGATGAGACGGTTACATTCTGATGAGACGGTTACATTTTTAAAGAGCACATCTGTAGCCTATATAGTTCACAAGTCATTATTGTGTTTGTACCCCAGAGATCAAAGATCGCCGTGTTCGAGAAGATGTGGTCCTACATGAAGTCTGCCGACCCGTCAGTTTTTGTGAAGACCACAGACGAGGGCGTGGTGCGGGTCAGGAAGTCCAAAGGGAGGTATGCTTACCTGCTGGAGTCCACCATGAACGAGTACATCGAGCAGAGGAAACCATGTGACACTATGAAAGTGGGTGGGAACCTGGACTCTAAAGGATACGGCATCGCCACGCCCAAGGGATCAGCACTAAGGTAATTATAGGCTGGTCACATCACCATGAATGCCAAAGACACAATGAGGTGAGTGAGCTTACATAAATAATCAATTATTTTTCATATGTAATTATGAAGTAGATAATAATGAGCAAGAGATAATTGCTTTAATACATTTAGTTCAATGTTATATTAATTTCACAATCTATGGACAAATGATGCACAGTTTGTCTGTTTCAGTAATAATGCATAATAGTTACATAATAATTAATGTAATGGTATAGTGAGATCTCATTCAGACATAGATAACTATACTGTACTTATGGTTTGTAACCACTCTCACCAGAAGTCTAGAATGCTTGTGTCTTCATTGTCTCAACTCAGTTAATAAAGTATCATCAACACGTACTTATGTTGGAAGCATGACTGTTCAGTCCCTTACTTATTCATACAGTATTATGTTGCAATGTCTTTATCCATTAAATAACTAAGCAAACGGGAGACGATAAGCTAATTAAAAGGAACTTTAAGCCCTGATGTTATTATCTGCAGCTATTTATCTTCCAGCTCTGTGTTGCTGTTACACTGCTTCATTTGGAAACACAGTAGACAATGGAGACACTACAAGAGATGTGCAGTTTGGTAGTAAATATAAAATCTTAATTTTTGCAAGAAAGAGCCCTAGAAATAGAATCCTACATTTTAGTTATTACCTTTCCTGTACCATCTCTCATGATTTTTATTTTATTACCAAAAACCAATAATGACCCAGTATTTGCCTAGTTATTTAATGGCAACGGCACTGTAACCTAGTTTTATTTATGTTTTGCAATTTTTCTGTTCAAATTTAGGAACTCATGAGTTTCACCACTTTTCATGCATCTGTGTTCAATCAGATTTTATTTTCCTCGTATTAACATGCTCATCTTAATGAAACACAGGCCCATTCACAGAGCACATAGACTTTGGCAACCACACCTTGCAGCCTTTTGGATCGATCACTCATGTCGTTTACCTAGTTTATAGTCTACCAATTACACATTACCTGCATCACATATGTTTGATACACATGTAATATCTTTATCAAGGTGACAAAAGAGAGTGGTGTTTCACAAAGGTTTTCATAGTGACACTCACTGATATGATAGCTGGTACAGACTGTGCTTGACTGCCTCATACATGCTCTGAGATTAACCACACTGTGGCTGTGAATTCAAATTCACTATCAAGTTGTGAGCCAATTATGTGAATTGATCTACTATCTATTTACATATATAAGATTCATATATTTTTCTATTCTATATTTTAAAGTTGTAAACATGTTGCTCGTGAAAAATCTTTAAACAATTACTGATCACCATGCCACTAGATTTGTGTACTAGATTTGCACTTTATTGATAGTTTGTGTATGTAGGAAGTAGAAAATGCTGATGAAATAACTATTGTATGAACTGTAACAACTTTGCCACATCAGATGCACAGTATTCTATATGATCTTTTGGTTTTGATCATTTGGAAAATCTCTTAAACATCAGTTCTAAAGACGACCAATGTTGATCTGTCAGATTCGGACAACACCCTTATCCACCATCATAAAGTTGTAAACTGTAATCAGTTCTCCATAATATCTATGAAACACAAATGGACCAAGAGTCATTCATTGCTATGCTTCTGATGTGGCCCACCATTCCATCCCACCCTTGCCTTATCTGAAAACGTAATGTTCTTCCTTCCTGTTTTTCCCCATCATCGTCACTCCCATCACTTCATTTTGTCAGTTGCATCACAAGAAGACTAACGCTCTTAAAGATAATACAGGATGTGGATTTATTTTACGCATCCATAAGGCAGACTGACCTCTTTCTTTCCAATTCTCTCTTGATAAGAAAGAATTCAGGGGTTTTACTGAGAAAGACTCTAGCTTGCTGAGGTTCATGCTGCTATGTTTCCATTAGTCTTCTGTTCAGCAGCACCTTCTGCCATGTTAGTAATGAGAGGGTTGTCCACAGTGGACCAGCAATAGCAAAGGGTAAAGATAAGGGAATGGACCAGAATTTACAATATCAGTAATGCTTTGGATGGTGCTCCTTGACCACAACAATAACACAATGCATGATGATGATTGACGAAAACTGAATATTGCAAAGTGAATCAACAAGTTGGCTATTTATGCCTTTTCCTATCGAGAGAACTTCTTCTTTCAGGAAGTGTTCACAGAACGATATGATCACACACCAAAATCATTTATGGTTCTCCTACCTGTAACCTTTGTCTTGCTTGGTAAAATCTGTCATGGTTTAGCCATATTATATTATTTTGACATACTAGAAACAAATGTTTTTCTTAATTGTCCAGTGTCAGCCACATTATTAGTTACTTATATTTTTATACATTTTTCATTGTTCTGACGATAATACCTACTTTTTACTATTTAGACGTTATTTCTGATCTACCTCTGCCACACACCACGTATCACATCTCCATAAATGCTGACCAGTATTATTCTATTATCATTTCAAGAAACCCAGTAAACTTGGCAGTGTTAAAACTGAACGAGCAGGGCCTGTTGGACAAATTGAAAAACAAATGGTGGTACGACAAGGGCGAATGCGGCAGCGGGGGAGGTGATTCCAAGGTCAGCCCCAGTATGAAAAACCTAGCGGGTAACCACGGCGATGGGGGTAACCGGCAACGTACCTTCAAAAACACACTGGCTGCAATACCACAAATCCCCCTTCGTCCTTGGTGACGTTAGTTTGTGTAACCATAGAACTATATTGTATTGTAAATTCTTAAAAAACATTCAGTTTAATTTCAAAGTAGTTGTATTAACAATCCCCCGAAAGAACACAGTTTTGTGTATGTTTTCTCAAGTACTGTCTTTATAGAGCATCAATAATTGACAGGTTTGCATATCCGAGTGTTTACATTTTGCCGGTTACCCAAAGTGATATAGTAATACACATCTTGCAGTAGGGAGAAAGGACACAAAGCTAGATGGAGTATTAATGCATATCACTTTGGCAGTGACAGTTTCAAGTTGTGATTGTGTTTTTTTTGTTTATCTATCTAGATATCTATACATAATAATGGGTGTATGTTTACTGTGTGCTGAATAACATAAGATAACATGGGTAATGTTATTTATGTTATTTCCCTGGTTGAAGAATCCCCGTAAACCTAGCGGTGTTGAAACTCAATGAGCAAGCCGTCTTAGACAAACTGAAAAACAAATGGTGGTACGATAAGGGAGAGTGTGGAAGCAAGGACTCCGGAAGAAAGGTCAGTCCATGTGTTGGTCCTATACTTAACACCAAGATTGAGTATTAGCACTTCTGAAAGGTCCCTCGTCCCCTCCCTAGCACTCAGCACTTTTTCTCTTTGTCTCCAATCTGCCATTTACCCAGACTGGTGTCCTTATAACAGCGATTCACGTCAACTCTGGAACTCAGACACCTTAGTGATTAGTGTTAATTGCTGTGTCCTCACATCCTATGGATAAGTCAACGGCCCGGAATTAGATCTTGGTAAATGCTTGTTTCATCTAGAACCAAAACGCATATCTAGGGTTGGATTCTCTTCTCCAAAATCAGAGTAGCTAATGCTGATGCAGGCAGTTGCAATGATAACAATAGACGTTGTATAGTATATGAAACACAAAGCTAAAAACCATAAAGTTACTGTCAGCGCCAATACCCTCTTTTCCAATGTCTGGGATATTCTTGAGTCATCAAGAAACAAAGTATTCACACTTTGCTGAATTAATTGAATTTTGACTGATTTGTGATCTTAACTTTCAAAATCAAATAAAGGGACACAAGTGTAAATGACGGTGCGGAGAGAAAGCCCTTGATACCTCCTCCATATCTGGATCTTCTCTCCCAGAATCGGCCCCTCTAGTGCTGTTTTCCTCGTCTCTGTCTTTTATATAGACAGTGTGCATGCTATTGGATGAGACCCAAGACACGTCCTGTCGGCCACCAAGCCAAGACAATGCATGTCACGGATGTGCACAACCCCTCTTGTGATGTCATGACTACCATGGCTTGTCGAACCAATTGCCGTCCCTTATTTGGTGAAAATGTAATGATATGTTATAGAGATACCCCTACCTATGAAGTAAACCTAAAACAAAGTTGACCTTTTTTCCTCTTGCATGGTTCCACTCTATCAGAATAAGTATTGGAATAATTTATAATACACAACACCAACTACATATAATTCTGGGACTTCCTAGTTAAGTAAACAATAAATAAATAAGCAAGGAGATATAGAATGGAAGTAATGGTTTTTAATGCATATGTGATTTTGACTGACTGGACATTATGTCATATAAAATATATATATACTTGTTAGATGTGCATGACTCTGCATGTTTCTGTCAGTCTTAGATATATACTGTATCATGTTTGTTTTTGATAGTAGTCAGTTAAATTAGAAAGACATGCCAGTACCTTTACAGGTGATTAATAATAACCCATTGATTATGTGCCTTATAAGGTCACTATAACAGTGTAGTAGCCTTAGTGACCAGTTGTATGGTTATCCTACCTTTATACTAGTGTATTATGGTGTGCTGTGGTGTGTCTCTTGGGCATGATTCGTTGCATCTCACCCTGTGTCTCTGTGCCTGTAGGACAAGACCAGTGCTCTGAGCCTCAGCAATGTGGCTGGGGTGTTCTACATCTTGATTGGAGGGCTGGGGCTGGCTATGCTCGTGGCCTTGGTCGAGTTCTGTTACAAGTCCAGGATCGAGTCCAGGAGGATGAAGGTAAGCTAAGTGCAGGACTACCATAACCTTAATGCAATGACGAAGGCTCGGTAATGTGACAAGAGCCAATATTCATGACTCTACCTTGGCACCCATTATTATCTGCTTATGCCGCCCCCTATGACTCATACAGATATACTGTACATCCCCCTGAACTACAGGACTGAAGACTAAAGCACTTTGTCAGGCATAAAGCTGTTTTAATGAAGGGTTCCATGCAGTCCTACAGCTACTAGATGACTATGATTTGGGTAATTGTGCTGAAGAGTTTGCGTGTAGGTGGAGAATATGTCACACCACTTCTTAGTTGTACAGTACTTATTCTCTCCTGTTGTGTATTGCATCTTCTGGAAATAGAGACGTGTGTGTTATGTTTGTAATCTCCATCTCTGATGACCCTTGAAATCAATTACATATTAACTGGCAGATGCATTTGATCATGCTACAGTAGAAGTTCCTATTTCGATCAAAGATGTGGGTATCTTATGAGAGAATTAGTTCAGACTTGAATATAACTTTAATTTGCAACTTCTCAATAACCTCATTTGTATTTATGATTTTTTCTTTTTTACATTGTAGTCATTTAGTGCAGTTAGTGCAGTGTTTCCCAAACTCGGTCCACTGGACCCCAAGGGATGCACATTTTTTGTTTTTAAATGTATTTATAAAAAAAAAAACGAATGTCCAAATGCAGCAGACAGTAATTACAACATATGTGTTGTTTATTACATCAGTTAAAAAGACATGAAACCAGAGACTTTCTTTGCACATGAGCAACACAAGTGATTTAATGACATGATTCTATTTTAATGTGTATATGATACATGCCTGCTTTACAGTACATGTTCAACTCTCCAGCGTAAATAGCCATTCTGTTGAAAATGTTTACTTGTCATGTTGAGTAGACAGCAGAATCACATAACTGCTGTGTTTAAAGTATCACAGCCACAAATCGCTGCTGCGAATATACCAATTAGTCTGCATCAGCCGAAGAGCATAATCCTCGGAATCCATTGAAGTGTGCTGGATTTAAATCATTTATACACAGAGGATGTACAAGCCCACATCCAGATCATTAGCTCCAGTTTCAAGCCTACGGGGTTTCATTATGTTAAACTACTGAAAAAGAGAGTAGGCTAGGAGCTAGCGCCGCACGGTTCTGCTTGCGTTATTGTTATGGGTTCGGCCTCATATTTTGTATGGTACAATTATTGCACATGGCTCTCCACTGTGTGAAATTAACAGAGAGAAATAAGCAGAGAGAATGAGTTCATTCTCTCAGCTTTCACAAGAGTTTACGAAGTAATAAAAGCAACTGAGTGACTCATAGTGCAGAAGTCAGGATTGACTGTTTTTAAATCCCTGCTTTTTACAAAGTCACTGAACCGATAATGATGACTTAGTGGCTGTTTCCCCTGTTGCCGAGGGATATGTCCGTCCTAAATTGAACCCAGTAAAGGAAAATTAACCCAGTAGAGTTCAGTAGAGTTCAATAGTTCAATAGATGACCTTAGTAGAGTTCAATAGAGTTCATGCGTAACTATCATGTGTTTCTCTGTGTTGTTGTTACGTAACACAGTAGTGTAATGAAACTCTCCCATGCAGCAAATCATTGATGCGGCCATGCTGAGCTCCACCCTGAGCAGGATGACCAGGACAGGGAGCGGTGGAGAGAACGGACGGGTGGTCGCCCATGACTTCCCCAAAGCTGCACAGACTCTCCCCCACATGAGCCAGGCCGCGGGCATGGGCCTGAGCACCACGGGTATGTGATCGGGCAGCCCTTCCCCAGACCCCACAAAAATGAGGAAAGGAAAAGAGAAGAAGAGAAGGGGGAAAGTGTTGCACTGCGGCATTTCGCTCAACCGCCACTGAACTACTGCCAAAAGGATTCAATGAGTGCTCATGCTGGACTCCTGAAGATAGAAAGAACGAACAAAATCACTTGTCTAAAGAGATTTATTTGGATCTCTTCTTCTGCAATAAAGAGGCTGTCTTGGACTTTGATCGGAGGCATACTTTTGGTGTATCTAAAAAGAGAAGCTCTTCCCCAACCCAAGAATAGTGACACTTATTGCACTATGCCAATTCAGTTTGTCTTGTCTACTTTGATATGTCAATAACAGTCATGAACAGCTATGGCGTATGCCTTATACTGAACAGTGGTTATGTTCCTTGAGACACAAAGATCCAAGCATTTCCAATTCCAAACATTTGACTCACACCCACTTAGTACACTATCTATAGATGCATACAGTATGCTGAATAAAAGTATTGTTGTATGTTTGCACTGGAAGGACACATCACAGGACTGGATCATTTTTTGGTCATTCTGTTAATGTCACTCCGTTGAAAAGGAATGCCTCCTACTTACATATTTCCTATCTAATTTGCTCAACACCTGACATGGAGAAAAATGTGACATTTTGAAATGACTATTTAGAGAGACTTTTTTGTGCAGCCATGACATATTTTTCAACCATTTTCTCTATGTTGTTCATAAATGTCTTAAACCACCAGTGTGTAGGCAATCTATTGACCTGTCATTTGATACCACAGTGATATCCGTTAAGTACAGTGACATGTGTGGCAAGACTCCAACTAGATTTCAAACTAAGGTGAAAGGATTAAACAGAGTACAGATAGAACATATTATAATTTCTACCTGCTATTTCATGATGCATATTGCCATTACTACTTCAGGGTTGAAGTATAAGCCATTGATAAAGAGATGGAAATGTTCCACTACCAATTAGCTGGTAAGTAGATGGCAGTACAACATCTAGTGGTTTAACATCTTTGACATTAATGAGATGATTAATAGAGTGGCTTTAGAGTTTGAAATGAGTGGGTTTGAGAGGATGGTAGAATTAGCCCACATATTAGGGTGTGCCATTTTATTTAACTCTACAAATCCACTGATGTTTCAGTCTTTTAAACCTACTAAATGAATCTGTGGATGGTGATTTTGAAATAAGGCATATGATTAAAGACAATGCAATCCTAAACACAAAAACACTCTTAAAATGGACTCAAAATACACACTGTTTGTTATACTGTATGTACTGTAACATGGTATTCTACTGTAAGGGAAAACATCTCATAGCACAATAAAAGGGAGTGTCACACAACTGAAAAGGTTTTTGTACCTTCATCAATTTGTTAAAAAAATAAAAAATACTATCCACATTTGTATGATATGAACTATATGTGCAGACACCCTGATGTTGAAATGGTGTTCCATTCAGTTGACTATTGGTTCAGCTAGTTTTGTTTAAATCTATTTTCAGTCAAATTCATTTTGTGCATTTATAGTGAGATTCAATTTATATTGTCCTTTAAAATACTATTTTTGGTCTGACACTACTTTGTTTCATTTACTTCTAAAAATGCAAGAGAAAAGCTACCTTATTTCTTTGTGTTCACATCTGTCTCAAGAGATAGCTTTTAGAAAAATTCTAATCCAAGATGTGACTTGGATTTTAATAGGTGGGGAAATAAAACTTTGTTTAGTAACAGTGCTCTCAATCAATTAAAAACTTTTGTAACCAGATGCCTGGGATTGTCTGGATTCTCTTTTCCTTTAGTCAGCGCTCTGCTTGGTCTGGGGAGAATAGGATGATGAGGCTAAAAGGGAAAATAGTCTGGAGAGACGGAGCGTGAGAAAAAAACTCTCCCCTTGTGTGTGTCTCTATAGTCTATAGCGTCAGGACCGGCCCTCCCATTAGGCAAGATTAGGTGGCACTTGAATTTGGGGCGGCATTTTGACAATTGGCTGCCGCCCTCTGGCGCCTCTGATCGGCTACTACACCGCCGGCGGCGCCCCAGCCACCAGCTGCAGTTCCCGCTTCTCCCGGGGGTGGGGGGGCTGCGGGGCAGTAGCCAATCGGGGGGTTGACCCTGTATAGCGTGATTGTGTGTCTCTATAGTCTATAGCGTCATTAAATCAGTGAAGAAGGGTAATTGTTTTAAGATGGCCTTTTAGAATCCTCACAAAAGGCCTGATGTAGTATCTGAAATTGGAGGTATCAAGTGTCTTCACTTTTTCTGCTATTTACCCTCCTCTGATTTCCCCACAGGTGAGTACCAGTACATGAATGTGTGTTTGGTGTTGAGTACATAGATACAGTGTCTCAATGGTCTTCTTTTCACATGGCCTGCTGTACTGTGAGACTCTTCCTGTTGGCCCAGAGTGGGGTATTGATCATAATAAATGCCACATTTGTTCTCACTTTCATTTCCCCCACAGAGCTGACCTTTCCAGGCAAGACGCTGTCGGAGAAACCCCAGAACATTTCCACTCGATACCAAACACAGGAAACATCCTGAGGCATTTTTATGTTTTTAAAAGAAAGAAAAAAGGTTCAGAGATGATGCAATTTTAGGGCTAGCTGAAACCAACTGGGCCTCAAATGGCAGTGTTTTAGATTTCCTGTCTCTGTTTCCCTCTGTTCCTTTCTTTCTGTTCTTTTCTCTGTGTGAAAGAGTTTTTACTCCTCAAACTAAGGAAACAAAATGTCTATATGCATTAAATGTCAAGGACGTAATGGATTGTAAAAACTATTTTGGAAATCTGTTCCAAAGTATTCCCACATTTGGGCTCCCAAGTGGTGCAGTGGTCTAAGACACGGCATCTCAGTGCTAGAGGTGTCACTACAGACAACCTGGTTCGAATCCAGACTGTATCACAACTGGCCGTGATTGGGAGTCCCATAGGGCGGTGTGCAATTGGCCCAGTGTTGTCTGAGTTTGGCCGGTGTAGGCTGTCATTGTAAATAAGAATTTGTTCTTAACTGACTTGCCTAGTTAAATAAAGGTTAAATAAAAAGTTAAATAGAGAGATTTAACTATCCTGCTCTTTCCCTGACACTGACCAGGTGAATCCAGATGAAAGCTATGATCCCTTATTGATGTCACTTGTTAAATCTCTTTCAGTCAGTGTAGATGAAGGGGAGGAGACAGGTTAAAGAAGGATTTTTAAGCCTTGAGACAATTGAGACATGGATTGTGTATATGTGCTTCAGAGTGTGAATTGGCCAGACAAAATATCTAAGTGCCTTTGAACAGGGTATGGTAGTAGGTGTCTGGCACACTGGTTTGTGTCAAGAACTGCAATGCTGCTGGGTTTTTCATGCTCAACAGTTTCCTGTGTGTATCAAAAACGGTCCACCACCCAAAGGACACCTAGCCAACTTGTCACAACTGTGGGAAGCATTGGAGTCAACACCATTAATCACAACACTGGCATCAGGAGGGGAGGGACACGCTAAAAAAGAGCTGGCAATTAGTTCAGAAGCCCATAATTGTGAGTTATCGGCTCATTACATTATATTGTTCCCTCATTAAAACTTTCTGGTGAAGTCTTGTACTGACTGTCAAAAGTCACTAGTTCAATTTGATCTTGGTACTTGTTAAATGTTTGAATTCAGTTTTCTGCTGGTTTAGATGATGAGACGGTTTGATGATGTTGCTTCATTAGTTGGTTCATTAGTGGATCATCACCATTTATCCAGTATCTAACCTGATCAAATGCAACCTCTACTGTTACTTTATATATTGCAGTTTCCTGCATGTCAATGCTCCATAGGCCTACATACAGTGCCAGTACAATTCATACAGTATCTGCCCATGCCTACGGTACTAGAATGGTTTAGTAGAAAATTAATTCTGATTAACATTTAATTCAGTGAGCCTGATGTATCTCTGCACACAGATAACATACACATCATCTGCACTGAATTGCAGCACTACAGGATGAAATGGTTTCTAATAACTTTATCACAATGTCTGAGAGCGAAATATAGAAATAAAAGAGTTTCAAGTAAAACCATAAAAGATATTGACCCTCCCGGATGTTCCAGCAGCTGTACACTGATAAGGCACTCCAGCATCAGTACTGTAGATTCACCCAGATTCAAATCTACCTGCCTGTGTGAAGAAACACCTGTATCAATGGCTATGGAATCAACCACTGAACCAATTTGCCATAATCTACACAATAGGTCTAATATGTCAGAATAGTCTCAGATTGGATGAACAACATGTTCAATTCCTACATTATGGATGTACAGTAGTGGCCTATTTGTAAGTCACCTTAATACACATTGTAAGGATAGGGAGCTGTTTGACCACATAGTCCTTTACATTTTAGCAGACACTCTTATCCAGAGCGACTTACAGGAGCAATTGGGGTGAAGTGCCTTGCTCAAGGGCACATTGACCATTTTTTCATCTAGTCAGCTCGGGCATTCGAACCAGCGACCTTTTGGTTACTGGCCCAACACTCTTAACCGCTAGGCTACCTGCCACCCCCTTCATATAGTTGGTTCCATGGTTCCTTGAGTGTGTATAGTCTTTGGGCTCCACCCCAGTCACCCCCTAGCCACACCGGATACTTGGGATGTCCCTATCCTAAACCCTAATCTTAACCCCTACCCTTACCCTAACCCTAAACTTAACTACAATAACCCTTCCCTAACACTAACCTTAACCGTTACCTTAGCCATTGTAAATTTCAACTTCAATGGTGGTGACGTTAGAGTTGGACACCCCAAGGATCCCACTTTTCCTTCCTGGTTTGAGTTGATATAGCAAGTGAGTGTGTTAGGGAGAGGGAAGGTAATCCAACAATGTGTACAGGGGTAAACATTGTTGGATTACTTCATGGAGCAAAACATTTATTTTATTTAATAACGGAAGATTTTCTAAATTCAAACGAACCCCCTGCAACTAGACATGGAAGTTTAGAATACGCGTTGTCTTCCAAATCAGGAATGTAGGAAGTTTGGCCAAGTAAAGGTTGGTCGAACATTCTCTGTGCTATGCTTTACACTACCTACTGTGTAACGACTGTATGGAATCATTCACAAGCATTCACATATCACATCACAAAGTGTAGCTAAATATAACAGATACTTTATTTAGCATTTTAATTTTGTTAAAATCGTTTTATTATTTCATGACTGTTTGATAGTGAGACCAATTTTTTTTTGTGTGGTTCAATATAGAATTTTGCTAAGTGACAATATTCTCCAAGTTTCAAGCATTAGACATCTTCTAAAGCAGTGATTATTTTTGCTTTAGAGAGCCAAATTGATCTCCATCATCCACCAAAGAAAACCTTCCTTATCTGCAGTCACACTTACTGCCAACCTCTGAATTTGAATGAACTGGCTTTTTACATGCACTGACAGGCTATTGAGAGTTATAAATATTCATACAGGTAGTAAAGTGACTTGAAATGGGGCACTTTGTGAGGAAAATAAGTTTGTGCATACACTATGGGGCTCTTTAATATAATAATTTTCTCCCATTCTTATCTCTTCCACCCACCTTTGCATCTTAAAAGGTTTGTAGCTGAAATCCCAAACTCACTATGTACAGAGTGAGCTCGCTGATTCTTGACATCGCATAGACGCCATAAGCTCATATGAAAAGGTGCCTTTTCATCAGGAATATTCAGGAATATTTGCAAGTATTTATCAAATAAAAATGACACCATTGCTGATATACCACTCAATAATGACAGCACTTTATTATTCCTCTCTTGCTCTCTCCATCTCTCTCCTTCACACTTCCAGTTGAAGTCCCTGAGTGGGGAGCATTATGGGAGCATTGTTACAGCTGATAAGAGGAATTTGATTTGAGGAGAAGGAGCTGAGAGTTTTCTGTTGTTGTTGACTTCACTTGAACGTTTTATCTCTTATGCAATGCTTGCAGTACACACTGTATAAACCAGAGCATCTTCATCTAAGACCTCTCCAGGATAGAGGAGCACTGGCTCAATGACTATGTACAACACATGATCTAATGTGTTGTCAACCTCTGGCCATCGTTACATGTGGCGACAACAAATGAACAAAAGCTCGTCCCTCCAGAGTGGACTGACCCCTATTGCCTGCCTGGGCTAATGAAGCTAACGCAGCAGATCTCCCAGAGCACAGGGTGGAGAAGACTGAAGCCGTCTGGTATCAAGTCAACTGTCTGTCTGATCTTAGACTAGTGGGCCAGGGGGCCAAGGCAGCACAGCAGTATCTTAACACACTCAAGGAGAACTTCAATGTTCAAAGTGTAAACACTCTACCTCTCCATTTTCAGTCCCCCAAAATGTTGCCATGCCAACCGTGCAATTCTACCGACATGACTTGGGTCCTTGAATGAACCTGGTTGCTGCAGAGTCAGTAGCATCTCTTATTGTAGTGTTGCACAATGGTAAACTTCAGCCCAATGTGCTGAGAACGTGATATTATGAAAGTATTCAAACTGAGTCTTAAAATGCCATAAGGCAATTTCTCCTCACCATCAGATTGATTCCTTGCACAAAGATGATTTGACATTATTTCACAGGTAGCCTAAAGTTGGTCCATGGACAGGTTGTGTTGTCCATACAGTGGGGAGAACAAGTATTTGATACACTGACGATTTTGCAGGTTTTCACACTTACAAAGCATGTAGAAGTCTGTAATTTTTATCATAGGTACTCTTCAACTGTGAGTGACGGAATCTAAAACAAAAATCCAGAAAATCACATTGTATGATTTTTTATTAATTAATTTGCATTTTATTGCATGACATAAGTATTTGATACATCAGAAAAGCAGAACTTAATATTTGGTACAGAAACCTTTGTTTGCAATTACAGAGATCATACGTTTCCTGTAGTTCTTGACCAGGTTTGCACACACTGCAGCAGGGATTTTGGCCCACTCCTCCATACAGATCCTTCAGGTTTCGGGGCTGTCGCTGGGCAATACGGACTTTCAGCTCCCTCCAAAGATTTTCTATTGGGTTCAGGTCTGGAGACTGGCTAGGCCACTCCAGGACCTTGAGATGCTTCTTACGGAGCCACTCCTTAGTGCCCTGGCTGTATGTTTCGGGTCGTTGTCATGCTGGAAGACCCAGCCACGACCCATCTTCAATGCTCTTACTGAGGGAAGGAGGTTGTTGGCCAAGATCTCGCGATACATGGCCCCATCCATCCTCCCCTCAATACGGTGCAGTCGTCCTGTCCCCTTTGCAGAAAAGCATCCCCAAAGAATTACGTTTTCACCTCCATGCTTCACGGTTGGGATGGTGTTCTTGGGGTTGTACTCATCCTTCTTCTTCCTCCAAACACGGCGAGTGGAGTTTAGACCAAAAAGCTCTATTTTTGTCTCATCAGACCACATGACCTTCTCCCATTCCTCCTCTGGATCATCCAGGTGGTCATTGGCAAACTTCAGACGGGCCTGGACATGCGCTGGCTTGAGCAGGGGGACCTTGCGTGCGCTGCAGGATTTTAATCCATGACAGCGTAGTGTGTTACTAATGGTTTTCTTTGAGACTGTGGTCCCAGCTCTCTTCAGGTCATTGACCAGGTCCTGCCGTGTAGTTCTGGGCTGATCCCTCACCTTCCTCATGATCATTGATGCCCCACGAGGTGAGATCTTGCATGGTGCCCCAGACCGAGGGAGATTGACCGTCATCTTGAACTTCTTCCATTTTCTAATAATTGCGCCAACAGTTGTTGCCTTCTCACCAAGCTGCTTGCCTATTGTCCTGTAGCCCATCCCAGCCTTGTGCAGGTCTACAATTGTATCCCTGATGTCCTTACACAGCTCTCTGGCCTTGGCCATTGTGGAGAGGTTGGAGTCTGTTTGATTGAGTGTGTGGAAAGGTGTCTTTTGTACAGGTAACGAGTTCAAACAGGTGCAGTTAATACAGGTAATGAGTGGAGAACAGGAGGGCTTCTTAAAGAAAAACGAACAGGTCTGTGAGAGCCGGAATTCTTACTGGTTGGTAGGTGATCAAATACTTATGTCATGCAATAAAATGCAAATTAATTATTTAAAAATCATACAATGTGATTTTCTGGATTTTTGTTTTAGATTCCGTCTCTCACAGTTGAAGTGTACCTATGATAAAAATTACAGACCTCTACATGCTTTGTAAGTAGGAAAACCTGCAAAATCGGCAGTGTATCAAATACTTGTTCTCCCCACTGTAAAGTGTGCATAAAGAAAATCCTTTCAAACTGTTGCCTCTGGTTGGCAGCCTAGACATCCAGATGTTTCACACATGGACATGTGCACATTGACCTTATCACATGTAAAAAACTGGATTCTTTGTAATGCCTCTTCCTTATGTACTTAGGATAACAACTCCACAATGTCTAATGGCTTTTCTATGTATTTGGATGAAGTTACTCAGATTATGGTGGCATTGGAGGTCCACTTGCATCTGGAGAGGATTCAAAGTATATTGTCAACATATAATTGAGTTGTGAGAACAGAAGCTTGCCGAGAATTTCTAACATATTAGTTCTATAACATCCACAAAGGATTTATATGACATGCATTACAACTATCCTTGCTGCCTATATCATATAGTTACAGTGCCTTCAGAAGGTATTCACAACCCTTTACTTTTTAAAAATGTTTTTGTGTTATAGCCTGAATTTTAAAATGATTAAATTGAGATTGCGAGCCTACACACAACACCCCATAATATCAAAGTGGAATTATGTTTTTCGTTTGTTTTTTTACAAACATATAAAAAATGAAAAGCGGAAATGTATTGAGTCAATAAGTATTCAACCTTCTTGTTATGGCAAGCCTAAATAAATTCAGGAGTGAAAATGTGCTCAACAAGTCACATAATAAGTTGCATGGGAAGTTTCTCCCATTTTTCTCTGCAGATCCTCTCAAGCTCTGTCAGGTTGGATGGGGAGCGTCGCTGCAAAGCTATTTTCAGGTCTCTCCAGAGATGTTCGATTGTGTCCGGGCTCTGGCTGGGCCACTCAAGGACATTCACCTCCATGACCAAGGCCCTTCTCCCCCGATTGCTCAGTTTGGCCAGGCAGCCAGCTCTAGGAAGAGTCTTGGTGGTTCCAAACTTCTTCCATTTAAGAATGGTGGAGGCCACTGTGTTCTTGGGGACCTCCAATGCTGCAGAATTGTTTTGGTACCCTTCCCCAGATCTGTGTCTCGACACAATCCTGTCTCGGAGCTCTGGGGACAATTCCTTCGACCTCATTGCTTGGTTTTTGCTCTGACATGCACTGTCAACTGTGGGACCTTATATAGAGAGACCTGAAAATAGCTGTGTCCCATCCAAATAATGTCCAATCAATTGAAATTACCACAAGTGGACTCCAATCAAGTTGTAGAAACATCTCAAGGATGATCAATGAAAACAGGATGCACCTGAGCTCAATTAACGTCTCTTAGCAAGGGGCTGAACACTTATGTGAATAAGTTATTTCTGTTTTGTATATATTTAATGTTTTTGCCTTGTCATTATGGGTTATTGTGTGTAGATTGATGGGGAAATTGTTTTATTTATCCATTTTAGAATAAGTCTGTAACGTAACGAAAGATCTCTCCACTTGGTACCATCTAGCCAGCAGTAGACAACGCATAGTGTGGTTTAGTTGATCGTTTAGTTTCTGTGCATCCTTCATTTGCGTGGGAGGCGGCTGAAACCCAGAGCGGGACTCAATGGTGAGTGATCGCAGTAATTAACACTACACACAATGAGCAATGAACAAAAGGCATTTTACAAAAAGGAAAGGACGGCCTATGCATTTAATCCTTTGCCACTTTCAGTTAATAACATGTTTTTGTCACTATATACAACTAGAACGACAGAGAGAGGGAAGCGCAACATACTATATTACTGTGACCAAAATGTTGTTTCAAGTTGAGTGGCAGCGAAACAAATCCCTGTGACAAGATTAGGGATTTAAATGACCATCAAAGGCAGAAACCAACTGGTTGATAAACACGAGGAACAAGGTGTGATGAGCTCACTGGCGCACTGGCTGATGAATGACTGAGACTAATCAACTTCATCAACACTACATTATGATCAATGAAGCAAACAGCAGCTATATCTTCTTCTATGTTCTCTATTACAGAACAGAAGGAGTCATTCTCCTCCTCAGCCTTTCTCATCCTCAGCCTTCCACATAATCAGCCCTTCCACATAATCAGCCCTTCCTCATAATCAGCCCTTCCACATAATCAGCCCTTCCACATAATCAGCCCTTCCACATAATCAGCCCTTCTTCATAGTCATAATGCCGAGGATTGGAGTAGAAAAACACAACATGATCATCTCTATACTGATTGCGAATTAAAGGAACGTTTAGAAAAGTCATATATTTTCATACTGCTTGTGCGCCGCAAAAAGTAATCTTCAAGTGCATACAGTAGTCCTGTAGTGCCTGCGCTTAACAATGTGAGCCTTGTGAATTTATGGCTATTTCTAATCCTTGTCTGATTCCTGCAGGTGATTTATCCCCTCTGATTCCCACAACCTCTTCCTTGTGTTGACTTAATAACACAGGTCAGGGAGTGATTCTGGGACGTTATCACACAAGGATAATCTCTCTTTACTATCATAGAGCTGAATAACTAAATGGTGAACAACAATTCTATTGACATCTGTGTTGCGGTTAAACTATTTTGTTCTAAGCCACAACCCTGACCTTTGACTGATGCTGACAAGTTCATAATGTCTGTCACTAATGTGTAGGCTACTAATGCATCTATTTTAAGACAGTACAGTAGTCCCTAATACACCCAAAGTAGACATTTCTCTTAAGAGTCTAAGCTTTTTTTTGTATGAGAGCTACTAACCTAACATATCTGTTATTCTGCACGCTGGGATTGTGTTCTTGTCGTCTATGGTAGTATGGGTGATAAGTATCCTTAAAAAGAAGAAGAATGGTTAGACTCCTCTATAAATGGGTGCATATCTCCATCTAGTGGACACTGTGTGTATTGCCTGTGACATCATTATGTAATGGTGCTTTTATTGGAGCTACTGAGCTCTGCTACCAGTCAAGCTTTATTTTCTACTGTGTGCTTAGTATTAAATACACAATGTGAAACATGAACCATTAACGTTCTAAAACTCCAAGGCAGTCCTTAGATTATGTTTTAAAAGTCATACAATAAATGTGAAGAACAGAACATGACCGCGAGTGTTTTAACAAATTATTGGTGGTATTATTTTCAATCACTCTATCAGATAATTGGATATGATGAGGATTTTCCTAAGGGAACAGGGATTGAAGTGTGACGACGGGGGAACCGTGATCTCCTCTCCAGGGTACACCTTGCTGAGACTGGGTTAGTGATACACAAGGAACCAGAGAAGGCTTAGTTTACCATACGATAGAATCAAGCTCTTAGTAACACTAATCCTTACATGATCTGTGGGTTTTAGATACTTCAGTGATGGTGTAGCCACATTACAATTTACTATAGCATACTGTATAATTAAGGATGTTTTTTGTTTTTTCTAGGGGTTTCTCCTTGAGGAAACTTACCGGACAAACACTAAAGAAGAAAATTGTCCATAACCTGTAGATAGATAGGAAGGCTGGATTGTGCTCTGACCAGCACATGAAGGGAACACAAAACTTGGCCTGTAGATTTTTCAGTCATGGATGGCACAAATTGGGATAAGGGGGAAGGAAACTTGTGGGGCATATGTACATTTGATATTAGCATAGCAATGCAGTGTGTAGTATAGTATTCTACAGTATACTACAATATTATATAGTAAACACTACATGATCGAGGGAAACTACAGTGAGTAATACAGTATTCTATTGTATACTACAAAATTAAATAGTAAGCACTACACGATCAAGGGATACTACTGTGTGTAGTATAGTATTCTACAGTATACTATAAAATTCTATAGTAAGTACTACACATGATCGAGGGATAGTGTAGTATAGTAGTATAGTATTAGTGTAGTATAGTATTCTATAGTAAAATGTAGTATTTTTTATGCAGGGTTGATATTATGTTAGTCTGTTACCTTTCTGAGGGCTCTATAGCAACCTGTCCCTGGGCCCTGTCTGAAAAAGTATGGTCCCGCTCTCGAAGCTCAGCAGTTAATAACTAACCCACATAATTAGTCTGCTCTGCTCCTGACAGAGCTCAGTGCTGCAAACACCTGACACTTCTTTGTTGACTGGGACCAGTTCACACTTCCTCCTGGAACGAAAGCAGGGAAACCTGTTTGTCTCATAGTGGAATATAGTTGGGAGGCCAAAACAAGGACACTGAATAACTTACTGAATACTAATTCATGTTCAAGTGCGCTGTTACAGTTTAAGAGGTTCTGTGTTGCCATTCAATCAACGGGCCTGTAATAAGGAGCATTGCTGAAAAAGTATAATGACTTCATATTATAGTAATTATTTAGCTTTTAAATGGTACTAGATCCTGTAAACAAAGAAGAATATCATAGTGTTCATATTGTAGCAAAATGATTAGACTCTACATACTGTGGATTTAATTATTAGACTCCAATTCCTAAAACAAACAAAAGTAGCAAGTAGTTGCAAAGTTGCTGATCAGCTCAAATTGTCCACGATGAGATTCGAACACACAACCGTTGGGTAGCTAGTCTTTTGATTTTTATACTTTTTTGTGTGCTTGCCACAAATATTCAATAAGCAATTTGTGTGTATTTAACAATAATCTGTGATACTGGGTTTGAAATAACCATAGCCTTTTTAAATACCTTGATGCATCATGAACAGGGGTCCTCAGCAACTGTCTACATGGCCTGCAGGATCATAAGCAACCGCTAGCATTATTACTTTATCTGTAATTGAGATTTTTTTTAAAGACCCACAACCAGAATCAACTGTATAAAAATAAATCTCTTCTCTGGTGCCTTGGTGTGTCAAAGACAAAGGTCCTCTTTGCAGCATGCAGCATCATAGACCACAGTCACCAGCAGCTTTGGTCACAAATCTACATTAAACAAACATTTAAAAAATAAAATAAACATATTTACATAAAAGTCCTCTACGGTGCCATATCCTCAATGAAGATGTTTGTCTTCCTGTTTCTCCTCCAGCAGCTGAGACACAGGCTGCTGGTCAGGCCCTCCAGGGTGACGTGGATGTCTCTGACACAGGCTGCTGGTCAGGCCCTCCAGGGTGACGTGGATGTCTCTGACACAGGCTGCTGGTCAGGCCCTCCAGGGTGACATGGATGTCTCTGACACAGGCTGCTGGTCAGGCCCTCCAGGGTGACTTGGATGTCTCTGACACAGGCTGCTGGTCAGGTCCTCCAGGGTGACTTGGATGTCTCTGACACAGGCTGCTGGTCAGGTCCTCCAGGGTGACGTGGATTTCTTTGAACAGATGCAGCATGGCCACCCCCTGGATCATGACCAAGAAGCCCCCCATGGTGCCTACCAAATCTACCCCAGACATGGTCCCCCACTCTTGAAACAGGATGATGGAGGTGGTGAGCACCACGGTGGTGAAGCACACGTAGTAGATGGGGTAGACCAGCAGTGTGTTGAAGGTGTCCAGGGATTTGTTCAGGTAGTAGACCTGGATGACGATGTAACTCACCAGGGAGGCCAACAGGATCCAGGTAAAGCCTCTCTTGAAAAAGCCAAGCCTTGACCCAGAAAATGTAAAATATCAGCCTATATCGAATCTCCCATTTCTCTCAAAAATCTTAGAAAAAGCTGCTGCGCAGCAACTCATTGCCCTCCTGAAGACAAATAATATATACGAAACACTTCAGTCTGGTTTTAGACCCTATCATAGCACTGAGACTGCACTTGTGAAAGTTTGTAAATTAGAGATTGGAAACCTTAATTGGTCTATACGGACAAGTTGTTGCCTGGTTTAGATCTTATCTGTTGGAGAGATATCAGTTTGTCTCCGTGGATGGTAATAGTGTCCTCTGACAAATCAATTTCGGTGTTCCTCAAGGTTCTGTTTTAGGGACACTATTGTTTTCACTATATATTTTACCTCTTGGTGATGTCATTCGGAAACATAATGTTAATTTCCATTGCTATTCGGACGACACATAGCTGTACATTTCGATGAAACATGGTGATGCCCCAAAATTGCCTGCCCTGGAAGCCTGTGTTTCAGACATAAGGAAGTGGAAGTGGTTTTTTACTTTTAAATTCTGACAAAACAGAGATACTAGTTCTAGGTCCCAAGAAACAAAGAGATCTGCTTTTGGATCTGACAATTAATCTTGATGGTTGTACAGTCGTCACCCCAAAAACTGTGAAGGACCTCGGCGTTACTCTGGACCCTGATCTATCTTTTAATAAACATATCAAGAATATTTCAAGGACAGCTTTTTTCCATCTTCGTAACGTTGCAAAAATCAGAAATGTTTTGTCCAAAAATGATGCAGAAAAGCTAATCCATGCTTTTGTCACTTCTAGATTAGATTACTGCAATGCTCTACTCTCTGGCTACCCAGATAAAGCACTAAATAAACTTCAATTAGTGCTAAACACGGATGCTACTTATCTCTCAGATTTGGTCCTGCCGTACATACCTACACGTACGCTCCAGTCACAAGACGCAGGCCTCCTTTTTGTCCCTAGAATTTCTAAGCAAACAGCTGGAGGCAGGGCTCTCTCCTATAGAGCTCCATTTTTATGGAATGGTCTGCCTATCCATGTGAGAGACGCAGACTCCGTCTCGACCTTTAAGTCTTTACTGAAGACTCATCTCTTCAGTAGGTGCTATGATTGAGTGCAGTCTGGCCCAGTGGTGCAACGGTGAACGGCAAGGCACTGGAGCGACGAATCACCCTTGCTCTCTCTGCCTGGCCGGGTTCCCGTCTCTCCATTGGGATTCTCTACCTCTGACCCTATTACGGGGGCTGAGTCACTGGCTTACTGGTGCTTTCCATGCCATCCCTAGGAGGGGTGCATCACTTCCTGTCCGGTTTGTCGCCCCCTCGGGCTTGTGCAGTGGAGGGGATCTTTCGTGGGCTATACTCAGCCTTGTCTCAGGGTAGTAAGTTGGTGGTTGTTGATATCCCTCTATTGGTGTGGGGGCTGTGCTTTGGCAGAGTGGTTGGGGTTATATCCTGCCTGGTTGGCCCTGTCCGGGGGTATTGTCGGAAGGGGCCACAGTGTCTCCTGACCCCCCCTGTCTCAGCCTCCAGTATCTATGCTGCAATAGTCTATGTGCCGGGGGGCTATGGTCAGTTTGTTAAATCTGATGTTATTATCCGGTGTCTTGTGTGAATTTAAGTATGCTCCCTCTAATTCTCTCTCTCTCCCACTTTACCTCCCCTCCCGGAGGACCTGATCCTTAGGACCATGCTTCAGGACCACCTGCCCTGATGACTCCTGATGTAAAAAGGGCTTTATAAATACATTTGATTGATTGAGGTTACACAGGAGCTATAAAAGTGAGCCTTGGCACAGAGTAGAGAGAGAAATGTTGCTCTAGGGTAGGGTGGATGGTCGTTAAGGAACAGACAGGTGTTATTCCCAGGTGCAGAAGTATTGTCTGTCATTATGTCTACATATTTGCTCAATAACGACGTTAGCATTTTAAGGTCTCTCCTCTATACAAGAAGAAGAAACTCACTAGACCATAGCATTTCAAGTCTGCAGCTGGTATGTGAAATACCCTAGTACTGTTGACTAAAGACACAACGAAGAGTCTGTCTAGTCTACAGGGTACATCTGAAGTATTTGTTCTAACAACCACTTTGACTTAAGTAAGCTCTACAAAGAACATTGTGACCTCTGGTGGACAAACCAGAGTCTTACAAGTTGTAATACATATTTATGCGTGGCTGTCCTTGATCGTCGTCTATCTTTGGTAGTGGAGTTGATGGTTGTAAGTTACAACCATCAACTCCACTACCAAAGATAGACGACGATCAAGGACAGCCACGCATAAATATGTATTGCATTTCTAATCCGAATGAGTGGTGATTAGGGTCTTAAGTAGTCATATTTCTGTGAGCGTAGCTTACACATGTCCCGATAATGGAATCTCTTTTGTCTCTCCCTTTCCCTCTCATTCTGAATCCTCCATCTTGTTATAACCAAACTGTCATGCTTTGTTAGTCCACTAGGGACTGTATTCATTGTTTTGTGTTAGTGTGTGTTTATGTAATATGTGTTATTATTTAGTTAGTTAGTAAATAAATAATTAAGCCAATTTGTGTATTGCTGATTCATCAATGAAGTTAGGGTTCGTGCAGATATCAAGAAAATATGATGTTCAGAATGAGACTGACATGAGGTAATAATACATGAATAAGTGACTGTTATCGATAGATATGAAAATATCTCCTAAGAGTTAATTTGGGAGATAGTAACTCGTTTAAAAACGTTTCCCGTGGTGCGCCAACTTCCTAATGAGTTAATTGTTACCTGATTAATTTAATTGAATAATAATTAAACATAATGAATTGATTTGATAAAATAACAGTCATCACATTGATGCAAGTAACATCACGACATAAGTGATAAGCAGTATTGGGCAGTCACTACCATCATGAGACTTGTATTAATTGTTTTATTCTGTGTTGTTACAGCATTCAACCTACATAATGCATAGTGCATTTAATGTAAAAAATATATATATTTAAACCGAAATCGAAAAACCGAACAGACCTAAAAATGCACTTATCGCTCAGCACTAGTCCACATACACCAAAATAAGGGTACAACATGATAACAATGGCTAGGTTTCCATCTAATTGTCATCAGATTTTCATGCAAATATTCAAAAATCTGCATAAAAACAATATGTGCATTTTCCCACCAGGGATGTGTTTCCATCTAATTTACCTGTGGCAGATAAAAGGCTGACGTATTGCACATAAAAATTCCTTTTGTGGTTAAATTCCCATGTACTGAATAAAAAATATTCCATCGCATATTCAACTCTACTAATGGTTTTCTCACAAAAAATGGTGCATTATACACTGATTGTACAAAACATTAGGAACACTTCCTTTCATCTGGGCATGGACTCTACAAGGAGACTCTACATGTCTCAATAGTTTTAAGGCATAAAAATCCTTTAACCTGTCTCCTCCCCTTCATCTACACTGATTGAAGTGGATGTAACAAGTAACATCAACAAGGGATCATAGCTTGCACCTGGCTTCACCAGGTCAGGTTTTCCTAATGTTCTGTACACTCAGTGTATAGCGAGTGTGCACAAGATAATTATTTGTCAAACGGCAGCCAAGCATAACAAAGAGGTAAGGGTACCTGACAAGGACATTCAGAGCACCCAAATGATTCACCACAGTAGCTGGGGCAAACATGTATGCTGCAAAGTTGGTTGCTTCACCAGCACCCACTACGGGAAGCAGAAAATAACTAACATTTTATTTACATGACTGATCAAAACAAATGTTCTCATGATCTCTCTCGTCTCTCTGCAGCAGACATAACGGTGAGCATTATGTTAGGAACATTAAATTGCCTAGAAACCACCTTCACCTGCACAAACACAGACAAGGAACTCGTTAAATTAGAAGACGAACAAATCAACAACATCAACCAATAACCCAAAAAGTTGATTGATAGCTTGACATGAAACATCAATTAAGTTCCAACTTCCTGTGAAGGCCATAACGTTGTTTCATGCCCTTAGGAAACCTTGATGCCAGTACAGTTTGTTCAATTAAATATTATATAACTGACTAAGAGAACACTTTGGTCAGGGTTCATGCCCAGTTTCGAGGGCTAAAACAACCTTAAACAGTGGCTGGATGTACTGTTCTATTTTCCCTTTCTTGTGGATAGCTTAAATATCACACTGTAAGGTCAACTGTGAGTTAATACCACTTAATTTCAATGAACAGGAACAAAGCCCTGTACTGTAGATGTATTTTTGTTTTTCTATATCCTTAAACATTGTTTCCTGAGAAGACACCCACCTGCTCTTGTCTGTCCATTACAGGCTAGACGAACCAGAGCCTTCTTCTTCAGCATCACACTTCCTCCAATCAGGAAGGAGGACAGCACCGCCAGGGTCAAACCAATCCAGAAGTTATAGCTGCTCCACTTGTTGCCGACGGCTGATTACCATGTCTCAGTGGCATTGGGTTTGTCAGTGAAGGAGGTGTTAAGGAGGCCTGTCTCCCCATTGACTATACACACAGCAGTCTTAGACAGACACAGCAGCCTTATTATGGAACCTGGAAAAACAAGCAGAGTGCAATAGTTTTTAACATTGTAGCTTCATAAAAGCTATTATGCTATTATTGTGTATTTGCCATGTCATTTTTAAGTACATACCTGGCATTTCTGTACAATAAAATATATTGCTGCTATCAGAATATCTGTTGAAAAGAAACCAATCCAAAACACCAAGTCCAAATGGAAATGAACAGAGGTAATGGCCTACATAGAGATGCAGATTGCTTAAAGGTCCAAAACAGCTGTTTTTATCTGAACATCAAATCATTTCTGGGTAACAATTAAGTATCTTACTGTGTTTGTTTTCAATTAAAATTGTCAAAAAGAAACAAAAATAGCTTGGCAAAGCGCAATTTCGCGAATTAATCATTTTAGCTAGGACTGTCTGGGAGTGGTCTGAGTGGTCTTGCTGTTATTGGCAGGGAGGTTTCTTATTGGTCTATTAACTCACAAGGCAGGACATAACTCCAAACCACCAAAACAGGCTGAAATTTCAGGCGGTCTTTTCATACAGCTCTTATACTAAAAGGGCATCATCATTTTCACAATTTCACAGTATTACTCCAACCTCATATAAAACACAGGACAATTGTGTTTTTGACTGCACTGGGCCTTTAAAGCTAGAATCCTTAGTTGGACTTCTAAATGAATTATATATACCCATTGATTCTTGCAAAATATAAATAAATGCCTCAGCTACGTTCAACTGTCATACCCCATCAGAACCCAAAATATAAGCTTGTTTTACTCCAATGTTTATAAACAATCTAAACATAAACAAACATTGTGTAACCTCAAAACATGGTTAAAACTATAATTTGGATATCATGGATGGTAAGTCCTTGCATCCATTGCTCTGTCTATGAATTTGAGGATGGTTACATTTCTCCAGGCCCATCCCTGGAAACGGGCATGGTGTACACTTTCTTCAATTAAGGACTCTATCTTTACTGAGGTCATTTGATGACTGATTGTTGTTATGTCACACCAGTTATAACCACGACAATTATCAGAATGATACCAGTGTATGCATGTTGTTTGTTATCAACACAAAGCCCAATTAAATATTGTAACGGTCAAATAAAATTAGACTCAATTTCTTTTGATTTCATAAGGACAAAAATGTAAGAAGATACTTTGGAAATCCATGTGACATTTCATGTTAGTGAGACTGACAGTTTCTGTCATTCAATACATGACCTCACTATTTGAACAAGGCTCTGTCAACAAAGGTGTTCTTAAACACGCGGATGACTATTCTCGTGAGTTTAGATATCATCAATAATATGGACATTTCAAGTGGTATCACCTGGCTTTTAAAATCTCTTCAAAATCATCAACTTAGCTGCTGTTATGCTAAAATCCTTCTGACAATATCCTGTCATTGCATTGTGATGATTAAAGCTATTATCCAACAGCTCTCAAAGTAGCAGAACTAGTAGTGGGATAAAAAGTGACCTGTAAAATAATATGTTCTTATCCAACGTGCTCCTTCTCTATTCATACAGTTCGGATGGACTCTTCATTCCAAGCACAAATTAAATGTTTCACTGAAACGAATCGATGCTACGGTGTGTCTTATGGTCTCCAGTGTGGACAAACAAAACAAACAAATCAACCTGACCTGCTCAGGTGTACGTCTGGCCCGCCCAATTTCCTCTGTCAGAATACAGCGCTGCGCTTTCACATCTAATCAATTCCATGCCCCTTTCAATATTTTGCTGTTGTAGAGTATGTTATGTTCAAGAATACAATGAAAACTGTATATCTTCAATATTCATGTTTATATTTTTCAATATTCATGCATTTATGTAAGAATATACTCATATTACAGAGTAAGCGGTAAACCTCCATATGACATCAACTTTTGTTTTGTAGCACCTACAGATGAAACATTACGGTGTCTTAAGAGAGACCTGAGTAAGGCCAAAATGTCACAAATGTTCAATAAAGTCAATAAATGATTTCTCAATTGTGCTTTAAGATACAAATGTCAAACATATGCCAACAACGTCCTTCCTTCAAAATCATGTCATAGACAAGGAGCTGAATGGAATACTGTCTGGAGCAGTTCCGTCCTCTCATACCTCTACGATGGCTATTTGTCGCTGAAGTTACAGTTTTCAGGATCAGTAGTAGGTGTAGTAGAGACCATTGAAGCACGTGTGTTGGTTTGTCCAGACACGGCCATGGAAGCGGAAGTCTCTATCCTGGTTGGTATGAACACATACATAAGCTATCAAAGAGGCTAATGAGCAATGTTCCCTCTAAACTGCTCGTGAAATCAGCCCGTGCAGAGAAGCACGAGATTGAACTTCACTCAACTTTCGAGAGTTGTCCCCGTTAGTTCACACTATCAACGTTTCCCTTTACTGTGGGAATTGTGATCGAATCAACGCAATATTAGCCACTTTCAAAACAAGCTATGCAAGACTTAGTATGAAAAACTAACATATAGGCAGAGTGCATTGGAGTAGGATTCTATTGCATTGACAGGCACGACTCAGGCCCAAACTCTACACAGCAGTGCACCATAACCAATCAGAGCTGCAGTAAGCCTATATGCAAATAGACCATTGCCATACAGTGGCAAGAAAAAGTATGTGAAACCTTTAGAATTACTTGGATTTCTCAACTCGATTGAGATGCTGTGGCATGACCTCAAGAGAGCAGTTCACACCAGACATCCCAAGAATAATGTTGAACTGAAACAGTTTTGTAAAGAGGAATGGTCAGGTTTGATCCACATCTACAGAAAAGGTTTGGTTGAGGTTATTGCTGCCAAAGGAGGGTCAACCAGTTATTAAATCCAAGGGTTCACATACTTTTCCCACCCTGCGCTGACACTGTTTACACGGTGTGTTATTAGTTTAATCAGACTGGGTTTGTCTATTGTTGTGACTTGAAGATCAGATAACATTTTATGACCAATTTATGTAGAAATCCTGGTAATTCCAAAGGTTTCACATACTTTTTCATGCCACTGTATATGGATTTGTGCTATTCACTTTGAACTGGACTGAGCGGTTGCGATTATTATGCGCTTGTTTTGAGATCAAAGTGAGAGCTGCATGTAGCCACGTGTGCACATTTGTTCATGTCCTTTGCTAGTTGGTGCGTTATTAGCCCATTTATAAATCATTTGTAGTCAGCAATAGGGGAGTGATTGCTTCCTACAAGTGCACAAATGTGGACATTTCTAGCCATCTTTGAAAAGCGAGTCAGGTAAAGAGCTTTTTTTTATGTGTTAAATTTTGAGACAGGCTTGAATAAGCTAAGTAGCCCAATAGGCAGAGGCTAGCATAATTTGTCTGACTCTCTATAATAATGGTATGGGAATAATAGAGCATTTTATTTTGTAAAGTGGTTTCTTGTATCCAACAACATAACAACATTTTTGGTCACCTCCATGTCTGAAGGACAAGTGGATAAACAGGTTCATGTCAAGCCCTGCATGTTTTTTTTCAAAAGTCTCATGGAATGTAGGCCTACATTGAACACCACATGTTGGCTGCTACTGTAGGCTGAATGATAGAACTGCTATTCCCATGTTCAAATGTTATGGGATTAATTTCCTCCATTGTTTTTGGCCACAGAAGCCTACATGGCCAGTGTTAAAACAGTAGATTAAAGCGGGTACAGCCTCAGTGTTCACAGTAAGCGCTGGAAGTTGCACAGAAATTTCACAAGGTTCCAGTTTGCGCACAGCAGACCTGAAATTTGGATCTCAGAAGTGGATATTTAAAAATTCAGATGAGTGAAGCTGACAAAGAGAAGACTGCTTCCATATGTCCGGCTGGATTCTATCAGTTTGAGAGGATGACGCAGGGTGTGTCTGGAGCACTGGCAACTTTTGAATATGTTATGGAACACACCGTCGGAGACATGAACCTGCTCGAAGTTCTTGTGTTCTTAGATGACGTGATAGTCCTCAGAAAAACACTGGAAGAACACGAAGAGAGGCTTCTCAAAGTGTTGGATCGCTTGAAAGATAAAGGACTAAAGTTGTCTTGGGACAAGTGTCAATTCTGCCGAACGTCAGTCAACTACATTGGACACACAGTATCCTAAGATGGAATGGCTACAGATCCATTGAAGCAGTAACCACATGGCCGAGACCAGACACTGTGTCGGTTCAGGTTCTGTGGGTATTACAGACGGTTCATGAAAGACTATTCAAAAGTGAGGTACCCGTTGAATCAACTTCTGCATGGTTACCTTACTTCAGCGAAGGAAGCCCAAGGAAGAAAATTTCTGTGTACTTCAAGCCCTCAGAAGCCTCGGATCTGAAATATTCAGCTTTTACAAAATGTCATGCTGTTTTCAAATTAAACAATACCTGTTGTTAAAAGTGTGAAGTGTGAAATGGCCTTTGAGACACTGAAGGAAAGCTTCAGTAAAGCCCTGGTGCCAGCTCTTGCAAGTCATATGTACTACATGTCGATGTAAGCGGGGAAGGTTTAGGCAGAGTACTGTACCAAGAAGATCAGGATCAAATCCTGAAGCCAGTCGCATTAATCGGTTTGAATTTCGAGCTTTGAAGTGGGCCGTCGTTGATAAACTGCACAATTACCTGTACGGAGCAAAGTTCGAGGTGACAACAGAAAACAATCCGCTGTAGGTATAATTCTATGGGCCTAACTCAAATAATGCATGTCATAACAACAAGATGCCCAGCACTTCATGTCCAGCACTCTCCTCACCTGCAAAATTTCAATCGCATGTCGCACCATACACTACACTTGTCTGTCAAATGGATATACATAGCTTGCCCACTCCACAGCAAGCTGTTCTATCCATTGGTGAAGTATTTTAAAAATGTTTTATTTAATTTATTTTAGGGGGTATGAAACAATTGAAAAATAATTTTGGTTCCAACCCCTGAATCAGACTGACTCCTCAATCATCTCAAGATAGATACTGCAACTTGACTATGTTGAGTGCTCGCTCATCAGTTGCCAAAGAAGAGTCCAAATGAGCTGCCAGGGTCTTAACAAGAAGACAAGTTGTGGTCAGCTCTAGCAAAATACGATGTCACGGGAGTTATGAACACAGGACATCCAGACATCTCTCTACTCCTAAGAGAATGGGAGATACTAAAGATTGCTATACACTTTACAAATCCTCCAAACAGACCTCATCGAACTCAGCTACTTCTGCCAGAGAAGTTCAGTGTTGAAGTCACTACGTGTTGAAGTAACTACACGATGACTCAGGTCATCTGGGATTCAACAAAGACTACTGCAAGTTCTGTGCTCGCTCTATCCAGAGAAAGACTCTACCCAAAATAGTTGCTCCTTTGTCTCATATACATAGACCTTTGGATCTTGTCTGCATAGATTTCCTGTCTGTTGAACTAGATTACAGTAACACAGCAAATGGCCTGGTCATTACAGATCACTATATCAGACATGCTTGTCTTTACTACTAAGGATCAGAAAGCATCCACTGGTGCAAAAGTGTTATGGGAGAAGTATTTAACCCATTATGGTGATCCACAACCTGAGACATCTTGTACATTCGCACAATTGCACTCAGAACGAAGCAACCCGATATTCTCCGTACTTTCTTATGTTTGGCCATGAAGCAAGGTTACCTGTAGATCTATGCTTTGGAGTCTCAAGTGATGGTGCATCAGAAAAGTCTGACATAAAGAGTTACAAGCTGTACACAAACTCGCAGAGACCACTGCAAGAAAAACAGAACATCGAGAACACAGGAAATGATCAAGATTCGCTATTCCCATCTTATGCCTGAGACAGAGTCCTGATATAGAATATAGGGCTTAAAGGAAAGCACAAGTTAGATCACTGGGTCTCTACGCCGTATGTTGTTGAAAGCCAAATGCAAACTTAACTGCGTTCCGGTTGAAGCCAGAAAATTGAGATGGACCCATCAAAATCACCTTTTACTGCTAGCAAAGCAAGTGTGCCTAAAATGTGTGGCTGACATCCAACACAGGGTCGAAGAACACTGCAAAGAAGGAAAAAGAAAGAAAATAAGAAAAATTCTGTGGAATTGAACAAGCCAGAAGGCTGTACTTCAAGTGAAGAAGAACAACCGGAAAAGGATGTGGAAATTCCAGAGAAATCTGAAGTTCTTGAAGATGTTGATTCAGAAGATAAATACCACTTTCAAGACAGAGAAGATGAAAAAATGTCAAAACCTTTCAGTTTGGAATGTAATAACTAGAGAACCTGAGGCGAGGTCAGGAGAAAAACACGAAGAAATTAAGCTGAAGAAGGAACAGAAACAAATTACTGTAGGTTGAGGAATCTGACCCAGTTGAAGAGAACCCAGAATAAAGGGAGGAAGCAGAAACAGAGATAAGAACCAAGAAAGCTCCTACACTACTGACCTTTGACACACCTGGAGTTCCTAATGTGGTGTCTGCTCCTATAGGGAGATATGTCTCCTTCATATTGAAGTGGATTGGGTAATACTCTGAACGTCCCTTATTCCATTTGATACACTCTAAGCAACAGAAAACAAGGATTGACACATTTCCTGTGTTTGTACATAATGTTCATTATCCTGTACATTATGTTCATTATTATGTTCATTATTATGTTCATTATTATGTTCATTATCCTGAGGACATGCATGTTTTGGTAAAGGGGAGAGTGTAAGACCCTGTTAAAACCATGTATTTGCTGTTGAGCCTGTTGTTTTGCATTATTCAAGCCTTTGGTGAAAGGGTTACATCTGAAGAAAAAAGAACAGCCCGATCGATCTGATCCTGGATTGCAAAAAATACGATTACAGAATCCGAATTATTCTGATCCACATTAAAAGTTTTGAAAAACTGGGCCCTGGCGATTAAGATTTCAGAAGTGAAGTCACGTAAACTAAATACAAAATAAAGTTACATAAACCAAATGCTTGTCTGAGAGCTATAACATGACGGTGAAATCAACCAAGCACAGTAGCAAGGTGATTGAAGCTGAGCATTGGCCTATGTCCAAAACACTGACAGATATTAGCAAAGAGCATAATAGCTTTGAAAACATAGTAATATTAGTTTAAAAAATACTTTGATTATGATAAGGTAGACAGTCAAAAGAATGCAATACCGGGAGAAAAAGGGCGATATCATGGCATCATCATTACAATATCATGTGAACATGTCTGCATTACCACAATATGCATTTACAATATCATGTGAACATGTCTGCATTAACACAATATGCATTTACAATATCATGTGGTTTGAACGCAGGATTTCCTAGTCATAGTAGCCTACGAAGGCTCATTCACAAAAGGAAAACTCAAAGTCCTTGCTAATTTCATATAACTTTATTTTCTGGGGAAAATAAAACATGTCTAGAGCATTTCTTGTTTGCACATCTTGTTTGCAAATCTTTGAGACAGGATGCTTTCTGAGAATTGGAGCATGGCAGCAGGTGAAAGCAGGCTAAGCAGTGCGACAGGCCTCAGTTGCAGTAGTTCTGCAGGTCGAAGATGTTGCAGGGCTTGTGACAGCACTGCTCTACAATACCTCTCTTTACCATCATCTCCATCTGGTCTTTGAAGGGGTACTCTTCATTCTCCTGGGCTGATTTTGGAGAGAGGAACCCTGCCAGAGGAGAAAAAGATATTGAGTGAGTGCTATATCGCAACATAAACCAGCATATGTTGTATGGACTACTGTATATGCCTTTTCCTGTGTTTCATCATTGCCTTCACATTCATTGAAATATTTTTAGGTTCTACATTGTTCCACAACATTGTTCTTTATAGTGAACATGAGTTTCCTAAATGTTATTTCTACACACACAAAAACAGGAAAGTAGCTTGTGGTCTTAGATCAAGTTGAGTAGTCGAGCAGATATTAAGTCTTTTAATTCAGACAGTGCAAGAGGTGTCTTACCTATAAGGGGATCCACATTTCTCTTTGGATTGTAAAAGAATCCTTTCTCTCCACACACCAGATAGAGGGCGTCCACCAGGTGAGAGCCACACAGGTGCTGGGCAGCTGCTGCGTCTGCCCCGGGGGAGAGGGCCAGCAGCACTAGCAGAGACATAGCTTGGAGCCAGAAGGCCATGGTGATGGTGGGCTGGAAGAGGGAAACACAATGAAACAGGTATGTTCACACTGCTTACAGTACACTATGGGAGCTTCATACAACGTATGAGAAAAATCTCTATTCTAGTTCTAGGATTGATAGCACTCATTTTGTGTAATGCTGACGACCCATATTCTGTTGTAATATTGTCATTCAGTATGTTCTAAAAGAAACCATATCCCTACATCAACAAAACTACCGGCATTGGGTACTAGATTAAGGAAAATACATAGTATATAGAAATACATTTGTTCAACAAAAACAGTAACAGTTCTGAGGCATTTTCAGATTCTAGTTGCATCTACATCCCCAAGATCGACCATGCTAACCCTACTGTTGTTCCCAATCCACCAGTGAAACACATAGACCCCACCTCTTACCTATGGAGATGGTGGTGGTGAAGAAGCTCTGTAGAAGAGTAGCAAAAGTGCTGGCAGAAGAATTAGTTCAGGCAGAACACCAGGTCCTTCCCCCATTTATACCCGGAACAAGGGCCTGTGGTCTTTGCCAGTGTCAGCGGAAAAGAGAAGTCACTCAATGAAATCAAATGGTAAGTGGCAATCCAATTGTTCACCTCATTAGGCATGTTTGTCTTACTAAGTGACATTAGTGGTCCAAGTGGAGGGCCGGTGAATCGGACATAACTGATGTGACCTGTGTCTGAGATGTACAGAGGATTCCAGGGATTGGTGGCCTGTGTATGGCCCACCTGCTCCTGATTCAGCCATGCTAAAGAGCATAGGAGGTGTTTGTTTGAAGAAGGTAGCTAGTGAGAGACAGCTGGTGGCTTAATGAGTGTCTTATGCATCAGTTTTTGGAGGTGAAGTTACTTACCATGTCCTGTTGTGATGTTAGTGGGATATTTCATGTTGACACATTGCCCATTAACAGAGTCAGATCTTTCTGTGACAACTTTTTCCATGATGCACTCACTAAGTTCTTCTCATGGCTGGCTTTCCAATGATATAATATACAATACAATACAATATACAAAAATTACCCTTGGATCAGTCAGTGTGACGAGAAGAACATTAATTTGTATAATGTTTCAATGTAGTTGTCATAACTACATTTAGTTGGTTTTGATGAGGCAACAGCAATATTGACCCAACAACCTCCAGTATTCTGATGAAAAGGTGTTCAGTGTATAATATTTTATTCTCTTTTTGCCAGCCTCCTCTCTTCTACAGGAAACTCTATATTGTACAATATTATCCCCAAAATGCAACACCATCTTATTCTAACAGAGCTGAAGCTACTGCATATGTGTTGCATCGCATCAGCATCCCCTTCAATAGTACTACTAAGTACCAGTAGGTGTTACACATGTCTCACATAACAGTAGGTGTTATACATGTCTCACATGTCCTCCCACCTCACATAACTTAGACTTGTCCTCTTTGAGCCTCACACGCCAGGCTTGTGGGCTCTCCTCTCTCAAGTCTGCTGTCAGTACAAATGACGGCTAAAGGTAATATGGATTTTTGAGCTTTTCTTAAAGTAACTGTCCAGTGAAACATATGAAAACATTTTATAATAAACTGTTTGCCCATACCCAAATAATGTTGTAGTTGTGGCCAAATCATACTTTCAAGAAAAAACACTGAGTAAAACCCCATCTCAAAAAAAAAACGTTGCTTGAATAATGACATAATCCTCTTTGGCCGAGACAGGCCAGTATGTGATTGGTCCAGCAGCTTTTAAATAAAATGTTTTGTCACGAAATGGTCGCCTAAAGTGCTCAGGATGTTGTGTCATGGTCCTCTGGAGGTTTTGTCTAGTTCCCGGTTTGTTCCAGGGAAATCCTCAAGGACGTTTATAGGACAGGACACTCTTAAAACGTTCTGTATTGGTCCCCTGGAGGCTTTTGTCTAGTTTCCGGCGTGTTCCGAGGACGTCACCCAATGGTTGCAAAGAAACATTCCCCCACCCCAAAAAAAAGTCACACTTTCGTTGAATATTTCGGATTTTCCATCTGTAGATGTTCTACATATGGTCATACTATCAACAAACTATCTATTGATAAGCAACAGCTTGTTAATGTTACAGTTAGGATTAGGTTTAGAAAAAGGGTTAGGGTAAGGGTTAAGGTTAGGTTTAGAATAAGGGTTAGGTTAAGGGTTAAGGTTAGGGTTAGGGTTAGGATAAGGGTTAAGGTTAGGGTTAGAACTAGGGTTAGGGTTAGCAGATACTTAGTTAAAATGTTACTAATAGTCTACAGATGGACTATCCAAAAAATGTATTCCCAAAACAATGTACATTCTACGCAGGGCACGGCCATCCTAGCTTCATTACATATCACCCCTTGTTACTGTTGCCATGCCTATCAAGGCCCTGAATGGTGAACCACTGATCTATTCACAGCTTAGTTTTCAACTTATATACTGTATTTGATACACTTTGACATACATTATTTGATTTTGTGTTTATTTATTCAGTAATTATTATTCAACATGTCCTCGCCTGGGATTTGAACTCACAACCTCTATGGTTTACAGCATTTTGAGATTTCTGCTACACCACCATGCATTTGCCAGTGACTGATTTCACCTGTCTTCCTAAACTTTGTTGAAAATATGTGCTTTGGATGTCCCTTGTTTGCTGGATGGATCCTTCTTGAGACTAGGGGAGACACAGGCTCAGGAGTGCACACTCACTGCACACAAACAAGCTAGCTAGCAAGCCAAGCAATCCACAGCTGGTGTCAGAAAAGGACAAAGTATATGCAACAACTTTCTCGCGAGTCACTTCTATTTAAAATTTAGTGGTTTGTAAAGGTTGGCCTGCTGAATATTTTGAAACCGTTAACTGTTGTTGACTGATATTGTCACACCTTGATCTGTTTCACCTGTCTGTGTGCTTGTCTCCACCCCACTCCAGGTGTCGCCCATCTTCCCCATTATCCTCAGTGTATTTATACCTGCGTTCTCTATTTGTCTGTTGCCAGTTCGTTTTGTTTCGTCAAGCCTACCAGCGTTTTTCCCTCTGCTCCCGTCTCTCGATTGTTCCTGTTTCCTAGTTTTCCCGGTGTTGACCATTCTTCCTGCCCTGACCCTGAGCCTGCCTGACATCCTGTATCTTTGCCCCACCTATCTGGATTACTGACCTCTGCCTGCCCTGACCCTGAACCTGCCTGTCGTCCTGTACCTTTTCCCCACCTATCTGGATTACTTACCTCTGCCTGCCCTTGACCTGTCTTTTGCCTACCCCTGTTCGATGAATAAACTGTTGTTACTTTGACGTTGTCTGCATCTGGGTCTTAGATGGCAGCAGTAGCTAGCTAGCTGGCTTCACAAATTAATTATTAATGATAAAGTTTTGGAATTTATTTAATTCATAGTGTAATACATTTTAGGTAATATTTAATAAACAATATGGAACACTGGACAAATACTTTAAGACATTGTCAAATGCTCAAGGACTGGAGTCTCAGCTGAGTTCTCAAAAATGACATCTTCTCTAACCATCGTAGTTGGGCATGTGCTTACTTATTTCTGGACAGACATCTATGAGAATTAAAAGCCAATAAAGCCCATTAGGATGTCTTTTTCAGCTTTTCAAAGGACTCAGATTTTGCAAAAGCCATTAAGCCTGACTGATGTACTTTATGAAATGAGGGAGAACAAAAAGTAGACTTTTGCGATACATTTCAAAAGCGGTGTCTGATAACAATGGGCAAGATTAATAATGTAAAGCTCTTTAAAGTGCTGGCAGTCTTATGAACATAATGAACAGCGTAATGGGAGGACAGAACTATAAATGTTGTTCTGCAAGAAAAATGTGCTTGATAATCACTGGGTTGATTAATGTACTCTATCTCACAGTAAGACCAGAGTACAGATCTCTAATGTTTATTTTTGTCTTGAAAGCTCAAACTGAGCAGCTCCTGTAATTTAGCACCGCTCTTGTGATGTGTGGCTGATTAGTGTGTGGGCATGACGTCTTGTAAAATAAAAGAAAGAAGAGTGGATTAGAATTATACCTACACTCTTAGAAGAAAACGTGCCATATAAGAACCCTTCGAAGAAACGTTTTTGGTTTCAGGTAGAACCCTTTTGAGTTCCATGTAGAACCCTTTCCACAGAGGGTGTACATGGAACGCAAAAGAGTTCTACATGGAACCAAAAAGGGTTCTACCTGGAACCAAAAACGGTTCTACCTGGAACCAAAAAGAGTTATCGTATGGGGACAGCCAAAGAACCCTTTTGGAGTGTATTATACAGTAGGTTTACATTTTCTAAGAACCAGATCCTCTTTAAACACTTAAACGGCCTCACTATGCCCCTTACTAGGTCAATGAGCAGATATGTTTACTGCAACATTCTAACAGTCTAATAAATACATTTAATATATGCTATTGGGAAAATAATCATTTGGTTGTGTTTATTAAGGTCTTGGGTAACATAAGAATAAGAAAAAAAATATATTTCAAGGAACACAGTAGTATTTTCATTAGTTTATTTTACTGTAGGTGATCTGCTGCCCCGTGCTCACATGTGGAGCGCAAAGGAACAGCGGTTATTACTGGACAAAATCTTCAAACAAAAATGTGTTAATTGGCAAAGGTAAGTGTTATGGAATCTGCTCTGTCCTCTTCAAACTGCTTATAACACGAATTATGTTTGTGATATTGAAATTCTAACAACATACAGTATGTCTGTTAAATAGACTTATTTAGGAAAAGTCAAGGATGGAGGGCTGCATGACTTAAAAAAATATTTACATTTTTAATTCATATGCAGTCAAAATGACTACATCTGCTCTTCTAGTGTTAAACTCTCAAGTGTAGCGATAAATAACAGGGAAGATTTGCATCTCGATCTTACTAGTAGTCCTGTAGGTACGGTACAGTACAGTTAATGTGAGACTTGCTTCATCATGTTTTTCACTAATGCTAGATGTATAGCTAAGTGTTTACCTTGGAACTTGGAGGCTTTCTAGGATGCTAGAAGGATGAGAGGATGTTCTAGGATGTTAACAGGCTTATGGAGCTAACCAGAAGGTGGAATGTTCATCAGCTGTGGAACATTTGTACAGAACATGCAATCCTCAGATATGCTATCTGGGATATTTCCTCCACCATTGTCCACGTGAAATATAATGGGCTTTACTTGGATCTCTGTGCTTGAGAACAGAAAAATTATGAAATTGTGAATAGGCTCTTAACCCTCACTGTTAGTGACAGTGGGCATGAATGTACAGTACGAGAGACTACAGTAATATAATGTGGATGTGAGTTCTGCCCATGGCAGCCTGTGTAAATTCCAAGAATAACTGTTCTGTTATTTGTATATCAAAGATTACTGCCTGAGTAGCAAATGGTGGAAATGAGAGACAGCTCAACACAATATCCTTCAAGGAACTTTTGAATAGTAATACGGGCTACATGTTGATTTAGATTAATTTCAAATAGACTTTTAAGAGTTTTAAAATCCAATTTAATTAATTTAATGCTTGGCCTGAAACACGAGGAAGACCCACACAAACCTTTTGGGAAAAAGAGGGACTTAAAATCAACTTTATTAATTAATTCAAGGGCAGATTGAATAAGGTTATACATAATTACTTATTGAAATTGACAGTGGCTTTTTTAAATGGGACTAACCAGGTGGAAACAAATGAAATAGCAATTTTGATTAATGACTATTTCAAGCAATTATTTCAATTTTATTTTATTTTCTGTGATTCAACATTTCAGTAGTTCCAAAGTACTTTGTCATTTTTATGCTTGCCCTCCCTTACCATGTCAAGAAAACCCATTCAGGATCCACTGGTCTTTATATACCACTTCTGAATGAAGTCCTGCAATGAGAGAAAAGAGGTGGGTTGAAATTAACTCTGATTATATAGTTCGGTATGAAACACTGGGATGGAATGTAATTAAGCACCTCTCCACCTCAAACAGAGAGCACATTATTATTTCCACACAGTCCCTTATTGAATATAAACAATATGATTGGTTGTGGTGGTTGAAGTTATAAGTTACTGTATTTTTATATCAGTATCCAGTTAAATGTACTGTAGGCAATCTGATTCAGATTCAGAAAACTTAGATGTCCTCAATGATGCAATTTATTTTGCAGCAACACAACATGAGCAACCACAGCGCAGTGTCCGGAGTATCTGCATTTTCAATTGAAGCTGTTTTTACTTGTACATATTATGATAGGGGTTCAGATACTGTATATTCCTGTACTTTATACATCGGACTGGTAGTGCAAATATCATGACAGACCAAATATTTACAGTTCTGATTAATAAAATATAATACAATCAGAACATTTTACCATTGACAGCAGCAGATATGGAAAAAGCGTCACACTTACAAGTAATTACAAATTATTACTCCATTGAAGTGATCTCTTTCATCCTTCGAGTTGACAGTTTCTGCGTTAGAACAATAGACCCAAATTTTAATTGGTTTTGAGAAAATCCAACACAACAGTCAGTGCTTTGAACTGCAAAGGTTGATTAATTCCATTTAAATTTTGAACTTTATTTTCTAACAAAACAAAAGACGCACATCAAGCTCTCTTTAAAAATGTAAATGGTTCATGTATCGTTAATTGTCTGGCATAATAAACCATTTGATGGAAGATATTATAATACCACACCAGACAAAAGACGATAAAACAGCAGAGCATTTAATAAGCATCTTGCATTTTGACTAAATTATCACTCCCCTATCGCACACAGTAACTAAGATAATTCAATTCTATGATCTCATATCATTGGATCTCTCCATTTAAAGGGAATGGCATTTTTATACATAATGACAATCATTGGATTCGGCCCAGGGGTTTAACCAGAAATAATATGTGAGTTTTCCAAAAGCTAAATTACAAATACAGCAGTATATCATATAATACAGAGACGGGCTAAGGCTATTGTAGATGGTTTGAGGGGAAGCTATATGACTTCAGGAAATTAGTTGTAGAGATGTTGTTGATCATGTTATTCTGCACAATAATCTCCACAGTGGACAGAGGAGACTGGGATTGGCATTAAATCAATACCAGGAACTTGTGAAGATGACTCATAGAGCTTATGAGATATTTGTTCCTGCTGCAGTTGCAATAAAAGTTTTTAAGAAAGTTGAACTGCCTGAACTTATAAGAGGCCACTTAATTACCTTATCTTAGACAAATGTGTACAGTATGACCTTAGATGTCATTGGCTTATTTTTCTTTAGGCCCATGTTTTCTTGATTTCATTGAATCCATTCTCAGTCCTTGGTAGCCTTGAACGTGGAACTCTTTGTTTAGCCACATGCTTGCATTTTCTGGATTTACAGTAAATTAGATGACCGTGTGTATCTGATGCTCTTGTCAGTCTTGTGAATGCATGACTACTGTAATCAGTCACCATGGACTCATAAGTACCAATGCTGCTTGATTTTGCAATATGCACTAATCATTCAGTGTCGTTCCACAACTTCCACAGTGATTAGAGTTCTGCTTAAACTTGCTTGGCAATATGTAACTGAGGAACAGAGACATTATTTTCACAGCCTCAAGGTGACTTTACACTACAGGATCTCTATCTAATATATATTTTCTTCAGATTGAGACAGAAAGTCAGTGGCTTTAGCAGCGTATCCAAAACAGCCTATCTAAGCAAATGATCTCAGTGTCACTTTATGATTTGCATATAGATGGCACATTTCTGGGAATTTAAGCCCTAATGTCTCAGACTGTAAATGTAACCATTTTAGGACTGTTTTCTTACCTGCCTTTATTGTGACGCAGCTTGATTATATTTTCAGATGTCTCATTTGGAGAAAAAATACGGTTAGGTTGTTTTTGTCAAACTTGCAAATATGAACAGTATATATTTGTCTTGTAAGACTACAACAGTAACGGGAGATTCAACTCTTAGCATCATTGGTGCTACAATATATTGCTGTAATACTATTCATTTTGATATTTCAAGAAAACTAATTGATGTTCATCCTCATATTCCACAGCATTCTGCAGTATATCAACTGTAAATCCAAATTAGGCATTTCATAATGAGCCTCGCTTTCACTTGGCATTCTATCTTAAGTGTCAGGGAGTTCAGTAGACTTCAAGGAGCCTGTCATCAATGATTTTCAGCACATCAAATGAGAATATTCCCTCACCCCCACCCTTTCAGCATCTCTCCCTCTTCTCTCACTCCCTTACCTTTTCCCTCTCCATCTCTCTTTACCCTCTCCCCATCCCTGGAGATTGACGTTGTGTAGCTTGACCATTTTAATCATCCACTTAACAGACTTTTATTTTAGAAAGAAAGTGACATTGAGAACAGGCTATGCTTAAATCCAGGTCCATCACTCCAGACTTTGTCAATATAGAGAACAAGGGTGGTCTTCTAGGTTAGATGTCACTGTCACTGATCATTCACTGAAGTCAGAACCCTGTTTGTGATGTTACAAGGTCAGCACACAGACAGGGCAGCATGAGAGGAACATGCCATTGATTAAAGCATTACTCTACAGTTAAAAGACTATGGAAAGTGTCTAGATGCTTTCCATCATCAATTATGTTGAACAGCTTCATTCTAACATGGACGTATGGCAGGAAACCTATAGAAATGTCAGGGAGGGATGTTTTTCAAATGTCCAATTTCCCAACTTGGTGTGTAACAGGGTCAACTCTGTACTCTTTTTTTTTTTTACTAGAAAATTGTCAAGAAATGTGTCTGTTTGCATGACAAATTGTTGCTAAAGGAGTTAAGTTAATTTCTTGAAACCATTTAGTCTGAAGTCCTCTCACATACCGTAAGTCTACAAGTGATTAAGACCATTGATATTGCCAGAATAATGTTTGCCTTAAAGTCCTTTGGATAATAAAAAATGTTACTCACTATCAAGTATTTGGCCCTGGCATTATATAATGAATAAAACATTCAGAGTTGTTCTACACTGCAAAGCTAAAACCACTGGAAAACGTTTGGCTATTGTCCTTGCAGTATAGACACTGTGAGATTTCAAATAGACAGGTACACACCAGGCTGACCTTTTTGATCTGACACATATTGTGGGAGTGTTTACCGCAACAGAAACCATTCTCCAGCAGAGGGCAATGAGCAGCTGTACATTTTGTGTCTCTTATCGTCTTGGTTACAGAGGCACTTGAGCTGAATTCTCCAAGAAAACCATATTGTTTCCATTGGTTAGATATTGATTGGACTCCTCAATGCACTATTAAGCTTGCCTGAGGAAGCAAAGTCATTTCACAGCTTGTGTTGTAAATGCTAAAGTAAGCTGCATTTAATGTAGCTCTGCCTGTCCAAGTCCATTGCCTGAGGGGTTAGTCTGGTGTACTCTACAGAAATCTCTATTTAACTGGGCAAAGATGGCTGCTTACTCTCCTAAAACCAGCATTGTAGTGCATGGTGGCAGGGCCGGCACGGGTGTCCCGGCGAGAGCTTGGTTCTGGTAAACCATTCTAGTTTACAGTACTTGGACAGCATCATTAACAATGAGTACTGGAATAGGTCTACAAAAATGATGTTCAAAAATGTACTCTGGAGCAGAATTGAAGTCATAAAACAATTAAAGCCACTAAATGCCAGCTCATTTTCATAAAGCTGAGGGATGGGGCAACAGAATCTAACCTCTCTTGAATACGTAGAGCCATGGATGCAATTAATAATAGTTCATTAGATCATGTCAGGCTCTGGCCATAGAGAAGCCTATTGCTTCTCTATGTGCCATGGTCAGAGTCTGACAGGTCTATCATTTTCTGGATTTGTAGGTGGTTTGTGTAGGATTTCTAATTAGAGGCAGCTGCAGTGCATCGTCTCTAATTAGGGATCCTACATATGCATGTATGTTTCCACACCGGGGCTGTGGGTCATAATATATATATCGATGTATGTCTCAGGTCACAAGTAGGTGTGTTACGTTGTTTTGTGTACCCGTGGTTTTGATTGTATAGTTCGTCATTTGGAGTGTTGTAAATAAATGTCGAACTATGAATGCGCTGCACCTTGGTCTCGCTCACTACCGACTCGTGACAGATCATCATCAACATTTTGGGTGATCAAGACTGTTCAGAATTTCCTCTACAGATGGCACTATTTTAAGCCTGCGTGTGTTGGGTAGTTTAATTTGGTTTCATTTACAGGTGCAACAGTCTACTCTCACCACCTCAAATTACCATTGAAAAGCAGTAAATATTGCATATGGAACCCTTAAAAAGAACACTGGCTTGAGCTATCAATAATGATCAGCTGACAACTGGCAAACTAGCTAAGTAACTAATCAAAATCATCATTTGGATGAGTTTTATCCTCTTCCTAAAAGGTATGGAGTTTTATTATATCCCACTCCCTAACACCACATCTGTCACTCTCCGCTGGCGCAGGTTGCGTGAGTGCCACCTGTACTTGCGACCACATTCTCCATGACGCAAAAAACCTGATAACATTTTAATTGTACTTTGTACATTGTAATTGAACATATTTTGTATGTCACATTTTGGGGCCCCTTTGACATTCTGGGGCCCTAGGTGGCCAATTGGCCGGGTCGGCCTTGCATGGTGGCTTGCATTCATTTAATACCCTTGCCTGCTGAATAATCCCAAACTCTCATTGGCTGTCCCTCTCAGATGACTCATGACATGCCTTCTCTTTCACGTGTAGCCTAGTAGAGTCCACCCTGGTAAACACTGCTTTAATACAGCAGTAACTATGACACTGGACCTTTCCCCCACAGTGCTAAAGTCCTGGAGTGTAATAACCTAATACATTCCCAGAGCCAAGGAGTGGACAGAAGATGAGGGACGTTTTCCCCACCAAAGTCCAGCAGCAATGCTTTAACAGGCCTCCCATGCTCCTCTCAGAGATACTGTATCTCTGTGCGGCAGGCAGGGTGCGAACAGCTGGCCGTTTTATAGTCTTATCTCCTAACCTTCCCTATCTACACCTACAGTATTTGCATTATTTTATCCCCATCCATAGACAAGATTGCTTTTTGTTCAGGCAATTAGAGAAGTGCAGCATCATGCTGTTCTTCTGATTAATGTATGCCCCCTCCCCCCTCCCCCAGATGGACTGTGCTGGAGGGTAACCTGAGTTTAGCTGTCAACTGTAGCCTACCTGTATACCATAAGGCATTGCATACGTAAAGTAGGCTAATCTCGGTTATTCCAGAACACAAATCTCACGTATTTTGGGTACCATTTCTGTTTACATAGTCTGTCCACAAGAGATTATATGTAAAGTAGATCTGAATTCTTGTTCATGATGATGACTTTATTGAATCTGTTCATCCTGTGTCATATGTAATGGCATATAGATGTTTGCAAAGACAGACCTTCCATCCACACACCATTTACACATATATTATTACGTGATATTAGTGATGGGGGAAAAAAATCGATACATTTAAATATCACAATATTATTTTGGACGATATTATATCGATACTTGTATCGATTTAAAAAAGTAAAAAAGCATTAGCTAGCGCTAGTTGGTTGTACCTGCCCCAAAATGTTCTCCATCTTCTTGTTTTCATCACCTTTCTTTCCATGACTGATCAAAACACATTTTCTCAAGCTTTCGCTTGTGTTCTTTTGACTCTTCCTTGGTAAAATAGTGTTATTCTGTCATGTATGTAATAAAATGTCTAATTCAGAAGTGTCAGATACCCAGATTGACATTTCAGAGCCATTTAAGGTTCTATCTTTAATTGCACAACCCCAAAAACAGATTTACAAATGTCTCGGGATTTTTATACTCTGTACATTAGGTATCTTTAATGGCTTATGAAATAAGAATTCACTACAAAACATTTCTGAGATCTGGGATGTGAAAACATTGATGCTCAATATCTCAGAACTATGCTTTGTGTAGTTTGAACCTTATAGTCCAAAGGTCACGCTGGATAGTGGTTAATGGAAAACACACAGTAACAGTAACTCTGAAAATGATAACGTTTTTGCTAGATCAGCTCTCCTGCGGACATGGAATGGGATTGAGCAGCATCGAGGACAGACAAGTTTGTAACTGCTTTCTACATGACCTTGGGAGGGTAAGATTCACATACCAAGGCAATATCCACACTTTATCTTTATGGCAGGTAGTTTCAGTCTGTGTACCTAAGAACACTAATCAATATAGGAGTACTTTATACTTCATTTGACCTCATCAAATATTATTTATATTCAATTGTGATCTTCACAGATGCAGCAGTCATACATTTTACATTAATGACGAGACAACAAGCAAATGCATCTTCAGACACATACTAGACTGCCATCATTCAAACTGACACCAATAAGTTAGTCATGTATGGATGTATGGCTGTGTGTGTATGTGTGCATGGATGTGTATGGGTCAACAGCAGAACTACTGCAGTGGAACGGCTTGCCTAACAGCAGCCAGTTCCCCAAGTAATCATTTTGGGAGAGATTAATGATACAGCAGACACAGGCAGTGGCATTGAAAGCTTGTCTTGTTAACCAAGCGTTGTCTCTTGGACGCAGAAATCAGTAGACTCCACAAAAGGGTCTAATTAGTGATAAGGGAAAACAACAATGCTGCCATCACAAATTACAGATGTCTTCTTTCTAGTGTGTAGCTTTTGCCTGTTCTCCCCTCTTGTCTCACTCCTCTTCTCTGGGCAGGCCCCTAAAGATGAGGAAGACTGAACAATAAATTTAATTAACGTTAGCCTTTTCTCAATCATTCATCATTCCAATAAAATTATTAGAGCTGTTGTAAGTACATCGTTAAAAGCAAAAGTATAATAGACCCATTAAAAAGTCATTAAAACCATCTCAGCATGAAGGTCTATTCTGTGTGGGGTGGAGGGGCTTTCCTATATGGAATGGTTCCACTTAGCGCACATCATGTGGATTAGTTCCCTGCTCCTGGACCATGGGGATGGATTGAGAGGCAACGTAAACTGTTTGCAACAGGGGACAGTTGTAAATTAGAGAAAAATAAATGAAGGATGTGAGAATTGACTTAGTTCAGACATACACCTTGAAAACTGGGTCAGGAAAGCAATTTCTCTGTCTCTATAGAGGACTGTAACAGGGAGAAAAATAGGGTAAAGGTTAACTTTAATTCATTTCCTGTTGAGAGCAGGATCGTTTAGAACATCCCCAGGCTTTTCCTTACAGTTGCATTTTCTTAAAGCCATATTATAGCATAAATGTCCTTATATATATTGTTATTGCCAGTATTGTCTAGGAGAAACATAATTTCTGCTTTCTTTGGTTTGTTTTTGCAAAGGACAGGGCCATACTCGGATCAGAGTTGAAAATGAATGATAGTGCTTCTGTATGGGTAGCATAAGGCTTATCGTGTACACATGAGAGCTCAGTGTTGTTTTCCTGAACTGCCTTACATCTCTGAGTCACTTGATGATGTATTAATGGTTACGTGCTTTTAAAAAAAGGTAGTTTATTTAAATGGAAAATGGCATTGCAGAGACATATTTGTTCTTTGATGAGAGAGAGATCCTAACGAGCTGCTGGGCCATTAAAGACTTAAGCAGCTTGATTAGTTATTTCATCTCTTATTTAAGACGGACCAAGCTGCAAGATTGCCATTTTAATTACACTGCCTTTTTATAATCACAGACCTCAGCGGAGGGTTGATAATCTATGTCTACGTCTTCACCAGGATTTACCCGAATGTGTTTTTTTTTCCCAGCTTTTTTTTTTTAGATGATAATCAGACTAACATTAGGTCAGAATGTCAAGTGTACAACAGCAACATCTGTCTGTATTTTTTCTACTTGTGTAGATGAGTTGTGTGTTGCGTAATTCATACTAATGTTTATGAGTCATCATGTGTGCCGTAAGCAAGTTCCGCAAACAGGATCAAAAGTAATTGACAGATGAAGCAGGTATTTTGATCAAGCAGTCAAAGTAAAATGTTGGTAAGAAGTGGATCAAAACTGTGGTGTCATTCCTGCACCTATCAGTCTAATTTAACTAATTGTGTTGGCTTCTGTAAACATCATTTGAGGATGATCACAGCTCCTAACTTTCTTAATAGCTTTTTAGAAGTTATATTTTCTGAAACTCTAAAGCCTTGTTCACACCTCAGACCTTACTGCTCAAATCAGTTGGTCAATTGTTTTTCAAATCCGTCTTGGCATACGGACTGTCCAAACAGCAAGTTACAAGTGACCATATTGGATTTGTATGTGTTCGGACATCAGTCATTTGCTGACATGGCTACGCTAGTTGTCATAGTAATGGCATGTGTGTGCGCAGTGGTGTAGGCTGATTAATGGTGGTGCTTAATGGTGGTGCTTCCTGTCACTCAGAAGTTATGTAGCAAGCTAACAAAGCCTGCCTTTGACTTTCCCAGTTGCTTTGAATGTTAAAAATCATAGTGTTAACACTTTTGAAGCCTCAAATGATAAGATGATCCAACTTTCAAAACAAGTCCTTTTTAGCTAGTCACTGAAGTCACCTAGCTATCTAGGTCGCTGTTAAGCTTTATAGCACATTCACTAATTTGTTTGTAAACAATTAACAAGCTAGTTACCTACCACATGTTCTTGTCAAACTGTCAACAGAGTGGCTAGCAAGTAACAAGATATTCCAAATAACAGTCTAAAAAACCATTGAGGGAAAATTAAGATTTGACCTTTGACGCAAGTTGCATGGCCAGGAATCAGATTTGTATCTGACTTCAAAACACCTATGAAAGTGGTTTGAGATGTGGCTTGTGCTTTTTGGTTGTTCAGACTGCAGATAAAATATATATATTCAAATCGGATATGCAAAAATATATATATATTTTACCAATTTGCACAAGGCTTAAGCCCCTGTTTTGCAGTTCAAATCAGTTCAGTTGTGTCTGTTCAGTTTGAGTAGTAGTGTATAGTATTTCCCTGTAGGGGGCACTGTGGGCATCCAGTATAAGTGAGGTTGAATAAATAGTGCTCTGCTTGGAGCAGAAGTCTTCAAACTAAGTTCCCCAGTCAACCCTGTTTCTGAAGAACACCATTGTTCCGAGTACGACTGAATGCCTCTCCTAATTGGAAAGTGGCTTAAAACGGGTAAAAGGTTCATTATGCGATTGCATCTTAAGGCCTTTAATAAACAATTAGGTGAGCAATAGACTAGTTAATTTGATAAGGGGACGATAAACATTTTCATTTTTTTGTCCCACTATTCACCGCACCTCTGGGACGACAATGGAATACAGAGTAAGAGCTTTTAGCTGAACATCCCCAGAGATCCTCCATCAATCATAGAAAATGCCCCGGTGCTGCTCACGGCTAAGCTGTTTAATTTGTACTCAACAATTTACTCTTACTACTGTATGTGTACCGGTATGTGCCCTCCATTTTGATAGTAGAAGGAATCCATATTCAATTAATGGAAAGCTCTAATGTATAGTGAATACTGGTTACACAATACACACTGTGTTCAGTCACTTCAATATTTAGTGTGACTATTGTGGCTGTTGGATGAATACTTTGTCCCCGACCTTCTGGCCTTACAATTAAAAATACTCAGAGAGGCACTGCATCGCAGTGTTGAGGAGTCATACAGCCTGGGGTTTAATCCCTTTGGCTGTGTCAAAGCCGGCCGTGACCGGGAGTCCCAAAGGGCAGCGCATAATTGGCCCAGCGACTGCTTGTGGCGGGCCGGGCGCCTGCACGCTGACTTCAATCATCAGTAGAACGGTGTTTCCTACGACACATTGGTGCGGCTGGCTTCCGAGTTAAGCGAACGGGTGTTAAGAAGCAGCGCGGCTTCGCGGGTCATGTTTTGGAGCATGCATGACTCGACCTTTGCCTCTCCCGAACCCGTTGGGGAGTTGCAGCGATATATATAAAACAAAATGCAAAAAGGTTAGAGAAATTAAATAGAAATCAACAAAAAGCATTGGTTCACTGCTGTTTTCTGATTGAATGACACTGCTGAAAGCCATTATTGAAAGCAATCCCTTGTCTGCTAAAAGGTTCTTACTGAGTATTTCATTGATAAGACAGTTACTAAAAACAGCATGGTGTGCATACACCATGCTGGTATGGATACACTGGCTACAGCTTGGTATGGATACACTGGCTACAGTTTTCTCTCTCTGTCTCTCTCCCTCTCTCTCGATCTCTCTCACACACACACACACTCACACATTAAATATGTTGCCCGTTCTAACAGGCCTCCAAACTATTTTCAGGGAAATCCACAAGACATTGCTGGCCGTGCAGAGGGCATAATATAATTTCTGATAGGTAAATGTTTTTCATTCCCCTAGTGCTGCTGCAAGGTAGTTAAATAAAACATTCCATCGGAATATTAATGTTTCATCACCTCACTCTCTCCCTCAAGCTCCATCTCCATCTGATATCTGGACGAGGAGGTCTCAAATTTCTGAAGTACTCAGATACCCCTGGACACAGTTTAGAGGATACATTTTTGCCACCCTTTGATTAAAACCTGATTAATAACTAAAGGCTGGCTGGCAGGGAGAGAGAAAGAGGTGGGTGGGCTGGGAGGGAGGGAGGGAGGGATCAGGGATGGACCTGTTACTAGAATACATCTGTTTGAATTCTCTTAGTGGATCCCTCTGAAGAACAACTGTGTGAAAGGCAGTGATTAACCCGATGCGATTCAGTAAATATCAATTGGTGGATCGGTAGGTATGCACAATAATGAATGAATCTCATGTAACTATCAACTGCCAATGTACTCATTTGGTTCAATGACTTATGTTTTAAGTCAATGAGATAGATACTGGAATTACAGGGATACATTACTGTAAAAGTGTTAGTGTTTTAATAATAATAATAATAATAATAATAATAATAATAGCTTTCATTTGTATTGCGCTTTACATTGCAGCAAGAATCTCAAAGACGCTCTTAAAACAACAATACAAAACATTTCAGTTAGCCTAATGACCGTTCTGGATGGAAGATCTTCCACGGTCATCAATGGAGGCCGGTGCAAGTCCAACAGGTCACATCCTGTGTACGAACCACTCTACATGCGCACCATCCTCACCAGTTCTGTCCACATCTCTCCGACTGAGGCCCAAATTAACGTTTGAGGCCGAGACGAAGGGTTGATTAAAGGGGAAATGATGGACAGATCCAGGAAGGAAAGAAAGTCAGGTCACCTCTTTCCTTTCCCAGTTGTAGACTGCTTGGTAAACACCTCTGAAAAGCATATAGCACCCACCTGGGTGAAGCCATGCAGCCACTAAGCATAGGGTGCATGAAGCTCACTACTCAACAGGGATAGTCCACCTTAAAATAAACCATTGTGGAAAACCTTTAGTGATCCCCAACCATCTTCACCAGTCTCCAAGCCTCTGCCATCTCTTGTTGTTTGAAATAAAAACAGTTAGCTAGCAGGCTAGCTAAATAGCTAGTTTCTCAGTTCAGTTGGTAAAATAACTGACTTATCAGTTGAGGCTGTCTAATGGTCTGTCCCTAGTGGGCCTTGTGTGTTAAGTTCTATTCTATTGGATTTTACCAGTCAGGCCATCCATACTCACTAGTCCCAACCTCATGTGAATCGTTTATTTTATATTCATATCTATTTAATAACCATGCAGCTGATACTGCACCAAGTGTTGTATTTTTTCTACTCAATTTGTTCCAGGAACCACAACTGAATTAATCCTATCATTTTTGCCATCTGTTTTTTTTATAAGGTATTACTAATAGGTTCTTAAACGCTATAACCATGCAGTATTTCTTGCAAATTCATGATAACAGCCCTGAAGCAGTAAATTGGTACAGAACAAGTTTTTATATAATCACTGGACACACACATGTTTTCCCTATGGTTGTAAAGATTACAGTGCATCCTCAGCACCTGGGGGATTTGGTGACGCTCATTGTAAGGACAGAGGTTCCTCATCATTTAGCTCACAGTCCTCCAGGAATAAACTGGTGGGCTCGCATTTCGCTTTCACCTATTTATGTTCAGTGTTATTAATAGGTTGTCATACACCACAATCAATATTCTTAATATCAATTTTACTGCTTGGTAGTCTGTGACAAAACATGTGCTTGATGTTGAAATTGTCATTTAAAAGCTGTGAAGGATTGATTCCATGATCACGCATGGTTATTCAGTGACTGTACCAAAAGAAGCATGGAAGACTTAGAGTGGAGCCTTGTCTCTTGTGATCGTACATATCAGTCAGCTGATTAAGTGTCTTGTCACTGAATGGTAAATCTCAGTTCCATCATTGTGTGCGGGATGTGGGGAGATGATATACAGGAGGCAAGGATGCATGGACGCCTTGGAAAATACTTACGATTTACAATGTGTCTTTCTAAGGTAAAAGAAGGTGCATAATCGCTGCATTTGAATCAGTGGTGTAGCTACATCGCTGATACAAAGTTAGTAACTGTCCTTGGCTAAAAACAGAATATATCCTTGTCTATCACCTTGAAAATCTCCTGACTAGTGAAAATGCTCATTGGCACTGAGAACTGACGTTTGCGTATACATCTTCAGAATGTGGGCTCCTGTTTCAAGTTTATGGCAAGGTCATTTACCAAAATTGAATTCACTCCTGGATCAAAGGTCAGCCCTTCCTTTTCTCCTCACCCTGGCTCAGTGAAATTGCTTTGGTGTGTTAGCAGATACAGCAGGTGGCTCATTGAGCTGATGGGGCCAGAGGAGAGATGGGAGGTCACAGACAAACAGAAATGCAAGCAACAATCATGGATACATACCAAATGGTATCCTATTCCCTATACTGCATAGTGCACAATGGGCCCTTGTCAAAAAGTAGTGCACTATAAAGAGAATAGGGTGCCATTTGGGACTCATTCCACGGCAGGAGATTGGCTGCTCTCCTGCCACTGACCGTAGCAATCATACAATATCCAGCCATTTGTCTGCATGTAGCATCTCTCCAGGCTTCCCAGGGCATGTTTAGGGCATGTAACACGGGAAGCCTCTTGTATAGCGGGGGCTCAGAGAGTCATGCTGGGTTTGATATTACAGGGTTAGATATAACCTGCTAGCCCATGGGAGGATGTGTCCCAATGGATGAATGAAAGCGTTACACATAAAGTGGGGAGAACAAGTATTTGATACACTGCCGATTTTGCAGGTTTTCCTACTTACAAAGCATGTAGAGGTCTGTAATTTTAATCATAGGTACACTTCAACTGTGAGAGACGGAATCTAAAACAAAAATCCAGAAAATCACATTGTATGATTTTTTTTATAATTAATTTGCATTTTATTGCATGACATAAGTATTTATGTCATGCAATAATTCCGTCACTCACAGTTGAAAAGTACCTATGATAAAAATTACAGACTTCTACATGCTTTGTAAGTGGGAAAACCTGCAAAATCGGCAGTGTATCAAATACTTGTTCTCCCCACTGTATAGTCTGATATTTAGCTGTGTGGACATTTGAGGGAAAGGACTGTTATTTTAGCTCTGTTCATATGTAAGAAGATTATATTTGAGTGGAGAGGTGAGTTAGTAATATCATAAATATATATATACTGTTAGGTTCTAAACGAACCAAGTAAAACTCACGGATTATTAAAGCTCAAACCAAGTTTATTCACCCAAAGGGTCACACAGCTGCATAAGACGAAAAGCATATTCACACAAGCACTGTCTTTAACCCTTCCTACGCGGAGTCTCCTCCTCACACATACAGTCGAAGTCGGATGTTTACATACAACTTAGCCAAATACATTTAAACTCAGTTTTTCACAATTCCTGAAATGTAATCCTAGTAAAAATTCCCTGTTTTAGGTAAATTAGGATTACCACTTTATTTTAAGAATGGGAAATTATTTATTTCAGGTTTTATTTCTTTCATCACATTCCCAGTGGGTCAGAAGTTTACTTACACTAATTTAGTATTTGGTAGCATTGCCTTTAAATTGTTAAACTTGGGTCAAACATTTCGGGTAGCCTTCCACAAGCTTCCCACAATAAGTTGGGTGAACTTTGGCCCATTCCTCCTGACAGAACTGGTGTACCTGAGTCAGGTTTGTTGACCTCCTTGCTCGCACACGCTTTTTCAGTTCTACCCACAAACTTTCTATAGGATTGAGGTCAGGGCTTTGTGATGGCTACTCCAATACCTTGACTTTGTTGTCCTTAAGCCATTTTGCCACAACTTTGGAAGTATGCTTGGGGTCATTGTCCATTTGGAAGACCCATTTGCGACTAAGCTTTAACTTCCTGACTGATGTCTTGAGATGTTGCTTCAATATATCCACATAATTTTCCTACCTCATGATGCCATCTATTTTGTGAAGTGCACCAGTCCCTCTTGCAGCAAAGCACCCCCACAACATGATGCTGCCACCCCTGTGCTTTAGGGTTGGGATGGTGTTCTTCGGCTTGCAAGACTCCACCTTTTTCCTACAAGCAGTTCTATCAGACCAAAGGACATTTCTCCAAAAAGTATGATCTTTGTCCCCATGTGCAGTTACAAACCGTAGTCTGGCTTTTTAATGGCGGTCTAATTGCTGAGCAGCCTTTCAGGTTATGTCGATATAGGACTTGTTTTACTGTGGATATAGATACCTTTGTACCTGTTTCCTCCAGCATCTTCACAAGGTCCTTTGCTGTTGTTCTGGGATTGATTTGCACTTTTCACACCAAAGTACGTTCATCTCTAGGAGACAGAACGCATCTCCTTCCTGAGCGGTATGACAAGTGTGTGGTCCCATGGTGTTTATCCTTGCTTGTACAGATGAACGTGGTACAACGTGGTCTTGGCTGATTTCTTTTGATTTTCCCATTATGTTGAGCACTCATAGCTGTCCTGTTGACTTGTACCAGTCTGCGGAGGCGGTTTATGGTAGAGAAATTAACATTTCATTCTTTGGCAACAGCTCTGGTGGACATTCCTGCAGTCAGCATGCTCTCTCAAAACTTGAGACATCTGTGGCATTGTGTTGTGTGACAAAACTGCACATTTTAGAGTGGCCTTTTTTTTCACCTATGGGAACAACACTTTACATGTTGCGTTTATATTATTGTTTAGTATATAAACAGGACCAGTCAAAAGATTGGACACACCTACTCATTCAAGTGTTTTTGTTTATTTACGCTATTTTCTACATTGTAGAATAAAAGTGAAGACAAAACGATGAAATAACACATATGGAATCATGTAGTAACCAAAAAAGTGTTAAACAAATCAAAATATATTTTAGATTTTAGATTCCTCAAATAGGCACCCTTTGCCTTGATGACTGCTTTGCACACATTTGAAATTCTCTCAACCAGTTTCACCTGGAATGCTTGAAGGGGTTCCCACATATGCTGAGCACTTGTTGGCTGCTTTTCCTTCACTGCGGTCCGACTCATCCCAAACCATCTAAAAAGGACACATTTCCAACAGTCTAATGTCCATTGCTCGTGTTTCTTGGCCCAAGCAAGTCTCTTCTTCTTATTGGTGTCCTTTAGTAGCGGTTTCTTTGCAGCAATTCGACCATGAAGGCCTGATTCACACTGTCTACTCTGAACAGTTGATGCTGAGATGTGTCTGTTACTTGAACTCGGTGAAGCATTTATTTGGGCTGCTATCTGAGGCTGGTAACTCTAATGAACTTATCCTCTGTAGCAGAGATATTTCTGGGTCTTCCATTCCTGTGGCGCTCCTCATTAAGCTGGTTGAGAGAATGCCATGAGTGTGCAAAGCTGTCATCAAGGCAAAGGGTGGCTACTTTGAAGAATCTCAAATATAAAACATATTTTGATTTGTTTAACACTTTTTTGGTTACTACATGATTCAATATGTGTTATGTCATAGTTTTGATGTCTTCATTCTTTATTCTACAATGTAAAAAATAGTGCAAATAAAGAAAAACCCTTGAATTAGTAATATTCCAAACCTTTGGCCCCCAGTGTATACAGTTGCAGTCGGAAGTTTACATACACTTAGGTTGAAGTAATTCTTCCAACAATTGTTTACAGACAGATTATTTCACTTATAATTCACAATATCACAATTCCAGTGGGTCAGAAGTTTACATACACTAAGTTGACTATGCCTTTAAACAGCTTGGAAAATTCCAGAAAATGATGTCATGGCTTTAGAAGCTTCTGATAGGCTAATTGACATAATTTGAGTAAAAATTGAGATGTACCTGTGGATGTATTTTAAGGACTACCTTCAAACTCAGTGCCTCTTTGCTCGACATCATGGGAAAATCAAAAGAAATCAGCCAAGACCTCCGAAAAAAAATTGTAGACCTCCACAAGTCTGGTTCATCCTTGGGAGCAATTTCCAAACGCCTGAAGGTACCACGTTCATCTCTACAAACAATAGTACGCAAGTATAAACACCATGGGACCACGCAGCCGTCATACCGCTCATACCACATGCTGGAGGGAACAGGATCTATATCCACAGTAAAACGAGTCCTATATCGACATAACCTGAAAGGCTGCTCAGCAAGGAAGAAGCCACTGCTCCAAAACCGCTATAAAAAAGCCAGACTACGGTTTGCAACTGCACATGGGGACAAAGATCGTACTTTTTGGAGAAATGTCCGCTGGTCTAATGACCATTGTTATGTTTGGAGGAAAAAGGGGGAGGCTTGCAAGCCGAAGAACACCATCCCAACCGTGAAGCACGGGGGTGGCAGCATCATGTTGTGGGGGTGCTTTGCTGCAGGAGGGACTGGTGCACTTCACAAAATAGATCATGAGGTAGGAAAACTATGTGGATATATTGAAGCAACATCTCAAGACATCAGTCAGGAAGTTAAAGCTTGGTCGCAAATGGGTCTTCCAAATGGACCCCAAGCATACTTCCAAAGTTGTCACAAAATGGCCTAAGGACAACAAAAATTGACCTAAAACAGGGAATTTGTACTAGGATTAAATGTCAGGAATTGTCAAAAACTGTATTTGGCTAAGGTGTATGTACACTTCCAACTTCAACTGTATATACATATATACTGTATATATATTCAGGATTCTGACATTGCTCATTCTGATATTAATTTTAATTTAGAAAATGTTTAACTTTTTGGATTATGTGTGTATTGTTTTGTATTGCTAGCTATTACTGCACTGTTGGAGCTAGAAACATTATCATTCCACTGTGATAACATACATTTCTTATCTGATTAGATGTGTTATTTATTGTTTCTTATTTAAACTCAATGGGGAGACATCTCAGTTCATGATATTATGGTAAATGGAATTTCAGCCCATCAGTCCAGAACTAAAGTCAGTGCTGTGGCAGTATGGTCAGGGCATGTGGGGTAATGTAGAGCAGCCACTGTGATGTCTGGCAGAGCAGGACAGCAGCCTCATTAAAAGTGATCTGGGCAGGCACCAGGCACCTCCACTCTTTGGTAAGCAGTGGACAGCAGTGTCTGCTTCACGCCTTGCATGCTCAGACAGAGCGCCCCAGTTAGTCTGGGACCACTCTCCAAGAAGAATTTTAATTTGGGTCCATTTGCCATGCTACAAATGGAGTGGTGTGGTGAGAAGCTCATGCACCCAAGGGTGTTTTAAAGGGAGAGTCGTTTGTCCTCTTTTGACTCTCTCCTTACCTCCTCCCTGTCTTCATTAAACACCAAAACAAGACACTCTTTATGTCTCTGACTGGGAAATGGTTCCCTCCAGGTAAAATAGACTGGACTGCAGTCATGTCATCACCTGGCTGAGATGAGAAGCCAATGGATTAACAACTTGGGAGCAATCTATGTCTAATTGTCTCTAGGACAAGCATTTCATGTGGTTATAATTGAACTTTCTCATGGACACAAGTGTCCATTTAGCAGCGTTAGGAAATTGTAGAGGCCATTGTATTGTAGAGAAATGTATGGCCATATTGTGTTTCCTTTTTTGGTTTCCTTGTTTGGTAGTTCAAGAAGTTTACCCCTTGCCTTGTTAACTGTCTGAGAGCAGTCCATTGCCACAGTGTGATGACCAAGAGACAGTCACAGCTGAGTCGCTGTATCCTTGGCCAGCCCCCTGGCCCCAGCCTCACTCACTCACTGTGGAGACGGGAGGTCCCCAATGCATCACTGTCAATCTCAACCACTCAGCATGGCCAGCCATGCACACTGAGGGACACAACTCCCCTGTCTGTCTAAAAAGCCTTTCCATGTCATTTTGTCAAGCAGGCCAGGATCTCTCTCACCACATTGGGTTAGATCCATTTCAGACTGTCCCATCCCATCACATGGCCTCTGATGCAGCCTAGCTGCCACATAAATGATCCTCAAGCAACTTGTCTTGCCTGTCAGGAATGGTCAGGAACCATCTTGTTTTACTTGAGCTATAAAATCTGATCATTAAACATGATTAATTGAATCATCCACTTATTCAATAGGGTGCAATCATGGCTAAGAGAGCATGCAGTACCAACGGGTGTTAAAACAGACCATGTTTATCCCCCCTTTATAGTATGTGGTGCCGGCTTGCTGCCTTGTCTCACTACTGTGGCCTGGATAGAAGGACTAATTCAGGCTGTGGGACTAAGGGACTGGATTTGACATGGCTTTGTGGCTTGCCAACAGCTGGGAATAGAGTTGAGTTGTCTTTGTCACCCTGAGATCCAACATGAGAGTTTTGGCATGCAATGCTAAATTGTTTCTGTTTTACCGCAAGGTAGGCCCACATTGTTTTAATCTAAGGATTTAATCTAAGGATTAGCCTTGGCTTAATGTTTAATCTAAAACTAGTCAGGACCACCCATAAAACAGTGCCCCAGCTCTGCATAGAGGGGGTTCTTCTAGCTTGCATTAGCATGCGTGTCAAGCACCAGAAGAGGACACATTTCTTCTTTAGTATCTTTAGCTTGTGGGTCTTATTCTCCTTGTAACATCCCCCAAGGGACTTCAATGACAAATATTTCATTGCTCTGTACATTTGTCGCAAACCATAACATTTTCAATAGTCCTAATTTTTACTCTGAACTCTTGCAACGTAGCTTGTCAAAAAGAGAGTTTCACAGCTCACCCATGGGAAGCCAGGCTCGGCCCCAAAGAGAAGAGCTGAGATCAGATGACAGACAGAAGATCCTCTGCAGCATCAGGGTAGCCAGTCTGGTCTCATAGACTTTGTCACCAAATTAGTACTGTTTGATATGTTACACTTGGTATGGTTACAAAAGACAGATGGTTACTTAAGGCAAAAAATGAAAGTGGGGTGGGTGGGCGTATAACAGAAACGTCTAGCAACCCAAAGGTTGCGACTTCGAATCTCATCACAGACAATATTAGCATTTTAGCTAATTAGCAACTTTCCAACTACTTTGAACTTTGCAATTACTTAGCATGTTAGCTAACCCTTACCCTAATCCTAACCGTAACCCTTTAAGCTAACCCTTCCCCTAACCATAACCCTTTTAGCTAACCCTTCCCCTAACCTTAACCCTTTAACCTAACTCTAAAACTTTACCTTAACCCTAACCCCAACCCCTAGCCTAGCTAACGTTAGCCACCTAGTCAATTAGCTATTAGCTAATTAAGATATCATACGTTTTGCAAATTTGTAACATATGTTTTGCAAATTCGTAACATATTGTACGTTTTGCAAATTCGTAACATATAATATGACTTGTAATTCATAACATACCATATGAAATGGGTGATGGACATCCACAAATTATTACATACCATATGAAATGTAACATATCATACTAAATGAGTGTCTCGGATTTACGTACAGAATAATATGAAATGCTCTGAGAAATGCTTATTGAAAAAAGGACAATGAGGGCTTTGAATACATGATCAAAGAGAAAAGTATTTGATGATAAGGCTTAGATTAAGGCCATGTTCAAGCCCCACAACAGGTTTAGGGGGAGATCTAATACTTACAGGACACACTGTGATGACAACGCAGAATGCACACAGACTTGGGACCTCATGTCACCTTGATGATCTTATCATTCAGTTACAGGACTGAGAAAAGTTAGAAAAAGCAGACTGAAATTCATCTCATCTAAAAGGAAAGTGGATCAAGGTATTTTTTTCTGTCTCTACAATACCTCTGTCTTTTCATACCTCCCTCTGTTTCTCCTTCTTCCTGTTCTCTTTATCTCTCCCTCGCCATTCTTCCTCAGTATTTTTGCCTGGTCTCTCTCTCTCTCTGTCTGCTTTATGTGGAGTGTAACAGCTGCTGGAGGATCACCTGCGGGCCTTCGGCATTTTTAACATTCCCCTCATGCTATACCTGTGCCCCCACTGCAGAGAGTGATCTACACCCCCTGAGATTGAAAGGTGAGAGCCCAGCTGCCCTGCACTATGGCACGGGCCAATTTGTTATTGGACTGTTTACCCTTCCCATCTCTCTGTGCAGCCAAGCATTGACCCTCTCAATGGCAGGTCATTATTTCCGCAGCTTTATATTTCTCCTATTCGGAGCATGGAAAATCCTATTCTCCTCAATCGGCCACCTTGTGATGTTTGAGCATATGGAGAAACAACAGAGAAAGTTGTTTTAAGACAGTCAGTGTGGTAAAAGTCACTGAGGGTAAATTAGTTTTATCAGTTTGCATATCTGTCTTCATCGTGTGGTTGAGCGTGTCTGCTTTCCCGGCCCAGCATGTGGTAACATGAGATGAGACTGCAGTGAGATTCTCCTGGGGGGGGTTGAACAGCAACTCATCCCAAAGCAATTTTCAGGTTCACCCTGTAGCAGAACCTGGTATTTAAACATTTGTGTTGTTTTAATTGCCTGTTAATTCTTAACAGTTGGTGGTCTCCATTGCTTTATTGTTTAAAGGATCCTCCACGCTGGTTCCCACTGGAGGCTGAAATTGTGTAAGTAACCCCAATGGTGCCACCTTTTGGCATTACTGTCATGAAATTCAACATCAAAGTCTGCGGCTTTATGGAAAGTTCATAATCTACATTTTATAATTTTTCATGAATTAATTATGGGATTCCATTTACAATTTCTTGTTTACAGAGATCATAGTCTGAAAAGTGTGGAAACGGGGACATGGGACCAGCTCCTACATAGCAAGTAAAAATAACGCTGCAGACAGAGTAACAGTCCTTTCTATGTATATAGCATGTTTATGCTGTTTTATCTATAGGGATTAGCCATTATATTATGTGATATTTACAATGCATTCGGAAAGTATTCAGACCCTTTGACTTTTTCCACATTTTGTTACGTTACAGTCTTATTCTAAAATGTATTAAATCGTTTTTTCCCCCCTCATCAATGCCCCATAATGACAAAGCAAAAACAGGTTGTTGTTTTTTTTGCAAATGTACAAAAAAATAACAGAATTATCACATTTACATAAGTTTTCAGACCCTTGTCTCAGTACTTTGTTGAAGCACCTTTGGCAGCGATAACAGCCTAGAGTCTTCTTGGGTATGATGCTACAAGCTTGGCACACCTGCAGCTGTATTTGGAGAGTTTCTCCCATTCTTCTCTGCAGATCCTCTAAAGCTCTGTCAGGTTGGATGGGGAGCGTTGCTGCACAGCTATTTTCAGGTCTCTCCAGAGATGCTAGATCGGGTTCAAGTCCGGGCACTGGCTGGGCCGCTCAAGGACATTCAGAGACTTGTCCTGAAGCCACTTCTGCGTTGTCTTGGATGTGTGCGTAGGGTCGTTATCCTGTTGGAAGGTGAACCTTCGCCCCGGTCTGATGTCCTGAGCTCTCTGGAGAAGGTTTTCATCAAGGATCTGTCTGTACTTTGCTCCGTTCATCTTTCCCTCGATCCTGACTAGCCTCCCAGTCCCTGCCACTGAAAAACATCCCACAGCATGATGCTGCCACCACCATGCTTCACCGTAGGGATGGTGCCAGGTTTGCTTCAGATGTGATGCTTGGCATTCAGGACAAAGAGTTCAATCTTGGTTTCATCAGACCAGAGAATCTTGTTTCTCATGGTCTGAGAGTCCTTTAGGTGCCTTTTGGCGAACTCCAAGCAGGCTGTCATGTGTCTTTTACTGAGGAATGGCTTCCATAAAGGCCTGATTGCTGGAATGCTGCAGAGATGGTTGTCCTTCTGGAAGGTTCTCCCATCTCCACAGAGGAACTCTCTGAAAATTGCTGACCAAGGCCCTTCTTCCCCGATTGCTTAGTTTGGCTGGGTGGCCAGCTCTAGCAAGAGTCTTGGTGGTTGCAAACTTCTTCCATTTTAGAATGATGGAGGCCACTGTGTTCTTGGGGACCTTCAATGTTGCAGAAATGCTTTGGTACCCTTCCCCAGATCTGTGCCACGACATAATTCTGTCTCGGAGCTCTACGGACAATTCCTTCGACCTCATGGCTTGGTTTTTTTCTCTGACATGCACTGTGAACTGTGGGACCCTGTGGGACGGCAGGTAGCCAAGAGGTTAGAGAAAAAAAAAACAGAAAAAAAAAAGGTGTGCGCCTTTCCAAATCATGTCCAATCAATTGAATTTACCACAGGTGGACCCCAATCAAGTTGTAGAAACATCTCAAGGATGATCATTGGAAACAGGACGCACCTGAGCTCAATTCTGAGTCTCAGAGCAAAAGGTCTGAATATTTATGTAAATATATATATATATATATTTTTTTTTATACATTTACAAAAATTCTAAAAAGCGGTTCTCGCTTTGTCATTATGGGGTATTGTGTGTAGATTGAGGAGGGGGGAAAAAATATTTAATCAATTTTAGAATTAGGCTGAAACATAACACATAACAATGTGGGAAAAGTCAAGGGGTCCTGAATACTTTCCAAATGCACTGTATGTGTTTGGCCCTGGTGTCATTGCTGTTTTGTACAGTACTTTGGTTTGTTAGTGTTAAAATGCTTACCAGTGCTTTTGTCAAAGTAAGGCAGTATCTCTTGACATGACAACTTCTGACAGTCACAAGGTTAGCTCCAAGAAGCTGTCATATCACTGTTACAAAGGACTGAAAGACATGCATTCTTATCTTACTGACCCAATTTACCTGTGCATGAGGGGGATGCTGAACATTTACGTCAAAACCTGTTGTATTTAGAATAATATTTTCTCTGTTATAGTGCACTGCATAGGGCTGACCATTATTAATGTAATCAGAATGAGCATTTCCCATTTATGATCATGCAATATAATCAACATCCCTTCAGAATGACTATGTTACCAAAATATAGGATTTACATTTACATTTACTGTACACAATATGAGAGTTGTGACCCCCAGACAAAAAAAATACCCAGATCTGTCAAGAATCCTCTCTTGTGATCCTAACAAGAAGGGAAATTATAATAGATTGCTATGAACTACTGATGGGGGAAAAGTCAATACAGTTGCATATTACAATATTATTTTTGGAAAATATTATATCCATAATTTGACTCCACGTATCGATTAGATTTCTAGGTAGTGTTAATTAGCCTTGTGTCGGCGGTACCTGCGCCAAAACTCTGGTATTTTTCATCCTATAGCTTGTTCTCCATTTTCTTTTTAAATAGTAAACCAACACGTTTTCAGCACTTACTTACTTGACTGTTAAAAACAAATTTTCTCATGCACTTTCATGTCTCTCTGCAGCAGACATACACTGAGTGGACAGAACATTAGGAATCCTAATATTGAGTTGCACCCCCTTTTGCCCTCAAAACAGTTTCAATTCGTCAGGGCATGGACTCTACAAGGTGCCGAAAGCGTTCCACAGGGATGCTGGCCCATGTTGACCCCAATGCTTCCCACAGTTGTGTCAAGTTGGCTGGATGTCCTTTGGGTGGTGCACCATACTTGATGCACACGGGAAACTGTTGAGCGTGAAAAACCCAACAGTGTTGCAGTTCTTGACACAAACTGGTGCACCTTGCACCTACTACCATACCCCGTTCAAAGGCACTTTTGTCTTTCCCATTCACCCTCTGAATGGCACACATACACAATCCATGTCTCAATGGTCTCAAGGCTTAAAAATCCTTCTTTAACCTGTTTTCTCCCTTTCATCTACACTGATTGAAGTGGATTTAACAGTTGACATCAATAAGGGATCATAGCTTTCACCTGGATTCACCTAGTCGGGCTATATCATGGAAAGAGCAGGTGTCCCTAATGTTTTGTACATTTAAGTGAGCAATATGGTTGGAACATCAAATCTGAATAAAATCGCAATATAGAATCGCAAGAATCATGACAATTGTGAGAATAGTAGCAATGCATAGCGTATCAGCACCTAAGTATCATGATAATATTGCAATTTCCAGTCCTAATGAGAGCCATTGAAACCTGAAGCGTACATGAACTTACATTAATTCTGCTGCAGGTGTGCTCCAAGGGCCAGGCTCCCCGATGGAAGAGTGACACATCCTCCAATATAGTCTCTTGTTAATTGAGAGAAAGGCTCCCACACCTGAGCATGAGTATCATCCTAGTCATGGGTGTGTGGGTAATGCACATCACTGTCTGTGACAATATAGCAGGCCCCCACAGGGCAGTGAACACCCTGTCCCACTGCTGCTCACAGTGACAGCAGAACCACAGCCATGGGCGTCTGTCTGACACATAGAATTAGAACATTTTGTTTTTTCATTCCCACCCGCAGGCCCCGCTCCGCTTCCAGAAGCATTGGCTCTATAATTTAGAGGGTCACTGTCATGAATGGTGACATGCCGAGTGTCATGCTTCATACCCACACACCTTTTTTCCCCACTTCAGTCCACTACTAGTGGACTTCGCATCATGTCTTCCAACCACCCCTGTCCTTCAGTTGGAAAGCCACCCTTCTGAGAGAGATGGGGCTTTACAGGCGCCCTAGGTTGCACTGATGGGTGTCATGCCCACTGCCTCCAAGGATGATGTCACATACAGATACAGGAAAAAGTGGTTCAACAGTGCTGAAAGCAAGCATTGTATTTTCTTTGACGCAATAGATTTTTATTTAAATCAGTTTAAAGCAGAGACACCATTAATTACACGATTTACACCAGGGCTCGACAACAGGAGGATTTACATTTACTTTACCCAATATGAGAGTTGTGACCCCCAGACAAAATAAATACCCAGTCTGTCAAGAATCCTCTCTTGTGATCCTAACAAGAAGGGAAATGATAATTGCTATGAGCTACAGGATGCTTTCAATTTTGCACCTATAAAAGTTTGATGATTGAGTTGGAGGCATGCTTGGCCACGCAGTCATGGGTGAACAGGGAGTACAGGAGTGTGCTGAGTACGCACCCTTGTGAATCAGCGAAGTGGAGTTGATGTTTCCTACCTTCACCACCTGGGGGCGGCCCGTCAGAAAGTCCAGGACCCAGTTGCCCAGGGCGGGGTTCAGACCCAGGGCCTCAAGCTTAATGATGAGCTTGGAGGGTACTATGGTGTTGAATGCTGAGCTGTAGTCAATAAAATCATTCTTACATAGATATTCCTCTTGTCCAGATGGGAAAGGGCAGGGTGCTCGGTGATGGCGATTGCATCATCTGTGGATCTATTGGGGCTCTAAGCAAATTGAAGTGGGTCTAGGGTGGCAGGTAAGGTAGAGGTGATAAGATCCTTGACTAGTGTCTCAAAGCACTTCATGATGACAGAGGTGAGTGCTACGGGGAGATAGTCATTAAATTCAGTTACCTTTGCCTTCTTGGGTACAGGAACAATGGTAGCCATCTTGAAGCATGTGGGGACAGCAGACAGGGATAGGGGTAGATTGAATATCCTTGTAAACACACCAGCCAGCTAGTATGCGCATGCTCTGAGGACTCGGCTAGGGATGCCACCTGGGCCGGCAGCCTTGCGAGGGTTAACACATTTAAATGTTTTCCTCAAATCGGCCACGGAGAAGGAGTGCCCACAGTCCTTGGTAGCAGGGCCGTGTCAGTGGCACTGTATTAGCCTCAAAGCGGGCAAAGAATGTGTTTAGTCTGTCTGGAAGGGAGTCATGGTCTCGGCAACGTGGTTGTTTTTCCTTTTATAATCCGTGATTGTCTGTAATCCCTGCCACATACGTCTTGTGTCTGAGCCGTTGAATTGTGACTGCACTTTATCTCTATATTGACGTTTAGCTTGTATGATTGCGGAGTGAATAACTACACTGTTTTATTCTTCCATATTCCCAGTCACTTTGCCATGCTTTAAGGCGGTGGTTCGCGCTGTTAGTTTCGCGCGAATGCTACCGTCTATCCAAGGTTTCTGATTGGGGTATGTTTTAATAGACACAGTGGGTACTACATATCCTATACATGTCCTTATAAATGCGGCCACAGTGTCCGTGAATTCATTTAGATTATTATCGGAAGCTACCCGGAACATGTCCCAGTCCACGCGTTGAATGGACCGTATTACGTATTCACGTAACAAAATGTTGATAAAGCCAAGGGATCTGAATACTTTCAGAATACACTGTATATTTTTGGGGTTCCCAAGAGACATATGCGATCGTGTATGGGTGTTATTTTCAAATACAATCTCTTTTTACGCTTAGTTGTTGTCGATTTTATGTTCCAGCCTCCCGACCATCCGGTCTGACAAAAATCAGCCTGCGGCTGAATCTAGTTGCCTACCCCTGCTTTACACTATTCACCGTGCTTGGAATATTCATGTTAATCATATAAAAAAATACAGTTACATAGACAGAAACAATTTAATTACAGGCTATGTATGATTTGTGACGTAGTACTTTCAATTTATATTCCTTTTTGGCATACAAATAAGGTCAATTCACCTTACTAACTATAATCCATATTTAAATACAAGAAGGCTTATAGGAGGATCTTGATCTTTCAACAAAATAATCATATTATGTAAGCAATTTAAGAAAAGATGGCAAAACACCTATGTGATGTACCTCTGGCTTGTAATCCCACATCAAAGGTACTGTATATTTGGCTGTGATTGGTCCCGCAGGGTGTATGGCGTAATGTGTTCTCTCCCTCTCCGCCGGAGTCTTCCATTATGCACTGCAACAACTGACATCACATCACCAGGGGACAGAGACAGCAGATGCGATCATGTTAATTCCTGATCTGGAGCCCAGGTGAGAGGATGCCTCAGCCTTGTGGCTGGTTATAACACTCAGAGAAATACACTGCATGCCCTGTTATCAGATACGCTCTAATAACTCTTAGAGACGTGCATGTCTGAGTAGAGAACAAATACTCACTGTATTATGTCTATGCTTTGGCTAAGCTTTTACTTTTCATCCTATTCTTTCGATGTAAGGCTTTGCAGTATACATTCTGCACTATTTTGTGTTTTACTTGTCCTCTTTCATAAGTTCTATCCAACACATTTCCACAACAGTTTATCTACACAGCTGCTCTTCTGTCTGTGAGGATAAAGAAAGTTTTCTGAAAATGTTGACAATCTATGACCAAATGTTGAGATCAGGCATCTGAGCTCCTCCATTAATCTTTAAAAAAAATCCAATTTCACCATTGTAAATGGGTCTGGGTCAGCCCAATTGATTGGCCTCCAGAATGCACATTTGGCTCTGTTTCTTTGTTGGACCATCTTGGGGTTAATGGTTGGATTACCATAAGAAATCAATGCGCTTAACATATGATACAGTTCCAGTCAGTCGGTTCTTTTGAGTTAAATTTGTGCAGCTTTCTCAGATGATCAGGCTGATCCATGCCTAAACTTTAATCACAGCAGGGAAAAAGGCTGTTTTCTCAACCTAAATCCAGCTGCCCTCTCCTCTCATATAAATGCAGTAAACCAGCTGCAGCCAAAGGCCAGATCGTTACCATGCATGGGCCCAACTGTGTGGGCCCTCATGCCCTGATGGTGTGAGCACATTCGTACATGAGTGACCATGAGTGGCTTAAGGTTTTTGAAGTTATTCCCATGCAAATGTGATACTATCTGAGGCATACACCATTTATGGACACATGTCAATGCTTCCATGTAATCTTTATTTATAATCCCATCTCGTTCTTTTATTTCCGGGCTTTATAGTACTAGTGCAGGGCCTGAATGGTTTGTGAACATGGAAGGATATCAGAGATTCTGCCATCTGGAAAGGCCTAAAGAAAAGGATGCTAAAACATTAACAAGTCAATGGAATGAGTTGCAATCCATTTTCACCAGAACCAAATGATGTGTCATGAGTAAACCATCATTAGAGTGTGTTGACAAATGTGAACAACTGTACATTTGTAAAACAACATTTTGGGGGTAAATTAGCTTTCAACAAACAGTCATTATTTTAATTATCATTGTTCTACAGGCTCCTCCTGGAACCTAATTACATATGTTTTAATTAATCTAAAATAGCATGAGTATCCTTGACACCACAGACATGATATGATTGCTGGCCTTTAATGCCGTTCTCATTTTGAAACATACAGTGCCTTCAGAAAGTATTCACACCCCTTGACTTTTTCCACTTGTGTTACAAAGTGGGATTAAAATTGATTTAATTGTAATTTTTTGTCAACGATCTACACTAAAGAATTTGTCATGTCAAAGTGGAAGAAAATATTTGTGAAAAATAAAATACTAATATATCTTGACCCCCTGAGTCAATACATGTTAGTCACCTTTAGCAGTTAGCTTTTGCCTGTTTATTATTTTAAAAATGTCTTCAAGCTCTGTTACATTGGTTGTTGATCATTGCAAGACAACCATTTTCAGGTCTTGCCATAGATTTTAAATCAGATTTACAATGTCAAAACTGTAACTTCTTGGTTTTTTATGTTATTTAACTAGGCAAGTCAGTTAAGAACAAATTCTGATTTTTATCTTGTCAGCTCAGGGATTTGATCCAGTAACCTTACTGGCCCAACACCCTAACCACTAGGCTACCTAAGCACTTGTAAGTAACTCCAGTGTAGACTTTGGCCTTGTGTTTTAGGTTATTGTCCTGCTGAAATGTCAATTAATCTCTGTGTCTGGTGGAAAGCAGACTGAACCAGCTTTTCCTCTAGGATTTTGCCTGTGCTTACCTCCATTCCGTTTCTTTTTTATCGTGAAAAACTCCCCAGTCCTTAACGATTACAACCATTCCCATAATATGATGAAGCCACCACTATGCCTGAAAATATGAGGAGTGGTACTCCTGTAATGTGTTGTATTGGATTTGACCCAAACATACCACTTTGTATTCAGGACATACATGCATTGGAAAACCTCTCTGGTCTTTATGGTTGAATCTGTGTTTGAAATTCACTGCTCGACTGAGGGACCTTACAGATAATCGTATGTGTGGGGTACAGAGATGAGGTAGTAACTTTAAATACTATTATTGCACACAGAGTGAGTCCATTTAACTTATGTTACTTGTTAAGAAAATAGTGGGCCTCCCGAGTGGCGCAGTTGTCTAAGGCAATGCATCTCAGTGCAAGCTGCGTTGCTACAAAAAAGTAGTCAAGACGAATAGCTTGATTAAGTCTCATCCATGTATATCTCACTAGGTCAGGGTTTTTTAGTCTCGAAATATACACAATTTCTAATGTGTCCATAATATTTGTGATTTCCTTCAAGGCACGGTGATTATAGTTTGTAGAGTATTTATTTTATGGTCCATTGAGGTACTTAACACTGTGTTATAGTCTTCCGCCATAATGATTTGATCGTTTGTTGCCTGTAAGTTCAATAAATCAGTATTTTCTAAGAGGTTTGGATCATCCTGATTTCAACTATATACAGTTGATGTCGGAAGTTTACATACACTTAGGTTGAAGTCATTAAAACTCTTTTCAACCACTCCACAGATTTCATGTTAACAAACTATAGTTTTGGCAAGTCGGTTAGGACAAGTAATTGTTTACAGACAGATTATTTCACTTATAATTCACTATATCACAATTCCAGTGGGTCAGAAGTTTACATACACATACACTTTTGTGATGAAACAAACGTATGTGTAGTTGAATTTGTTCCGCCGCTGTGTGACTGTTGTCTTTTGTTATCACATCCTTAGTGTGTATCACGGTGGCGTATGAACCAATGGGTTATAGAGCAAACAACATAATTATCACAACATAGGTTGTAATATGGCCTTTTTTACTGGTTTGGCTTGGCATCCTCAATGATTTTACCCTCATACCACTACTGTGTGCCATGGGAAGCACTATGAGGGAAGCTGAGTGGTCATTAAGAGGGATACCACCAGGAACCTGTTTCAGAGACGCACAATCCTAATTAAAATAGTTTTTAGGTCTTCTCATGGATGCTAGGAGAAGGACACTATTAGCACAACCAGGCAGAAAACACTGCTAATATCTGTGTTAGGGAGCATTAGCAGGTTGTAAACAGGGTGGACTGGAACCAAATGCAATAAAATTAAATATAGTATGTTTATGAACAACCGGGATTTCGGAAAAACCAGGGAATGTATAATTTAGCAACCCTAGTCACCACCATGTTCCCATTTCTTTGATACTCAACATGCCAAAGAGAGCACCCCGGATTTTTGAAATTACACATCATTGGATATGATACTTAACCTGAGAGGTTTGGTGCATACACAGCTGTTAACCAATCTGTTCATAAATGGATAGGATAATGCAATGAAAACGTAATGCCATGTTTCCCACTGCTTCATTGTTGAAGATTGGATCCAATTTAATGGGGTTGAGTGTATGGCATAACATCAATTTACCACCATTCAGCTTGAGTGCAAACCTGATAATTGGCCCCGGCTTTTAGTAGAATGTTTTAATAAGCACAATTTTGCATCACACTGGTTTGGATTTAATTAGCTCAGCCTTGCGCTCCCATCTGCCATTTCCTGTGTCTCAATTTAGCTTAGTGCTCCTGACAAACACTACACAACACTGACATCGCTTGTTCTTTTTTGATTTTGAAAATGTCACAAATGCCAAGCAGGTAAAATATACAGGAATATAATGAATCCGAGCCTTGTGAATCTGTGTTTACTGAAACATTGTCTTTAAACAGTGGAAATACATATTTGATTAACCAAGAAATAATCAGGACAAAGCGGCTATTAAAGTGGTTATGGTTGTTATTCTGTACTTAGAAAAAAACAACTACAACACCACCGGTCAGAGTGTGTGTGTGTGTGTGTGTGTGTGTGTGTGTGTGTGTGTGTGTGTGTGTGTGTGTGTGTGTGTGTGTGTGTGTGTGTGTGTGTGTGTGTGTGTGTGTGTGTGTGTGTGTGTGTGTGTGTGTGTGTGTGTGTGTGTGTGTGTGTGTGTGCCCTTACAACAAAGGTAAACAAGTTTTCAGACACCTTTTTTTTTATCATACAGTACCAGTCAAAAGTTTGGACACCTACTCATTCAAGGGGTTTTCTTTATTTTTACTATTTTCTACAGTGTAGAATAATAGTGAAGACATCAAAACTATGAAATAACACATGGAATTAAGTAGTAACTTTCAGATTATTGAAAGTGGCCACACTTTGCACACTCTTTGTCACACCCTGATCTGTTTCACCTGTCTGTGTGCTTGTCTCCACCACTCTCCAGGTGTCGCCCATCTTCCCCATTATCCCCAGTGTATTTATACCTGCGTTCTCTATTTGTCTGTTGCCAGTTTGTTTTGTTTCATCAAGCCTACCAGCGGTTTTCCCTCTGCTCTTGTCTCTCTGTAGTTCCTGTTTTCTAGCTTTCCTGGTTTTGACTATTCTGCCTGCCCTGAGCCTGCCTGACGTCCTGTACCTTTGCCCCACCTATCTGGATTACTGACCTCTGCCTGTCCCTAACCTGTCTTTTGCCTGCCCCTTTTGGATTAATAAACTGTTATTACTTCAACTTTGTCTGCATCTGGGTCTTACCTGAAATGGTGATACTCTTGGCATTCTCTCAACCAGCATCATGAGGTAGTCATCTGGAATGCATTTAAATTAACAGGTGTGTCTTGTGGAATTGTGTTGTGACAAGGAGGTAGGGGTGATATACAGAAGATAGCCCTATTTGGTAAAAGACAAAGTCCATATTATGGCAAGAACAGCTCAAGTAAGCAAAGAGAAACGACAGTCCATCATTACTTTAAGACATGAAGGTCAGTCAATGCGGAACATTTCAAGAACTTTGAAAGTTTCTTCAAGTGCAGTCGCAAACACCATCAAGAGCTATGATGAAACTGGCTCTCATGAGGACTGCCACAGCAAAGGAAGACCCAGAGTTTTTTTTTCTCTCTTTTCGTGCCCAGAAGGATAGTTCCGCTTCATCCTCCCATCGATGTTGTAAACATTGTAGTGAGCGTATAGGGCCACCCGGCTCTGCCAGCACCATTTCAACTTCAACATTTTAACATCATCAATTCACTAAGTTGAGTCTAATACAGTGACAATTAAAAGATACCAAAAACAATTTAGTCCAATCATCGTCAGTAATAAGATGTGGCTGTCCATGGCACTCATTTATGTGTGTGTGTGTGGTGCAGCAATTCAAGTTTTTTCTGTCAATGACGTTTGTCTTTTGATGTGATGTGATTGGTGTGAAGCCCTGCACCAGGACCATTCACAGTTGAGCTCACTCAGTTTAGTTCAACGCTGATTGGCTATTATTTTATTTAAAAAATTATCAAGGGAGGCCAAATGCTCACTGGCTTCCCACTCATTCAATGCTACGGGCGGCAACAATGTCATACTCTTTTTTGACAGCCTCAGATAGATGGGCTACACATACAGAGACAGTGGCGTGCTGTTTTGATATAGATATAGATATATTCAGCCTCTTGCGAATTTTTTTTCAACTGTGGAGTTCTCTTACATGTCAACCTGCAAATTAGATTTTCACGTGATAGTTTCTCATGTGAACTTGCAATTCCACATGTGAAAAGTAGGATTCTCAAATGTGGAGGTTTTTTTGCTTGTGAAACGGCAATTTAAGCTCAACACGTGAAAAGAGCTATTTCACATGTGAAACTGAAAATGTGACCTGTTTTTTTAGGGGTTGTGTGTGTGTGTTTGCGTGCATGCGTATTAATGCGTATTAACATGGATTTACAATAAAGGTCGCCGGCTATAAAATTAATAATAAAAAAACGAATGGATTCATTGAATAAAACAGGAGTGAAACTTAACATACAGTAAGCAGACCTTGACTCCACTCTTACAACTCTTATTTTTTCTCTCCCTCGTTCTTTAGCTGTGCTCACGCCACTGTGTCGGATCCTGTAGAGACGGACTGAAGTCCATCATGCAATTCATTACCCTCTGCCAGTGGACCGCTGGAGTGAGTCATCCTTTCTATTTTTAAATCCTCAATGACTCACCTTCTCAAATCACCAGAGAGACCAAAACTAGGCATTTTTTAAGAAACATAACCTCTTTCCACATGGCATAGTACGGTAAAAGTAAAATACCCAGTAGTCCTCACCCCTCCCTCAGGTCCACTCATGCAGATGCATACAAACCTGCATCCATTGCTACTGTATAGCAGTTGTTAAAATTGTATTATAAAAAGGTGTGAATAGACAAGACAGTGTGTTGTTTTGAGCTGAAGAATGAAAGAAGTGATTATGACGGATTACAGCCCTTACCTACAGTGCATATGAGATATCTTTAGTTTGATGAATCACACCCAAGGATTTTCCTGCTCTTCCAGAATATTGGGATCCCAAATTGTTTTGCAGATTACAGGAGCGTGGAGTGGTTTAGTCGTGCAATGTACTTTTATAAATATTTATGTACAATAAATCTCTGGGAGCAGCTGTTTGACCTCATCTCAATGAATCATACATAATGGATGCTGAATTGGTAGATGCCATTATATGGAGGGACACTTCTGCTGCTGTTTCCCTTGAGGAGGACTCTTGCTGTGTGACTGGGTGTAATGGAATGTTTATCAAAGCAGCAAGATTAAAGACACGTGACCAGAGTTTGTAGTCTTCCATATTCCTCTGCACACTGTCTGATATAGAATATATCTGGGGGCACAGGCTTAATCCTTTGTAATAGAGAAGTGAGAAAATCCAGTCTCACCTATGGGAAGAAGCCATGAAGTGCTGTTGAGTATATAGTGGGGTTGATTGCTGATGGGACCCACCCAGTGGAAGTGGAGCCATTTGAATGTGTTTTCAATACACTCCTGTTTATCTAACAGTAAGTAGTCTGTGTGACCTCCAGTATTGTTTTTTTACAGTAGCACTGTGCGGTTTGCAATTACTAGATAGGAAAGGTTGTGTAACAAAATCCTCAGAGGCTGTTTTCCTGTTTTGCAGTGTATTGAATTACTATTAGTCCTCACAGGACAGTTTGAAAGCTTCAGCTCATTGAGATAATATCAGTTAATTGTTTGTCACTTGAGATTTCTAAGTAAAATAAATGCACACATACTTTGTTAACTAAGAAAACAGAACTGCTAAGAATAACCCATTGGAGTAGAATCTCAGCAGCTACAGTACTAGTCAAAAGTTTGGACACACCTACTCATTCTTTATTTTTTACTATTTTCTACATTGTAGAATAATAGTGAAGACATCAAAACTATGAAATAACACTTATGGAATCATGTAGTAACCAACAAAGTGTTAAACAAATCTAAATATATTTTAGATTTTAGATTCTTCAAAGTAGACATCCTTTGCCTTGATGACAGCTTTGCACACTCTTGACATTCACTCAACCTGCTTCACCTGGAATGTTTTCCAACAGTCTTGAATGAATTCCCACATATGCTGCGCACTTGTTGACTGCTTTTCTTTCCAACTCATCCCAAACCATCTCAATTGGTTTGAGGTCGGGTGATTGTGGAGACCAGGTCATCTGAGGCAGCACTCCATCACTCTCCTTCTTGATCAAATAGCCCTTACACAGCCTGGAGGCATGTTGGGTCTTTGTCCTGTTGAAGAACAAATGATAGTCCCACTAAGCGCAAACCAGATGGGATGGTGTATCGCTGCAGAATAGTAGCCATGCTGGTTAAGTGTGCCTTGAATTCTAAATAAATCACTGAAAGTGTCACCAGCAATGCACCCCCACACCATCACACCTCCTCCTCCATGCTTCATGGTGGGAACTACACATGCAGAGATCATCCATTCACCTACTCTGCGTCTCACAAAGACACTTCTCAAATTTGGACTCATCAGACCAAATAACAGATTAGACCACCGGTCTAATGTCCATTGCTTGTGTTTCTTGGCCCAATTAAGTCTCTTCTTCTTATTGGTGTCCTTTGCAGCAATTCGACCATGAAGGCCTGATGCACGCAGTCTCCTCTGAACAGTTGATGTTGAGATGTGTCTGTTACTTGAACTCATCATAGCGCTTGATGGTTTTTGCGACTGCACTTGAAGAAACTTTCAAAGTTCTTGACATTTTCCACATTGACTGACCTTCATGTATTAAAGTAATGATGGACTGTCATTTCTCTTTGCTTATTTGAGCTGTACTTGACATAATATAGACTTGGTCTTTTACCAAATAGGGACATCTTCTGTATACCACCCCTACCTTGTCACAACACAACTGACTGGCACAAATGCATTAAGGAAAGAAATTCCACAAATTAACTGTTAAAGGCACACCTGTTAATTGAAATGCAAACCAGGTGACTACTTAATGAAGCTGGTTGACAGAACGCCAAGAGTGTGCAAAGCTGTCATTTTTAAATTAAATAATAATATATATATATATATATATTTTTTGTACCTTTTATTTAACTAGGCAAGTCAGTTTAAAACAAATTCTTATTTACAATGACGGCCTACCCCGGCCAATCCTGAACGACGCTGGGCCAATTGTGCTCCGCCCTAAGGGACTCCCAATCATGTCCGGATGTGATACAGCCTGGGACTGTAGTGACGCCTCTTGCACTTAGATGCAGTGCCTTAGACCGCTGTGCCACTCGGGAGCCCATCAAGGCAAAGGGTGTTATTTCATAGTTTTGATGTCTTCACTATTATTCTACAATGTAGAAAATAGTAAAAATAAAGAAAAACTCTTGAATGAGTAGGTGTGTCCAAACCTTTGACTGGTAATGTACAGTATATACAGTCGTATGAAAAAGTTTGGGCACCCCTGACAATTTCCATGATTTCCATTTATAAATAATTGGGTGTTTGGATCAGCAATTTCATTTTGATCTATCAAATAACTGATGGACACAGTAATATTTCAGTAGTGAAATGAGGTTTATTGGATTAACAGAAAATGTGCAATATGCATCAAAATGAAATTAGACAGGTGCATAAATTTGGGCACCCCAACAGAAAATTCACATCAATATTTAGTAAAGCCTCCTTTTGCTAAAATAACAGCCTCTAGACGCTTCCTATAGCCTCTAATGAGTGTCTGGATTTTGGATGATGGTATTTTGGACCATTCCTCCTTACAAAACATCTACAGTTCAGTTAGGTTTGATGGTTGCCGAGCATGGACAGCCCGCTTCAAATCATCCCACAGATTCTCAATGATATTCAGGTCTGGGGACTGGGATGGCCATTCCAGAACATTGTACTTGTTCCTCTGCATAAATGCCCGGGTAGATTTTGAGCAGTGTTTTGGGTCGTTGTCTTGTTGAAATATCCAGCCCCGGCGTAACTTCAACTTTGTGACTGATTCTTCAACATTATTCCCAAGAATCTGCTGATATTGAGTGGAATCCATGCAACCCTCAATTTTAACAAGATTCCCAGTACCGGCACTGGCCACACAGCCCCACAGCATGATGGAACCCCCACCAAATTTTACTGTGGGTAGCAAGTGTTTTTCTTGGAACGCTGTGTTCTTTTGCCGCCATGCATAACGCCCCTTGTTATGACCAAAAAACTCAATCTTTGTTTCATCAGTCCATAGCACCTTATTCCAAAATGAAGCTGGCTTGTCCAAATGTGCGTTTGCATACCTCAAGTGACTCTGTTTGTGGCGTGTGTGCAGAAAAGGCTTCTTCCGCATCACTCTCCCGTACAGCTTCTCCTTGTGCAAAGTGTGCTGAATTGTTGAAAGATGCATAGTGACACCATCTGCAGCAAGATGATGTTGTAGGTTTTTGGAGGTGGTCTGTAGGCTGTTTTTGACCGTTCTCACCATCCTTCGCCTTTGCCTCTCTGATATTTTACTTGGCCTGCCACTTTTGGCCTTAACAAGAACTGTGCCTGTGGTCTTCCATTTCCTCACTATGTTCCTCACAGTGGACACTGACAGCTTACATCTCTGCGATAGCTTTTTGTAGCCTTCCCCTAAACCATAATGTTGAACAATCTTTGTTTTCAGGTCATTTGAGAGTTGTTTTGAGGCCCCCATGTTGCCACTCTTCAGAGGAGAGTCAAAGAGAACAACAACTTACAATTGGCCACCTTAAATACCTTTTCTCATGATTGGATGCACTTGTCTATGGAGTTCAAGGCTTAATGAGCTCACCAAACCAATTGTGTGTTCCAATTAATCAGTGCTAAGTAGTTACAGGTATTCAAATCAACAGAATGACAAGGGTGTCCAAATTTTTGCATAGCCTATTTTTCACATCTGATTTAATTTCATACAACTTAATATTGCTACACTAAAAATCTTTGTCTGGACAATACCCCAGTACTCAGCTTTTATTAGAAAATGAATGGCATGCCACTGTGATCATTTTCTGTGACGACAGAGTAAATTATTATGCAGCCTCAGAGGGGTGCCCAAACGTTTTCATACGACTGTAAGTGATGAATACCGCAGTGCTGTACATTACCTTGGAAACAATGGACGGCACAGTTGGACAAGTTCATATTTCCAAGGTAATGTACAGAACGGAGGCGTTTATCACACTTATACCACAGTTGCCAAAGAAAACAATATGAAAGCACACATTTACCAGTATGAATATTTTTTGTTTCATTGATATTTTCATTTTATAAGCTAATTAATACTTTCATATCTTTTGGTTGCTAAAGACGCAACCCAGTCGTTCGCTCAATTAATTTGATATTTACGGACGCAATCCAGTTGTTCCTTCTATGCTACAGTGGGGAGAACAAGTATTTGATACACTGCCGATTTTGCAGGTTTTCCTACTTACAAAGCATGTAGAGGTCTGTAATTTTTATCATAGGTACACTTCAACTGTGAGAGACGGAATCTAAAAAAAAAAAAAATCCAGAAAATCACATTGTATGATTTTTAAGTAATTAATTTGCATTTTATTGCATGACATAAGTATTTGATACATCCGAAAAGCAGAACTTAATATTTGGTACAGAAACCTTTGTTTGCAATTACAGAGATCATACGTTTCCTGTAGTTCTTGACCAGGTTTGCACACACTGCAGCAGGGATTTTGGCCCATTCCTCCATCCAGATCCTTCAGGTTTCGGGGCTGTCGCTGTTTTAGATTCCGTCACTCACAGTTGAAGAGTACCTATGATAAAAATTACAGACTTCTACATGCTTTGTAAGTGGGAAAACCTGAAATCGGCAGTGTATCAATGTCAGGCTCTGGCCATAGAGAAGCTTTGCTTCTCTATATTTCTATGGTCAGAGTCTGGCAGATCTATCATTTCTATTTCTGTCTGGTGTGTGTGTGTAGGATCCCTAATTAGAGGCAGCTGCTATGCATTACCTCTAATTAGGGATCTTACTTATATGTCTGTGTTCCACTCCGTTGGCGTGGTTCATTGTTATGTTGTCTCGTGTTCGTGCTACGTGTGTCCTTTCATTATATATATCATTTGTTATTTTGTATGGTTCGTATAAATAAAGATGTCGAACTATCGTTACGCTGCGCCTTGGTCTCTCTACACACCCGAACGTGACAGAATGAACCACCACCCGACCAAGCAGCGAAAATCTGGGAAAAAGGAGAAGAATGGAAGACAGCGGCGTAATCGTGGAAACGGAGCCCGTAGTCAACCCCAGGAAAATTTCGGGGGGGGGCTATGGGGGTGGTCTGGTAACGGAGAGGACGCACCAGTACCACTTTCCATGTGGGATGCACTGTGCCCGACATATAAATGGGGGGCGCAAAGTGAAGAAGAGGAGGATTATTTGGAGAGCCATTTTGGAGACGTTTTGGAGGAGATGTGGGAGATTGCGGAAGAGGTTGAACGGGAAATGTCGGAGTGGAATAATCCGTGCCCAGTCGCCTACTCCACTCCCGTGAAAGAGCAGTCCGCTTTACCGGTACCCAGTCGGGGTCCGGCCGTCTGCTCTACTCCAGTGCCAGAGCAGTCCGCTCCACCGGTGCCCAGTCTGGGTCCGGCCGTCTGCTATACTCCAGTGAGCCTCTCCAGTCCGGTACGTCATGTGCCTGCTCCTCGCACTCGCCCTGAGGTGCGTGTCACCAGTCCGGCGCCATCAGTGCCGACTCCACGCACCAGGCCTCCAGTGCGCCTCTCCAGTTCGGTACGTCATGTGCCTGCTCCCCGCACTAGCCCTGAGGTGCGTGTTATTAGTCCTGTGCCACATGTGCCGACTCCACGCACCAGGCTACCAGTGCGCGTTCCCAGTCAGGTACGTCCTGTGCCTGCTCCCCGCACTCGCCCTGAAGTGCGTGTTACTAGTCATGTGCCACCAGTGCCGACTTCACGCACCAGGCTTCCAGTGCGCCTCCCCAGTCCGGTACGTCCCGTGCCGACTCCCCGCACTCGACCTCCAGTGCGTGTGCCCAGCCAGGTTCCTCCAGTGCCAGCTCCACGCACCAGGCCTCCAGTGCGCCTCCCCAGTCCGGTACGTCCCGTGCCGACTCCCCGCACTCGACCTCCAGTGCGTGTGCCCAGCCAGGTTCCTCCAGTGCCAGCTCCACGCACCAGGCCTCCAGTGCGCCTCCCCAGTCCGGTACGTCCCGTGCCGACTCCCCACACTCGACCTCCAGTGCGTGTGCCCAGCCAGGTTCCTCCAGTGCCAGCTCCACGCACCAGGCCTCCAGTGCGCCTCCCCAGTCCGGTACGTCCCGTGCCGACTCCCCACACTCTACCTCCAGTGCGTGTGCAAAGTCCGGTACGTCCCGTGCCGACTCCCCGCACTCGACCTCCAGTGCGTGTGCCCAGCCAGGTTCCTCCAGTACCAGCTCCACGCACCAGGCCTCCAGTGCGCCTCTACAGTCCGGTACGTCCCGTGCCGACTCCCCGCACTCGACTTCCAGTGCGTGAGCCCAGCCAGGTGCCTCCAGTGCCAGCTCTACGCATCAGACCGTCGGTGCGCCTCGACATCCCGGAGCCTCTCGTGATGATCGACAGCCCAGAGCCTCTCGTGATGGTCGACAGCCCGGAGCCTCCCGTGATGGTCGAAAGCCCGGAGCCTTCCGTGACGATCGACAGCCCGGAGCCTTCCGTGACGCTCGACAGCCCGGAGCCTCCCGTGACGCTCGACAGCCCGGAGCCTCCCGTGACGCTCGACAACCCGGAGCCTCCCGTGACGCTCGACAGCCCGGAGCCTCCCGTGACGCTCGACAGCCCGGAGCCTCCCGTGACGCTCGACAGCCCGGAGCCTCCCGTGACGCTCGACAGCCCGGAGCCTCCCGTGACGCTCGACAGCCCGGAGCCTCCCGTGACGCTCGACAGCCCGGAGCCTCCCGTGACGCTCGACAGCCCGGAGCCTCCCGTGACGCTCGACAGCCCGGAGCCTCCCGTGACGCTCGACAGCCCGGAGCCTCCCGTGACGCTCGACAGCCCGGAGCCTCCCGTGACGCTCGACAGCCCGGAACCTTCCGTGACGATTATATGGCCGGAGTCGCCTGCCACACCGGTGCTCAGTCCTGGCCCGGTTATTTGCCCCGCTCCATGGCCTGAACTTATTTCCCCACCATTGTTGTATCCAGGACCGGTGGGTTGCCCCTTTATATGGCCGGAGTCGCCTGCCACACCGGTGCCCAGTCCTGGCCCGGTTATTTGCCCCGCTCCATGGCCTGAGCCTTTTTCCCCACCATGGTCATTTCTAGGACTGGTGGGTTGCCCCTTTATATGGCCGGAGTCGCCTGTTACACCGATGCCCAGTCCTGGCCCGGTTATTTGCCCCGCTCCTTGGCCTGAGCCTTTTGCCCCACCATGGTCATTTCCAGGACCAGTGGGTTGCCCCTTTAAATGGCCTGAGTCGCCAGCCACACCGGGCCCAGTAGAAATGGGGAGGAAGCTAGCCACTTCGCCGGGGCCGGAACCGCCACCTGCGATCGTGTGATGTTTTTTTTTCCTCCCTTACCCTTCCCTCATGTTTGTGTTTAATTTTCTTGCGGCCGGGAGTCCGCGCCTTTGGGGGGGGGTACTGTCAGGCTCTGGCCATAGAGAAGCTTTGCTTCTCTATATTTCTATGGTCAGAGTCTGGCAGATCTATCATTTCTATTTCTGTCTGGTGTGTGTGTGTAGGATCCCTAATTAGAGGCAGCTGCTATGCATTACCTCTAATTAGGGATCTTACTTATATGTCTGTGTTCCACTCCGTTGGCGTGGTTCATTGTTATGTTGTCTCGTGTTCGTGCTACGTGTGTCCTTTCATTATATATATCATTTGTTATTTTGTATGGTTCGTATAAATAAAGATGTCGAACTATCGTTACGCTGCGCCTTGGTCTCTCTACACACCCGAACGTGACAATCAAATACTTGTTCTCCCCACTATATGTTCCGTCGCCATGCTCAGTGGCAACATTTTTATCCCTTGCTAGCCAACTACAGTAGCTACAGCTACACAGTAAAGACCTCTGCAGCCAGAATAACAGCAGAGTTTATTCCGTTGCGTTTGTTTAAGCTGTTTATCCCACTTATACCACAGTTGCCAAAGAAAACAATACAAAGCACACATTTACTGATAGAAATAAAACAATTTTATTTATTTAACCCCTTTTTCTCCCAATTTCGTGATTACAATCGTGTCTCATCGCTGCAACTCCCCAACGGGCTTGGGAGAGGCGAAGATTGAGTCATGCGTCCTCCGAAACATGACCCGCCAAACCGCGCTTCTTAACACCTGCTCGCTTAACCTGGAAGCCAGCCGCACCAATGTGTCAGAGGAAACACTGTTCAACTGACGACCGAAGTCAACCTGCAGGCGCCCAGCCCACCACAAGGAGTCGCTGAAGCGCGATGACCCAAGTAAAGCCCCCACGGCCAAACCCTCCCCTAACCCAGACGACGCTGGGCCAATTGTGGGTCTCCCGGTCACGAGATCGAACCCCAAGCTGTAGTGACACCGCAACACTGCGATGCAGTGCCTTAGACCACTGCGACACTCGGGAGGCCAGAAATAAAACATTTTAATTATTATTTTCATTTATTTAAGCAAATTCATACTTTCACATATTTTGGTTTATATAGACACAGTCTTTCGTTCGATTAGTTCAATATTTATGGCCGCGACTCAGTTGTTTGTTCTTTATGTTCAGTTACCATGCTTGCTAGCTAGCCTGCTAGCTCTGGGTACACAGTCACGACCTCTGCAACCAGAATAACAGCAAAGTAGCTGTTTTCTATTGACATTAATTTGGATAAATCCATAACAATGAGCTGATAGTGCCCGATTTTACCTGGCATAGCTAGAAAAGTTTGCTTTTCGTCAGGACACTAGTCAACACTGACTGTTAATTATGAGGTCCCATTGCATATCAAACAATAGGCTAGCCGCTAGCTAAATAGTTTTTTGCTAGCAAACCTGCCAATATAACAACTGAATTAAAAAATATAAGTTCCTGAAAACAGCTGGTCAAACTAGAAACATGGGAGGATTTGACAGCTTTAGCGGCGGAGGGGACCGGATAATTCATGTTTATCAATTACCAAGTTAGGTCATGATCAGATAGATACTTTATTGATCCCTGAGGGGGACATTTCTTAAAGATGTCTATGGCTAGCTACATTTTTTCCTCGTTGGACCTGCTTTTACAATGTATCCAATTGTAGTTTGTGTAGTTGTTGGTTTAGCTTTCTGTAACATGATTGCAAGGTGTCCCGATATCTGGTTTTAATATCCATTCTAGAATGCCCTTCTAGCCAATCAGAAATGAGTATTCAACAATGCTCTGGTGTAAACTACAAGTAATAACAAGGCCTAGTGATAACTCCTTAGACCTGTGAAGCGCATCACTATATATATGCCAGCCAGTTCTCCTTTAGAAAACCTCTCCTTACCTTCCTCGGGAGAGTAGCTCCAGCTAGCCTTGCTCTTAGAGCCTCCTCTTAGAGCCTCCTCTTAGAGCCTCCTCTGATGTTCCTGAATATGCCCTTGATTCCACGAGCAGCAGCACTTCAAAGCTATTGATTCACCTGCTTTCCGTTTTTCATCCTCCTTCCCTCGCTCCTTGATGTGCTTTTCTTGAAGAACAAAAAAGTAGAAGAAGAAGAAGCCCTGTGCTGTGCTGTGTGACCTTGGAGGGTGTTATAAGAATAAAGATCTCATTGGTTATAAAACTATCTTTAATAGTGTAATGGTAGATGCAGGGGCACAACTTTGGTTTCAGAAGTGGCAGGGAACATAATTTGTATTTGAAAATTATTCAGTCGGATAAACACTCCAAACAACCTACCAGACTGCTCTGAGGCGTCCGCATGGTCCTAAAGCACATTGTACCCTACTTTTGTATCACATTCCAATGATGAAACAAAAATGCAATTTCAGATATTTCTATTGGAATGGTTATGTCTGGACATTGCTTAAGCACCTTTTTCAATAAAAGGCTTTGTCTATCCCATGTAGTAGTTCCAGAGAATTCATACCATACCATAAAGGCAAAGAAGGAGATTAAATGAAGAAAAGTGCTGTGTGATCCCTCTGTTGAACTAAAAGGTTTCTGTTGTGCAGACTGCAGAGGGATTGCTCAACTTAGTGAGTATGGGAGTAGGATGCCGTGATGAATCATATCCGAGCATTGTTGAGGATAAAAAACAGAATACAGAACACCATAAATGCAGCAATGGAAGCTTTTACGTTTAAGGAAGCTATTGTGTCCACAAAGCTGTGAAGGTACAATTTGAGGAAACAAGTATACATTTAATCTGCTCCACTTTCGCTAGTATACAAGGTAAATAGAGAGGTAATTTTGCACAACACTAAAAGAAATTGGACTACAGAACATGGTTCATGTCGCTCTATCATTGTACGTGTGTGTGTCTGTGTATATGTGCCACTGGGTGATAAATAGCAACTGCCAAAGTGTTGCTGCCATATGTGTTGCTTGCACTGAATTAATGATGCCTTCCAGAGTGTCACAGACTTCTGTACCATATCTTTCTAACAAATAACACATTCCTTTGATGGCCTTCCTTTCATTTTATAGTTGACAAGCTGTGAGTATTTAGCATGAATTTTTAGTTTACTGAAAGTTAAATACAATACTTCTAAAATCCATGTAAATAATGTTCTTATGGGAATATACAGGTTATTCAGACAATATGTATGACTACCTCAGGTTTGTGCCATTAGCAACAGCTACTGTAACCTCAAGCAGATGGCCTATCAGCCTTCGAACTCTGACACATGAGAACACCCGTGAGTGTGTGATAACACACCAATTATGTCACAGGGCTTGCAGTATGTAAAGGGAGATGAGAGAAGCAACCCCAACTGTTCTCACTCTGTATCCCAAACACTATAGCTGAATGTGTTAATGGAGAGATTATGACCTGTACTGAGAGCCTGCCATGACTGTCATGTCAGGAATGTTTCAACCGTTGGGTGAGCAGAATACGTTCTGTTGGTGCAAAGACGATGACATTATGTCTTCAGAGTCAGTATATTTCAGAAATATTAGATCAGGGTAGGCAGTGGAGTGCCGCAGGTACTGCAGGATTTTGTTCCAATTAGGCACCACACCTGTCCAACAGATGTTCGTCCGCCTCTGTCGACGTACCTGGAAAAGAGCCCGGCGAGACTACTCAAGACCAACACCAGGTATCGTCGACAAGCGGACCGCCGCCGGACACCTGCTCCGACACTACCTCATTGGGCAGAGGGTATGGCTTTCCACACGGGACCTGCCCCTTCGGGTGGAGGCCCCCAAACTTTCCCCCCGATTCATAGGTCCTTTTCCTATCTCTAGAATCATTAGTTCTACAGCTTTTCGTCTTGTTACCTCGTACCCTCTGTATTCACCCTACGTTCCATGTTTCCAGAATCAAGCCAGTGTCTCACAGTCCTTTGTCTTCTGTTCCCAGGCCCACCCCTCCTCCCCGTGTCATCGATGGCCACCCGGCAAACACGGTGAGCTGTTGGGGGAACCCGAGGACCAGGGTTGGGAAACACTTTGTTGTGCAGCCAGCTTTAAAACTAGTGAGAAATTCCTATCAATCGCCTGTTTAATTACTCTATCGCTCCAAGGGCAATCCACTACAAGTAGTCAATTTCCACTGACTGCAACTACTTGAATATTATATAAAAAAAAAATCTTATTATTATTATTTTTCCATCAAATATAAGTGTATGATCCTGTGAATAAAAGTACTTAACAGCAACAGCTGCTTTTTGGATTGGGTTTTTACCAATAGGTTATGACTGAGACTGCAATGCGTAGCACATGGAAGAATCCCTATCCACTGGTGATATTAAATCTGCTTAGTACACAAAATTATACATTTGAGCCTATTCATCCTTTAACAGGTTAAACAGGTAATATTATGGTTTATGTCACTCAATTGTGACCTATGGTACAGTAACATTGCTTCTGTTGTGTTTTAAAGCTCTGGGCAGAATGCTGAATGCTGGGACATGGTCTATTGACACATTCCTTTGAGAACAACCCAGTATGAAAGCTCTCCATAGGAATTCAATACCGTCCACCCATTCTGAGCTGCCTGAGACACAGGCTGGGTAGAGAGAGGAATAATTAGTAAGGATTTGAAACTTTGAGGGATGAAGGATAAAGTTAATCACATCTGCAAATCTTTGTTTGATAATAGCCCATTCCAGCTGTGACGAGCAAGAAGCCAGAGGGAGAGTAATTGTAAATAGCATACATAATATTTCGAGTGGTTGTTAGTCCAACAGACTAGCCTTGATTTTAAGACTTGAATGTGAACATGCTATTTGTGTTGTGTGAAGTCTGTAGTGAACAATAAAACAAGCAAAACTAAATTGTGCTCAAATTGTCTATCTCTACTCGTAGAAAATGTGTCCAAAATCGGACCTCTAGATAATGTACTGTAGTAAACCGTTCAGGACACGCGCTAGACATCAAGTTTGAGTCTGTCTCTAACATGTGTAATGCTGTTCTCTATAGTGACACAACTAGTATTTTTACATTTTTACATCCCTGTAGATTATGAGGGAAACTGTGAGAAGTTGTGTTCTATGGCTGTCCTAAGATTAATGGCCACACAGACCCATAAACCAACGTCCCTTTTTGACCGTTCAACTGACTGACTTTGATTAAACAAACCCACTTCCTGTACGTCTTGATCATCTTTCATGGTCTTTGTCAGCGCAACTTCTCTGCTGCTGCTATTTCTAATCAAGGCATGCTTTTCTTTAAAACTTTTTTTACATCAGATTTTCCTCCATACTAATTGCTATGTAAACACTATGATTTTGTGGGTCAATTGAATATTCATTCAGTCAGTGGGAGAGGATAACACTTATCTTTACTGCAGATATTTTAGGCCAGCATTAACTGGAGTGGTCAGACCTTTTACATTAAAATAATGACATCTGTGCTCATTATGACCCCACAGCTAAGGTCCCTCATTTAAAGCTAACATAGATTGATATTTTAGTAGATGATTCATTTAGGGGAGAAAATGGGCTCAAACACAGTAAGTTCTTTATTCATGAGATACATGTGGTAACTGGCATAGATTGTCATAGACATCTGTTTTGTCTTTGTAATGGATGACTGGACACATCTCAAAGTAATAGTGATAAGGACTGCAGTGTGGACTCTAGGTATTGCTGTACAATTAATATTTCAATATGTTTTAATAGGGTCCTTAGAATGCAAGCAATGTATTTGGATACCAATATTTAGCAACCAATAAATTATATCTACCCATATTCTAGTTATTGTGTAGATTTTATCTGAACAATGGAGTTAATTCTATCCAAAAATGTTGTTTTGATTTGTCTAGTGCAGGGCTCTCCAAACCTGTTCCTGATGAGCTACCCTCTTGTAGGTTTTTGCTCCAACCCCAGTTGAAACTAACCTGATTCAGCGTATCAACCAGCTAATTATTAGAATCAGCTGCTAGAACAGGGTTGGAGTGAAAACCTACAGGGCGGTAGATCGAGTTTGGCTGGTGTAGGCCGTCATTGTAAATAAGAATTTGTTCTTAACTGACTTGCCTAGTTAAATAAAAAAAATAAAAAAAGCTCTTCAGGAACAGGGTAGGAGAGCCCTGGTCTAATGTAAATACACTTTTGTATTGTGCTGTCCATGGGGCTGAATTACTCAGTCATTGTTGGAACTGTCCGTGGTGCTGAAACTTGGATTTGCAATATCAGCAGGCAGTTTTTTGTGTACTATTTAAAGACATGAACCAGCTACACATACTGCAAGTCAGATTTATAAAATTATGCACATTACATTTTGATTAGCTCAGATTTATTTGACCCCTCATTCTCTCTCTCTCTGTCCCTCTCCCCCCCCTCTCCCCCTCTCTCTCTATCTTGCTCTCTCCCTCCAGCTTTCTTTATTATAGATGCAGACCCACAAAGCCATTCCGTATCCATATTCTCATCCTCAAAAGGCTTATGCTGGTTATATAGATCACACTGAAGCTAGCATATTAATTTGCTACAAAAATGCTTCAACAGTTTTGAGATAAACAGTATTCTTTTTTTTGTCAGGTTTTTGTGAGTGTCTGGAGAAACAACATGTATTTTTGCTTTGTCTGGCGTATGCGGATGTAGAGGATTGCTGGTGTTTTATCATGCAATGCTATGCTCTATTCTCCCATATTCACTTTCATGTGAAAAACTCGAAAGAAGATTGTAAGAAGCTTTGAAGCTTGAAGTCTTGATACTGGTTTGAAATGGTTGAGCACAAACTGAATGCATAGCTTCAAATATAAATAAATGAAAGAAATTCCAGCGTTAAATCAACAGCAGGAAATCTAACAGAATAAATAAAGTTGAACGCTGCTTGCATGAGAACCTATTTTCCCCTTCTCATTCTCCTCCTACTTTATTTGTCTTTCTGATAAAAAGGCTTTAGGGTCCCTGTACTCAGAGACATACATAAGGCTGCATCCCAGCTGCATCAGGCAACAACAGCCCAACTTTGGAATCAGAGATTGTGTGTGTGTGCTCGAGTGCGAATGTGGACGCACATGTGTGCGTGCGCTTACATGTATCCGGGTCAGTGTGTACATTTGTGTGCATGTGCGTGTGTATACCGTATATATGTTTAAGGAATTTTGTGTATGTGCTTTTTTTTGGTTTGCAAATGCCAAGGATTTATTTTCACCATGCAATTCTGATATTTATTTGTCTTATGCTTTTATCTGTCTTTTCAACTATCCATCTGTCCATCTGTCTGTATCTGTGTGTCTGTGTGCATCTACAATATAATCATTGGTGTTGATTGTTGTTTTGCAATATGTGTGTGTAGAGCAGCGGTTCGGTTCTCCACCGACAGCACCATCTGTCTGTGTGATTTACGTAATCCAGAGAAGCCCAGGGTCCCCAATGTAGGCCAGCCATTTACATGTCTGCAGTGAGTGGATTAAATCTGTATCTGGATTCTAATATCTCTCCTGCAGCACCAGCTCTGGGAGCAGCTAGCCTTTCCCCTTCAGCTAACATGCACTTTGACTGCCAAGTGGGGAGCCCCAGTCTGCCCGTCTGCCCACAACGTCCAGCATTAGTTTACATTATCTCACCTTGTCTCTACTGTCTATGAGTCATAGGGATGCTGCCCTATGGGACTCCCAATCATGGCCGGTTGTGGTACAGTCATAGAGAGAGACAGGTGGCAGTAATGTTCTGTTCAACTTCTCCCTCTTTTATTTCACTTCAGGGTGGCAGGCCTCTCTGCCCTCCCTCAAACCGAAGCCCTTAAAAAAGGAGCTTTTAGCGTCTGACTCGTGAACAGTACAGTTTAAACTCTGCCCATCTCTCCTGAGGTTCCTATAGGCTCAGTGAGAACCTATTAGGCTGCTGATTGGCCAGAAGGGTGAGTCGGGGGACCTCCTTCTCTCGTTTCTGCCTGAGGGGGTCTTGACTTAAGGGCTAAACTAAGCTCTGCTCCCAGGAGGATCAGCCTCAGGCCAACTCTGTCCTGCTGTAAACCGACAGCTCCCTGACCCAGAGCAGGTCGATTGACGGGAGGAGAGGTGGAATGGATCATCTTAAAGATGCCAGTACTTTAATTTAGTATCTAGCCACGAGCAGTAATTCAAACAGTCAAAGACATGATAAATCCATGGACAGATAACTGTATTTGAACCCTCTGTCTTGATTTAGCTCTAAAGTTTGAGGATGAGGAAACCAAATCAATACGTTGCATTCAGCGTTTTGGCCCAGACTGTTTGGGCAAAACCCTCTATTGATGCCTCAAGTAATCTAATCTCAAAGATAATCTTCTGAACATCTCACAATTGTTTACCTATTACCCCAATTTAACACCGCTGAAGGAAGCAACTGTAAGCCAACTGAGGGGAGCATTTACAGTATCCTAACAAGTGCAGCCTCCTGGGATTTAAATAGCATCTTTGGTCAAGCTCATTTCCCTACCCATCACAGGCATCCTATCAGTGGGGAGGGAGTTAGCCAGCAGTTCAGCTCTCGGTCCCTCGAGGCCACATGTTTTTGTCTTTGCACTTAATTGATTCAAGTTAAACATGGTAAATTCTCCAGTTTTCTCAGGCCTTAATCGGGTGATGATTGAAAGCTAACAATGAGAAGCAGCAGATGTATTAACCCCTGAGGACTGGAGGTGTGCTACATGGGTTATTATGGGCTCACAATGGAGGAGGCTGTCCAGTTACTTAGAGACCAGTCTGTCAGTGAAGCATGAATGAATCTGCAGGAGTCCAACCTCTCCACTGGCGAGTGATTCCTCACCGGGCTCATAGCCAAACAGAGTGTGAGACGAGCAAACACGTCTTTAGAACCAGGCCAGTAAACGGCATGTGGAGACTATACACCGATGGGTTTTACTGATACACACAATGGGACCATCCCTAACTACATGGGAAGTGATGAAAAGTAAAAATATCACTCCTTATGCATGGCTTTTTCTTTGCAACTCTGCCTAGAAGGCCAGCATCCCAGAGTCGCCTATTCACTGTTGACGTTGAGACTGGTGTTTTACGGATACTATTTAATGAAGCTGCCAGTTGAGGACTTGTGAGGCATCTGTTTCTCAAACTAGACACTCTAATGTACTTGTCCTCTTGCTCAGTTGTGCACCGGGGCCTCCCAATCCTCTTTCTATTCTGGTTAGAGCCAGTTTGCGCTGTTCTGTGGAGGGAGTAGTACAGAGCGTTGTACGAGATCTTCAGTTTCTTGGCAATTTCTCGCATGGAATAGCCTTCATGTTTCCGAACAAGAATAGACTGAAAAGTTTCAGAAGAAGGTTCTTTGTTTCTGGCCATTTTGAGCCTATAATCGAACCCACAAATGCTGATGCTCCAGATACTCAACTAGTCTAAAGACTAGCCAGCTTCACTGCTGGCTAACTCCCTCCCCACTGATAGGATGCCTGGGATGGGTAGGGAAATGAGCTTGACCAAAGAGATGCTGCTTAAATCCAAGGAGGCTGCACTTAAACACTCCCCTCAGTTGGTTTACAGTAGCTCCCTTCAGTGGTCTTAGATTGGGGAAATGGGTATACAATTTAGAGATGTTCAGAAGATCATATTTGAGATCAGATTACTTAAGACATCAATAGAGGGTTTTATGAACTGTGAATAATGAAAAAGCAGGAGGGAGAAAAACCTCAAATATTTCAAAGCACTCTCAGTATTCACAGGCTAATTTTGGCTAATGCTTGGTTTTTAATCAAATTAAACGAAATGGGGGAAAACCGAAATCTTTTATGTTTCTAAATACGAGATCTACCGGCACAAAAGGCACATCTCTCTTTCCATGGTCTCTGTGCATCATGGCTGGATAGGCTGCTCTCAAAATCCATGTCATTATCAACTGCGTTACCGTTAAGACCTGCTTTTTGTGGGTCTTAAAACTTCTCATTAGTGCTGCATGAAACTGTCACTTTGCGCCTGTTTTTAACAAGTGCGTCAAAATGTTATTAGCTACTGGCAGTTTGATGCTGATTGACATCTCATTTCACCTCTTGTTGAAAGAAGCATTTATTTTGACACATTTTTCAAATTGAGGACGAGGAAGAGAGAATATTAACGTTGTTTGCGAGATACAGAAGAACAAGAATAAGAGGAACATACAGGAGAAGAAGAGAGAATATTTCCAGAGCTCCACAAGCTCTTTTCGCGATTGAAGCAAGCAACATATTTGAAGTAAGTTTAGCATCGGGTTTTGGTTTCCTGAACAACTTTTACGAAAGTTTAGTCGCTGTGTAAGTTAACGTTAGACCTTTGGCTCCATTAACAGACAGTTAATCAGATAAGAGAGATCGGTTCCCAATTTAGCCTAACATTATGTTTACATCTGTGCTAGTAATACACGCATATACAGTGTAGTGTCGTAAGTTACAGTATATGAATGTTTAGCTAATGTGGGGTAACTAGTAGGCTACAGCTGTTAGTGTTCAGCAAGTTAACAGCAATTTGAAAGCCATTAACTCAGTTAGATTTTTGTACTTGTACTCAAAACAAGTAATTGTTATTATCAATCTGTTAACGGTACTTAAAAGATTACCACAATTTGCAGATAGCCTGTTTGCTATTGTTAAGGTGTAAGAAATTATAGTTAGCTAAGTTACTTACTGCAGAGTAGGGCTAGCCATGATCAAACTAGTAATTTAGGCTGGTAGTTGATTTTAAGGTAGAGTTATGATTTTGGGATTTGTAATTAAGATTGAGATTGGACTAAAATGTGGGTAGTTGGATGCTTAGATGTAACCATAGACTGTCTTATTTTTACATAGGGTCAATTAAACATGAAAAGAAAGGGAGAGATATCAGACTTCTTTTTAAAGAAGAACAAACAGTCATCACCACCGGACCCCAGAGCAGCTCCTTACCTGAGGCTAGTCAGAGTCTGTGTGGTCAGACTTCACAAGGACCCAGTCTACCACCACCAGGCAGTCAGTCACATGCCCAGTTCAGAATTGAAGTTTAGCTTCAGCTTGTAATAGATGATTTTGTCAGATTAAGCCTCACTTTAAAATGTTGGTTGTTGATTCATGTGTGTTCTTGTTTTGATGGCTGTGGCATTTTTATTGTGATTATACATTAATGGTTCTTGTGTTATTTTAATGTAATAGATGTATCAAGGGATGACACAGAGACCTCTGACTCTGAGCAAGAGCGTGAGCCAGAGCTGCCAGGAGATGTCATCGAGCCCCTCCCATCTGCATCAAGCACCAGATATGCTGTTCCAAAATGACCCAATGGTAGGCCAGGCCTATACTTTAAACTACACATTTTAGTTAGCAGCTGTTAGTATCTAATCTTGTGGATCCCTTAATTATACATTTCCATAGAGAAATGTGTATTTCAGACATTTCAAGATCCAGAGAAGAGGGTCCTGTACAGCCGTGTTTGAAAACATTTCCCAGAACTCCGCATGGTACTAGGAAAAGGGCTTTCAACAGCTCCTGATATAAGGACAATTCATGGCTTGAACATTCTGTAACTCAAGATTCTACTTGTTGTTTCGCCTGTAGGCATTTTTCTCTGTCCAATACACCTGAATCTGCCTTCACATCACAGTCAGGTTTTTGTAACTGGAAAAAGGCGTTGTTTAAAGATTCTGTGTTTAAACTCCATTTGAAGGCAGAGCATCATATCAATGTTATGTATGCTTGTAATCAGCATAAAAGGGCTACTGACAGCAACTCATCAATGTCAGATGTCATAAATGAGGACCGGAAAACTGTACTTACATTAAAACAATTGCAGATGTGCTCCTATTAACTGCCACTCAAAATATAGCGCAGAGAGGTCATCGAGAGTCTGATGACTCTCACAACAAAGGTAATTTTTTGGCAATCTTAGAAGAAATAGCAAAGCATGACCCTCTCATAGAGAAAAGGATGAAGTACACAAGCCACCAAATCCAGAACAAAGTTCTTGAAGGCTTAGCTAAGATGGTACAAAGGGAAATAATAAGAGAAGTAAAAGAAAGTGAAGTTTTTAGTGTAATTGCAGATGAAACCAAAGATTTAAAGAAAAAAATAACAAATGTGTTTAGTTGTGAGGTACTATTACAACGAGGCCATCCACAAAAGCTTTTTACACTTTCAGTCAGCTGAAAGCTTAGATGCAGCAAGTCTCACAAAAATTATAATTGATTGCCTTGAAAAACATGGTCTGGACTACAGAAATAATCTTGTGGGTCAAGGCTATGGCGGTGCATCCGTCATGAGCGGAAAGCATTCTGGTGTGTCTGCACGGATTAAAAACAGTGCAAGATTTGCATTTTATCTGCACTGTAATGCACATTGTTTGAATTTGGTTCTTGTCGATGCTGTAAAATCAGTGCCTGAGGCAGTTAACTTTTCTAACTGCCTCAGGCACTGAAGCTTAATAACTTTGCATCTGGCTCGTACATTCATCTCAAGTGGCTTGCAGTTCAGAGAGAGCTGTATCCACAGCAGAAGCCAAGGGAACTACAGAGACTTACGGATGTAAGGTGGGCATGCAGATACATGGCATGCCGTAATCTGAGGGACAGGCTTCCAGCAGTTCTGAGAGTGCTACAGGATATCACACTTGAAAATAGTGGTGATAGATCAGTGGAGGCAAGGGGCCTTCTTTCTCAGATAGATTTACATTTCATTGGGCTTTTGGTTACCTTTTGTAAAGTGCTTAGTGGTGCCAAATGTCTTTCTGACATGCTCCAATCAAGCTCTCTTGACCTAGCAAGGGCTGTGGATCTAGTAGGTGCCCTTACAGACACATTACAGGACTACAGAAGTGAGGGTTACTTTGGAGAACTATGGAAAGAGGTTGAAGAGATTGCAGAGCACTGCAAAATAAGTGTACAAACAGTGTGTAAAAGACAGCCTAAAACAAGGTCATTGATGATGAGCACTGTAGGACAGAAAAATAGTGAACAAAGTGATGGTGAGAGCTTCCAAAGAGCTATCTTTTATCAGGTGCTTGACAGTCTCACAGCTGAGCTGCAGAGGTATTTTTTTTCAAAGAAGAATTGCAAGATAATGCAAGGGGTCCAGTCTCTCAAACCAAAGAGTACAACATTCTTGAATGAGGAGCCTCTGTTTGCCTTTGCTCAGACCTTTGAGTCAGATTTAGAGGGCCTCAAACATGAGGTTCATCAAACCAAGCGGCTTCTTGATAGGAGAAAGAAAAGTGGAAGGGACAGACCGTCTACTCTCCTTGACTTTGTTGTGTTTCTAGAAACTTATAAAGAGGTTTTCCATGAGCTATTTCGACTTTGTAAGATTTCTGTTGTTACATGGGTGAGCAGTGCTTCTTGCAAGAGAAGCTTCTTAGCTTTAAAACTGATTAAAACCCACCTTAGGACAACAATGGTTGATGACAGGTTGTCACCTCGGAATTCTCAGTGTTGAGTCAAGGAGGGCACGCACGCTCCCTCAACATGGATGAGTTTGTGAAACATTTTGCCAGTTCTCACCAGAACCGCAGAATTATGCTGTTTTAAATCTACCTAGAATAATTTTGCGCTTAGGCGGTCCCTCTGGTCATGATTAAAACCTGCACTGTGTACCAGCTAGTACACTGACATTCTAAAATGATAAATCCAAAGGGTATCATGTCACTCATATTTAATTTGGTCTTGATTAGGCCAATTCCAAAACTTTTCTTTGCTATTAGTTAACATAATATATATAAGCATAAATATGATACTGTAAGTTTGTAATATTGATGGGCACCAAAATAATTTGTATTTTTCAAGTCCATTTCTGTTTGATACCTGGTATGTCAAATTGCTGTGTTTTTTTGTAACATATTTTTTATGTTCTTATTTTTTATTTCACCTTTATTTAACCAGGTTGGTCAGTTTTTCAATGTTTCATATGTTCAAAATGTTGTGAAGGTTTCATATGTTCTTAATGTTGTGGGGTATTCTAGTAAAAAAAAAAGGCTATACATTTTTTTTTTTTACTGCAGCCCAAGAATTACCCAAAACAGGTTGAACTGAGAAAAGGAGATGAAGGTGAGCAGGAAATCAAAACAGCAGTTTGAAGTGATTTCCACCGTAATTATTCTATCCAGAGCCTATAGCCCTCATATCTCTCTCTGTCCCTGCTATTTATCAGGCCTGTACATTTGTATATGTGGCCAATTGGGCGTAAAGGCATGGATTGCTTATGATATATCAGTAATTTGTTGTCTGCACCACAAACAATTGGTCAAAGAATACACCATGAGAGGCAAACTCTAAGAGCTTCCCATGTCCATTTCTGCTTGATACCTGGTATGTCAAACTGCAGTGTTTTTCTGTCAATCTTATTTTTTGTAAATAAACTATGCAATTTATGAAACACACAAATACTATCTTATCTCCTTGGTGCTTGAGCTTCATTTTCTGAAAATATTTTGGATGTTCAACACTTACCCCGATTATATATTCATGAAAACAGAGTGACCCAAGTCTCTCCTGTGTGTGTGTGTGTGTGTGTGTGTGTGTGTGTGTGTGTGTGTGTGTGTGTGTGTGTGTGTGTGTGTGTGTGTGTGTGTGTGTGTGTGTGTGTGTGTGTGTGTGTGTGTGTGTGTGTGTGTGTGTGTGTGTGTGTGTGTGTGTGTGTGTGTGTGTGTGTGTGTGAGAGAGAGAGAGAGAGAAATTGAACTCCGGGTTAAGTGAATTATACCTCTAATCAGCAATCATAGGATTCATTCATGCTCCTTAGATGCCAGATTAGGGTTAGACACTAATTTTCTGTCATGGTCTATGAAGTAGACTTGGCCACACCCTGGCCACCTCAAATATTGTTGTTGTAAACTTGTGAAAGGGTTTAGTTATTTAATTTATTTATGAATATTGCATCTAAACAAATGTATTATTAAATATGTTATACATTATATGCTGTTTATATTCACTTATGAAGCATGCTGTAATGTGTTCCATGTGAACAAATAATCTGTTTTAAGGCAGGTAGCCTAGTGGTAGGAGAGTTGGGCAAGCCTCAACTTCAGTTGTTCCTTTAAGTCTCTCTAGATTACTCAAGGATTACAGTGTATACATGTATATTTTCTAAGAATCTTTGATTTAACGTTATCCATTGAAACATCAGGGAATGATAGCACCCACATCAGCAGCAGAGAGACTAAGGCAGTGTCGAGCACGTCAAAATCCCAGTGCCCAAGAAGGCACACCCCACTGTCCTGAATGACTTCAGACCTGTAGCGCTAACATCCCACATCATGAAGACCCTGGAAAGGTTAGTCCTCGCTCACCTCAGACCCCTGGTGTGTTCATCAATGGACCCCCTGCAGTTTGCATACCAGCGCAACATCGGGGTGGATGATGCAATCATCTACCTTCTGCAGAGGACCTACTCTCACCTGGACAACGCAGGTTGCACTGTGAGGGTCATGTTTTTTGACTTCTCCAGTGCCTTCAATACCATTCAGCCCCTGCTACTGGGTGAGAAGATGAGGAGGATGAAAGTGGAAGCACCCTTAGTCTCCTGGGTCACGGACTACCTGACCGGTAGGCCACAATTTGTGCGACTACAGAGCTGTGTGTCAGAACGGGCAGTTAGCAACACAGGGGCCCCCCAGGGTACGGTCCTGTCCCCCTTCCTGTTCACCCTCTACACCTCAGACTTCAGATATAACTCTGAGACATGCCACCTACAGAAGTTCTCGGATGACTCTGCTATTGTAGGGTGCATCAGGGGTGGGCAGGAGGAGGAGTACAGGAGCACAATCAGTGACTTTGTGTTGTGGTGTGAGCAGAACCACCTTCAGCTCAACATCAGCAAAACTAAGGAGATGGTGGTGGACTTCAGGAGAACCAAGGCACAACTGACTGCAGTCCCTATAAAGGGGATGGATGTGGAAATGGTTGAGTCATACAAGTTCCTGGGTGTCCATATGGACAACAGACTGGAATGGGCTGGTAACACCGGGGCCCTGTACAAAAAGGGCCAGAGCCAACTCTACTTTCTGAGGAGGCTCAGGTCCTTCAACGTGTGCAGTAAACTACTGCATACCTTCTACCAGTCTGTGGTGGCCAGTGCCATCTTTTTTGCAGTGGTGTGCTGGGGAGCAAACATCAAAGCCGGTGATGCTTCTCGGGTAAATAAGCTGATCAGGAAGGCTAGCTCTGTCCTGGGGATGAGCCTTGACACTCTAGAGGAGGTGGCGGAGAGACGGATCCTGGCCAAACTGCTGGCCATCATGGACAACGTCACCCACCCTCTGCACGCTATGGTTATGACGCAGAGGAGCACTTTCAGTTACAGACTGATCCCACCACGGTGTGCCAGAGAGCGCTACAGGAGGTCCTTCCTGCCGGCGGCTATGAGACTATATAATGCCTCACCGGGGTGCCGTGCCGTCGGCAACATAGATCTGGAACTGTTGGGGTGCTAGGACCTAGTTTAACAATTATGCATCCATCCGTGAGTAACTCCCATCCACTCAGGACCTATTTATTCATACAGGTCTGTATATACATACTCATGTACAGTTGTTATATTATATCACATGCAATATTGTAAGTAATTATTGGACGTAGGCATTCACTCAGGAATGCATATTAGTATCCTGCCAGTTGCACCTTTTCTCATTGCTTTTAGTATATCGAATGTGCAATAAGTGCAGTTGTCTGTAATTAAACCCTGCGCACTAAGGACTGTATTTTAAGGGAATTACTATTATTACCCCAAATGATATCATACACACATTTAGCTATTAAAGTATCTCTTCCTGTCATGTACCTGTACAGTTTGTGTAAACATGCAAGTATTCACTTATCTGTAAATATAACTGTATACCTAACTGTACAGCTAATTTAACCATGCAAAATTTTCACTTACCTGTTCATTTACCCAGTCTGTCTATTAAGTAAACTATTATTACCCTCGCTCATATCATACGCATTTTTAGCTACTGAAGTATTTCTCTGCCATCAACCTGTATAGTATAGTTAACCATCCAACATCCACCAATGTATAGTGTACATATTCAGCCAACCACTCATACTATGCAATGTCCTTTTATAGCTTTTTTTTGCACTCCAGATATCTTGTATTTCTATACTTTTCATACTGCCACTCTATGTATCATGTATCGTGTATCTGTCTTTTGTGTACTTTCGTTGTGGCATTTTGCACCTGCCCTGTGTTTTTGTTGTAGCTGCTTGACAATGAAATGTCCCCCCCGTGGGATCAATAAAGTACCTATCTATCTATCTATCTATCTATCTATCTAAATGCTGACCCAGAAAAAAGGGAACAATACCTTGAGAGAGAGCGTCAGAGATGGAAAATAAATGTTAAGGCAGGGAAAAAGAAAAAGATCAGTGATTGAAGTGAGAGAGACCAGCGTCAAAAGCGTAAACACTGAAGAACAGCATACAAAAGAAGCAAGGAGAGGAAAGGAGCACTGAAGAACTTGACCACTCCTCCACAAAGTCCAGATCATGTTCCAGAGTAGTCCCCACAACCAGGAACGTTGAAGAGAACGGCGGACAGATTGGTGGCTAAGGGCCGTGATATCAGTGATGCACAGGAGCTTTACAAAGCCCTGCGTGAGACGAGCACGTCAGTGAAGCTGTTCTTTGTGAAGAGTGCCGATGTTTAACGTGTGATGGAGACAATGCCAAGCCCGATAAAAGCGGTGCCCCTCACCGTGAGAATACACCAGGTCATCACCCTTGCTCCTGGTGAGCTGATGTCTTGTGATGTCAGCTGCCTTTGTTCAACAAAGAAGGACCTAAACTGTACATGCTTTAACACACAGCACTTCAGTTTCAGCCAGAAGGTCCTGGCTGCCCCAGAACAGCCAGCCAATGAGGAAAATCCACAAAATCCAGTGGGGAAATCCAGGTCTTCTTGGGAAGTGGTGTGTAGTGGAATATGACGATGACCTTTATCCAGGCATCATCCTCGGCACGGATTAAATGAGTCTACAAGTGAAATGTATGAGTCGTGTAGGACCAAACCTTCTCGAGACGACATCCACTGGTATCAGTTTGATGAAGTCCTGGAGATGATTCCACCCCAACAGCGTGTCACATCCCACCACGTAGAGGTTGAGAGAGATGTGTGGGCCAGACTCTCAGGAAGATAACCATGAATGAATGATTATGGTGCTCCTGAGAAGAAGGATAGTCATGCTGACACTACAGCTGTTCTAGCATTCTAAATGCCCTTTGAAAATTGTCCTACAGTTTGATGACACGTTGAACTTTTCTGATGAAACCTGTTGAATGTTATTAATTGCCCTAATGCCTGATGTGTTTTTATTTGTTTCGATATTTACTGCAGTTTGGTTAATAAAACCCAGATTATTCTAAATATATCTAAAGTCCTTAATACATGGTTGCATACAATGAAATGCTATGTTTTGGGGTAATTCTTGGAGGGATTTTGATTGTAAACTAAACTAGTTTATATGGAAACCGATGTGTCTCTTCAACCCTGTTACAGTATTCAAACCTGTCACACTAGTCTCAACCCCGTAACATGACCATATTTGTTGAATAAAATGGCGAAGATTAATAAATATGAATTTAATGTTTTCTGAGCTCAGTCTGAAATGTTAAGGACAATCCCAAGAAGATTAGATTTATGTTAAAATTCTGAATTGAAAGCATTTTTGTATTTAAATGATGAGTCCTGTGACACATAATGTGTCTATTTCAGGGTTTAATATAACAAAATTCTGAGATTTTACATACATTTCATATTTATAATAATTGAATTGGTTTGGTGGACACATAAGCATTAAGTAAATGTTAATTTCATGACAAGTATCTTTTCTAATAATATTCAGACAACTTCCATATTGTCTGAGACGGGGTTGAAGGTAAATGGTGTCCATATCAGACAAAATGAACAATAACAAAAGGGCTTTAATGCCTGAGGTGGGAAAATATGCTTTCTTGAAGGTTTAATATGTACTTAATGTTGTGAAGGTTTAATATGTTCTTAATGTTCTGAAGGTTTCATATGTTCTTAATGTTGTGAAGGTTTCATATGTTCAAAATGTTGTGAAGGTTTCATATGTTCTTAATGTTGTGGGGTATTCTAGTAAAGAAAATAGGTTATTTAAAAAAAATATTACTGCAGCCCATGAATGACCCAAAACAGATTGAACTGAGAAAAGGAGATGAAGGTGAGCAGGGAATCAAAACAGCTGTTTGAAGTGATTTCCATCGTAATTATTCTACCCAGAGCCTATAGCCCTCATATCTCTCTCTGTCCCTGCTATTTATCAGGCCTGTCTTGCCTTTTATCTGCATTACTGCGCCTCAGGTCACTGGACAGGAGTGAGCAGGTCTATCCTCATGACGATCGTCCATAAAGACATTTGCAGTCCTGATGTTCTTAAGCCGCAACTGCTATTCCCTGACACTGCGGCAGGAATTTAAATAACGCCATGGACAGACACTGATTTGCTCCTAACATGCTTATTGAAAATGCCACATGGCAGACCATCCTCCTTGACCTTGTGTGATGTGAGCTTAATTGAAAAGAAAAGCAAACACAGAATCTTGATAATTTCACTGTCGCAGTTTTAATTAGAGGGTGGAATGATATATATGTGGCCAATTGGGCATAAAGGCATGGATTGCTTATGATATATCAGTAATTTGTTGTCTGCACCACAAACAATCGGTCAAAGAATACACCATGAGAGGCAAACTCTAAGAGCATCCCATGCAACCCTGATTACTGAGTTACCATTAAAAAGCAATTATTTGGGGGCCTATTACGCTTTCATTAATTATTGGATTTTTGGTTAGGCCAATAACAACTTAAATATATCTATACCCGTCCATTTAATCCCATCATTTATCCACACATCAAGGACATCTATCATTGACATATTACTTTTAGTAAGTTAGTATTTGTTTTAATCTCTCAGATACAAATGTATCTTTGTCATTTAATATCACTCTGTAAACATTAATGCAATCCCGGGTAGTGGAGAAGAAGGGGAAAATGAAATTGCAATACTTCACGGACACACTGACAGGGATCTTTATGGTGGACATTAATTGTGCATTTTTGTCCAAAATTGAAGAGAATATTGATCAGTGGGACAGGAGAACATACATTATTTATGACCCTGCAGTAGAGCTGTAGGATCTCCCTCCCCTCTCTTTATGAATCATTGAAATCAATATCTCTGTAATGCCTTTGTTCCATTTAATGCATTTATTAAACCTGTGATGTATTTGTTTTCACATGTAACACCACTGTGTGTCCCTGGAAGACACATTTCAGTTGAATGCATTCAGTTGTACTGACTAGGTATCCCTCTTTCACTTTCCATTTCCTTTCCATGCTATTTTGTATTATCTATGGCCATGTAGCATTTCTCTGGCAAGACCAAATGAACACAATCTGTCATTATCAAGCTCGAGACAGGCTGTTTTAGCAATACAGTCCTCCAGAGAAACTGAGGTTTTGTTTTTATGTGGGAGCTAATTTGACAGATTAAGGTGAGGTTTCTGCTCTATTCTAAAAATAGCCCTGTGCAAATAGCACTTCTGCTTCAAGCCTGACTGTGTTGATCTTTGTATCGTGTTGATTTTGTTTTGGCTATAGCCTACACAGTCAGAACAAACAGTTGCCAGTAAAGTGCATCAGTCACTGAAATATCGGACACGACCCCAGGATCTCTGTCAATACAAAATGTACTAGGAAGCTAAATGTTTGTTTCTTGGACTTAATATGTGCCTCAGGCCTTGAAAAATAAAAAAGTAACTGATTGAAAGCATAAGGGGATATCGGTGAAGAAATTACGTGGTCAGTGCTACGATGGCGCCAGTGCAATGAGTGAAGCTTACTCAGGTGTTCAAACGCGCATATCAGTCCGAGAGCCTAATGCTTCTTTGGTAGTTCTTTGTGAGTTTCAGTTTAGAAATAAATCCCTCCGCAGAAGCGACAGTTACGGGGACGATAAAAACTAAATGATTGCCATAGCAACGTCAGGGAAACTGCAGGGAGTTTTGCTTCAAATAAGTTACAGAAGTTCTGCAACATCTTTAATTGTGCCTCTCATTCTCCTTAATTGCAAGCCTCAACACATTACGGAAATAGATTAACCGTAGGCTATAAGAAGCTCCGTTTACATGTCGTCTGGATTCTGGACAGCCAATTTGTTGCCAGACGCAAACACATGATCATATTTAGCAGACAACGATACATTGTGTCATTGCAATATCAATAGTCCCTTATATCTGGTATATCTTGCCATGCATTATTCAAGACTACGTTTAAATTGTGTGCAGCGCAATGGACATAGGCTATAATGCACAATGTCTCAGGAAAACTGTCTGGATTGGCAATGCTCAATATAGGAAACAGTAGGGCCCGCAACCTGGATCTACTTGCTGTGGTGAAAACATTTGCACACACAAAAAGGAGGACTTCAGGAGACCAGGGGAGGTCTCTCAAGTTAGATTTAATGTACCTTGAATATTGCAGCCCATTTGCAGAGGTGGGATCAAGTCACTATTATTTGAGTCACAAGCAAGTCTCAAGTCATAAGGTCCGAGTCTCGAGTCAAGTCCAAGTCGTGCATTCTAAAGTCGTGCATTCTAAAACAATACCTAACTTATCCAACTACAAATATTTGTATATTTATTGAGGTTTCCAGATAGCCCTTTTAATACACCTACAATATTTTTTTGATTATGTAATAATTCATTTTAACAACAAATTCCAAATGCAAACTTCATAAGCAGCCTAAATGATCAATTTAAAGCGATTTTGACATACCAAAAGACCAGTAGGCCTATGCTATACATTGTTGCTTGATGCCAATTGCTGGTGAGCTTGCAAAGTAAAGAGTTACTATTTTTGATCACCAAACTATTTTTGGAGCTGCATATTTACTTATGGAAATCCTCTCTCCCTACAATTTGATGTTTGCACTGCACCCGATCAAATAGCTGTGCAGCAAATCAAATCATAGCAAATCAGCAATCTGTTTGCTAACTCAGTGGTTCTTTTTGTCCTAACTCAGTGTCCCCCAAAAAGCAATGATTCAAAGCTTGCGACCACCGCGCAAGCAAATGCACGCGCGAACAGGCGTGGACAATGGTTGCGCAAATGTAGCCTGTCACTACATCCATAAACGGCAATGCATATTAAGATAAAATTAAGATAAATGAATAAACTGCGTTTTACACCTACATTATTAGCCTAAATTCGGTGGTCATGCAGTTGCATAGAAATGACGTAATTTCAGAACCATGGACAGCAATATGTAGGCCTAGTATATACTTTGTAAGTAACTCTCTGTCTGTCTGACATTCGAGTTTCCCCAGCCCATCATTCCACTTATTTGATAAATTCCAGTACAGTGTAGGCCTAATAGCACACCTGTTTTTACTAATCGGCTTGATGATTAGTTGACAAGTTGAATTAAGCGCGCTGTTAGACCTATTGGAATAGATCAAATGATTGGGGGGAGAGGTTTGGGGAATACTGGTCTAGATTATAATTTTCTGAATAAGAAGGAAGGATATTGAAATAGATGTTTGAGTCTGCCAATAGTCAGGATGGCAAACGTCAGTTTTACTTTTACAAAACCAATTGCAGACTATTGAAGAGAGACATTCCAATTTGAGATTGTTGTCAATGCATGAATGAGCTATAGAGGTTAGTTATAGATCGACCCTCCCCACTGCGAATGGTAGATTCCAACCCGCCGTAACTATGCGGGGGCGCGGTGTAGAATAGGTTCAAGCTTGGCTCTCGTTCGTTTGTTCACTAGGGATGCCCAAATCTATTTACTGTTCTCCAACCTTATCATACCATGTCTAGAAACCCATTCATCTGAGTCGGTTGTCGATAGACATTACTTAATACTTTAAAGCGTATTATATGCTTATATTTCCCCACTCGTAAAAAAACAAACACTCACGACAGGACCGCGTGCTTCGGATGGGACTAAACTTCTTCACTGTGACGCTAAGACATTACGATGCTGTGAAACAAAACACATCTTTCTAAAAGGTAAGAACTCTTGTTTATACCTTTGTTTATAAGCAAATCCTGTTTAAATAGCTTGCTGGGACGAACATAATATGTAATGTTATGATCATTTTTTTTATTGTGACCGACATGGGTCTGAGTGTCTCAAATGAATAGGAATGCGCTGATCAGTCTACTAGACTTGGACGGTATGTTATGTGGTGCTGGTGGGGCAGGTTATTGTGATACGGAGGAACTCAATAGTTAAATGCCGCACTCTCTTTCACCTTTGTGGACACGTGTCCTAAAAAAATGTAATGAGTGCATAAAGCATAGTCGTTCAGTCATATATTCCACCATACTGTATTGGTTTAATGGGACTGTCGTGAGTAGCCCCACGACCATTGACCAAGCGCACGACTCCCTGTCATGTCTCTGTGTGTTTGTGATTCATGCTGCGTTCTTGCACCACAATCATGAAGCCCTGGTCTATTTACCAAGGTCGCTGTCTTTATTCCCTCTCAACTCTTAATGGAATTGAATCTATCCTCAGTTTATTTTGCTCATAAATTGATTGCAAACAATGTACAGTAATTCTACGAGTTTAATTGCCATTTATGTCCAAAAACATAATCCGCTCTCCCCACAGCCAGTCATTAGTTACTACCCTGAGCAGATGGTTCGGTTTCCCTGAATGTTAGCCTGGAAACTCGACGTTGAATTTCATTGAATTCTATGTCGGTATAAATGAGCGTTTGGATCAGGAAAGTTTCCTTTCACGACCTCTACAAGCCAGAATGTTAAATCAAATTATATTTTAACTTGCTTTACTGGTTGTCTATGTGGTTGGTATTTTGCAGGGAGGAATGTGAGACAATATGAACTACATTACCAAAAGTATGTGGACACCTGCTCGTCGAACGTCTCATTCCAAAATCATGGGCATTAATATGGAGTTGCTGCTATAACAGCCTCCACTCCTCTGAGAAGGCTTTCCACTAGATGTTGGAACATTTCTGGGGGACTTACTTCCATTCAGCCACAAGAGCATTATTGAGGTAGGGCACTGATGTTGGGCGATTAGGCCTGGATCGCAGTCGGCGTGCCTATCCATCCCAAAGGTGTTCGATGGGGTTTAGGTCAAGGCTCTGTGCAGGCCAATCAAGTTCTTCCACATCGATTTCGACAAACCATTTCTGTATGGACCTCGCTTTGTGCACAGGGCATTGTCATGCTGAAACAGGAAAGGGCCATCTAAAAACTGTTGCCACAAAGTTGGAAGCACAGAATCATCTAGAATGTCATTGTATGTTGTAGCGTTAAGATTTCCCTTCATTGGAACTAAGGGGCCTAGGCCGAACCATGGAAAAACAGCCCCAGACCATTATTCCTCCTCCACCACGTTTCCACTGCTCCAGAGTCCAATGGCGGAGAGCTTTACAAATCAAATCAAATGTTATTTGTCACATGCACTGAATACAACAGGTGTAGACCTTACCGTGAAATGCTTACTTACAAGCCCTTAACCAACTATACAGTTTAACAAATAGTTTAAGAAAATGTTTACTAAATAAACTAAAGTAAAAAATTAAATAAAAGGTGAAAAACCTGTCGATGTGTACTTGAGCAAGGCACTTAACCCTACAAGTATTTCGCTACACTCGCGATAACATCTGCTAACCATGGGCATGTGACCAATACAATTTGATTTGATTTGATCATTTGCTCCAGGGGCTGACCCTGTAGGTAGGCCGTCATTGTAAATAAGAATTTGTTCTTAACTGACTTGCCTAGTTAAATAAATGTACAAAAATAATAATAATACAATTACATAACAATAAAGAGGCTATATACAGGGGGTACCGGTACCGAGTAAATATGCGGGGGTATAGGTTAGTTGAAGTAATTTGTACATGTAGGTAGCGGTAGAGTGACTATGCATTGATAATAAACTGAGTAGCAGCAGTGTAAAAACAAAGGCGGAAGGGGGGTGTCAATGTAAATAGTCCAGGTGGCCATTTGATTAATTGTTCAGCAGTCTTATAGCTTGGGGATAGAAGCTGTTAAGGAGCCTTTTGGTCCTGGACTTGGCGCTCCGGTACCGCTTGATGTGCGGTAGCAGAGAGAACAGTCTATGATTTGGGTGACTGGAGTCTTTGACTATTTTTTGGGCCTTCCTCTGACACCGGCTAGTGTATAGGTCCTGGATGGCAGGAAGCTTGGCCCCAGTGATTTACCCTCTGTAGCACCTTGCGGTTGGATGCCGAGCAGTTGCCATATCAGGTGGTGATGCAACCGGTCAGGATGCTCTCTGGTGCAGCTGTAGAACTTTTTGATGATCTGGGGACCCATGCCATCTTTTCAGTCTCCTGAGGGGGAAAAGGTGTTGTTGTGCCCACTTCACGACTGTCTTGGTGTGTTTGGACCATGATAGTTTGATGTGGACACCATTGATTTGTTAATGTGGGCCTGTTCGGCCCTCCTTTTCCTGTAGTCCACAATCATCTCCTTTGTCTTGCTCACATTGAGGGAGACGTTGTTGTTCTTTCACCTCACTGCCAGGTCTCTGACCTCCTCCCTATAGTCTGTCTCATCGTTGTCGGTGATCAGGCCTACCACTGTTGTGTCGTTAGCAAACTTAATGATGGTGTTGGGGTCGTGCTTGGCCACGCACTCGTGGGTGAACAGGGAGTACAAGAGGGGACTAAGCACACACCCCTGAGGGGTCCCCATGTTGAGGATCAGCGTTGCAGATGTGTTGTTGCCTACCCTTACCACCATGGGGCGGCCCGTCAAGAAGTCCAGGATCCAGTTGCAGAGGGAGGTGTTTAGTCCCAGGGTCCTTAGCTTAGTGATGAGCTTTGTGGGAACTATGCTGTTGAACGCTGAGCTTTAGTCAATAAACAGCATTCTCACATAGGTGTTTCTTTTCTCCAAGTTGGACAGGGCAGTGTGGAGTGCGATTGAGATTGCATGATCTGTTGGGGCGGTATACGAATTGGAGTGGGTCTAGAGTTTCCGGGATGATGGTGTTGATGTGAGCCATGACCAGCCTTTCAAAGCACTTCATAGCTACCGACGTGAGTGCTATGGGGCGGAAGTAATTTAGCAGGTTACCTTTGCATTCTTGGGCACAGGGACTATGGTGGTCTGCTTGAAACATGTTAGTATTACAGACTCAGTCAGGGAGAGGTTGAAAATGTCAGTGAAGACACTTTCCAGTTGGTCCGCGCATGTTCTGAGTACACGCCCTATTAATCCGCCTGACCCTGCGGTCTTGTGAATGTTGACCTGTTTTAAAGTCTTGCTCACATCGGCTACGGAGAGCGTGATCACACAGTCGTCCGGAACAGCTAGTGCTCTCATGCATGCTTCAGTGTTACTTGCCTCGAAGCGAGCATAAAAAGCATTAAGCTAGTATGGTAGGCTCGCGTCACTGGGCAGCTCACGGCTGGGTTTCTCTTTGTAGTCCTTAATAGTTTGCAAGCCCTGCCACATCCAACGAGCGTCAGAGCCGGTGTAGTATGATTCAATCTTAGTCCTGTGTTGACGCTTTGCCTGTTTGATGGTTCGTCTGAGGGCATAGCAGTATTTCTTATAAGCATCCAGATTAGTCTCCCGCTCCTTGAAAGCGTCAGCTCTAGCCTTTAGCTCGGTACTGAGGTTGCCTTTAATCCATGGTTCCTCGTTGGGATATGTACATACGGTCACTGTGGGGACGACGTCGTCAGTGGACTTATTGATGAAGCCGGTGACTGAGGTGGTATACTCCTCAATGCCATTTCTAGCAAAACAGTCCTGTAGTATTGCATCTGCATCATCGGACAACTTCCATATTAAGCGCGCCACTGGTACTTCCTGCTTTAGTTTTTGCTTGTAAGCAGGAATCAGGAGGATAGAATTATGATCAGATTTTCCAAATGGAGGGAGAGCTTTGTATGCGTTTCTGTGTGTGGAGTAAAAGTGGTCTAGAATTTTTTTCCCTCTGGTTGCACATGTGACATGATGGTAGAAGTTAGGTAAAATGGATTTAAGTTTGTCTGCATTAAAGTCCCCGGCCACTAGGAGCTTCTGAATGATATTTTCTTGTTTGCTAATGGCCTTATACAGCTTTTTGAGTGCGGTCTTAGTGCCAACATCGGTTTGATGTGGTAAATACATGGCCACGAATAATATAGATGAGAATTCTATTGGTAGATAGTGTGGTCTACGGCTTATCATGAGGTACTCTACCTCAGGCGAGCAATACCTAGAGACTTCTTTAATATTAGACATAGCGCACAAGCAGTTATTGACAAATAGACACACACACACCCACCCCTCGTCTTACCAGATGTAGCTTCTCTGACCTTCCTAAACACGGAGAAGCCAGCAAGCTCTATATTGTCGTCTTTCAGTCACGACTCAGTAACACATAAGATATTACAGTTTTTAATGTCCCGTTGGTAGGATATTCTCGAATCATTGAGTTTGTTTTCCAGTGATTGCACGTTGGCCAATAGAACTGATGACAATGGCAATTTACTCACTTGCCTACGAATCCTACAAGGCATCCCAACCTTTTTCCTCTGTATCTCTGCCTTTTCTTCACACGAATGACAGGGATTTGGGCCTTTTGTCCGGAAAGCAGTATACCCTTCGCGTCGGACTCATTAACGAAAAAATCTTCATCCAGTTCGAGGTGAGTAATCGCTGTTCTGATATCCAGAAGCTCTTTTCGGTCATATGAGACTGTAGCAGCAACTTTATGTACAAAATAAGTTACAAACAATGCGAAAAAACGATCAAAATAGCACAGTTGGTTAGGAGCCCGTAAAACGGAGGCCATCCCCTCCGGCGCCAATCCAGACGACGCTTGGCATGGTGATCTTAGTTCTTGTGCTGACGTTGCTTAAAAAAGGCAGTTTGGAACTCTGTAGTGAGTGATGATTTTTACGCACTTCAGCACTTGGCTGTCCTGTTCTGTCAGCTTGTGTGGTGTACCACATCGTGGCTGAGCCATTGTTGCTCCTAGACGTTTCCACTTCACAATAACAGCATTTACTGTTGACCCGGGCAGCTCTAGCAGGGCAGAAATATGACTAACTGACTTGTTGGAAAGGTGGTATCCTATGACGGTGCCAAGTTGAAAGTCACTGAGGCCATTCTACTGCCAATGTTTGTCTATGGAGATTGCATGGCGGTGTGCTCAATTTTATACACCTGTCAGCAACGGGTGTGGCTGAAATAGCCGAATCCACTAACTTGAAGGGGTGTCCACATACTTTTGTGTATATATAGTGTATCCACAGGATAAGTATAATTAAATCAACTTTTCAAAGTGCTGGTAGTGCCTTCAGATTTCTATCAGCTGAAGCATACGCAGAACTGTGTAAACACATGCAGAAGCTTGACAAGTATGCATGTGTCACGTGCATGTACGTATTGTCATCTTGTGCACATGCACATAACCTCAATATCCAGATCACGTGTTGGCTGATTAAGTTTAGTTTTGTGTAGGTGCTCTGTTGTCAGTATGATTTGTCCACTCATCTTTTTCAGGTACATTATGTTGTATTTACACAAACCCTGTCCCTGTGAATAAAGGACACACAAGTCAGCAGAACCTTTCCACTAGGAAGGAGCTCAGTATTTACTAATAAGTTTGCTATTTATTTAATAATAGGTTTTATAGGTTTCAGAGATCAATGAAGAGGATTTCGGTTAACCTTTCCAGTTTGTATACTCCACACTGCCTAAGGCAATCTGAAATACCCCTATTACTGTTCATCAGCCCAGTGTCAGCGTTGTACCAGTGCTGTCTAGTAATAGGTTTTCTGAGGTTGAGCCAGTTATCACCAGCATTAAAACATCAATCATAACAGCTGTCCAACTTGCAGTACAGTGCTGTACTCCAGGCAGTCAGAGCTCTTATTAAAGGGGTTGTCCAAGCCCAACAACATATCTATGCTAGTGTATTCCTGTCTCACCAAGAAAACAAAAGAGGATTACATAAAGGGAGCTTCCACATGAATCCTACGCCCCCCCCCCCCCCCCCCCCCCCCCCCCCCCTTCTTGGCACTTGCTCAGATGAGATTTCACGTCCTCCCTATAGTGACGGAGAGCTGGTGGTCTGCAGGGTTTTTTTTAAAAAACAGGGTTGGGTGGTGGCCAAACATTTTAGAGGCCCCCATCTTGCCATTGTAGAGACATGTTTTGAATTTTGAATTTGGCAGGTACGAACACACGGGTGTGATCATTCTACAGTGGTTCCAGCAGCATACTCTCAAACTGGTGTTATTAGAACACTTATTTAGAACGTCCAGTTACAATTGACGCAACAGTCAGCGTTTGAGCTGGCCACATTTTTTCACAAACATTTTGCACAAACATAGTCTTTACAACGTTATGTCCTCATTGTGAGCAGTTTATTTTTGGATACAATGTTCAGATATTCAAAGAAGTACCCACAGCATAACACGATTCTCATCCAAACCAGAAAATGTAGGCTACATTAGTCGTAGCGCTAACTGAGGAAAGAGTGACCTAACACAAGTGGTAATACTTAGCTAACTCTCAGGTGACAGAAACCATAATATGAATTAGCTAATGGTAATTATTATTTACAATTCATCACATCACGGGTGAGCTCACTAGTGATCTAAATAATTGTGTAAAACACTTTTTAAAAATCATTAAAGACCCCGGCCACTGGTTGAGCATTTTCCTGTTTACTTATGGCCGTATAGAGCTCATTGAGTGTGGTTTTAGTGCTAGCATCGGTTTATGGTGGTATATAGACAACTACAGTGCCTTTCATCCCCCTTGGCGTTTTTTCCTATTTTGTTGCATTACAACCTGTAATTTAAATGGATATTTATTTGTAGTCTAAATTGGTGAGTGAAATGAAAAAAATAACCTGTTTCAAAAAATGTAAACAAAAAAAAAAAAACAGAAAAGTGAACAGAAAAATATATATTCACCCCCTTTGCTATGAAGCCCCTAAACAAGATCTGGTGCAACAGGGCTGTAGTGGAGCAGGTCGAGAGTTTCCAGTTCCTTGGTGTCCACATCTATCATGGTCCAAACACACCAGTCGTGAAGTGGGCACGACAACACCTTTTCCCCCTCAGGAGGCTGAAAAGATTTGGCATTTGATTTGGTTTGAACACCCTTGATAGGCGCCCTGATTCGAAGATCCACACACATGACACATTCCAATCCGACATCTTCTTGAGGTGCAAAGCACGCTCCTTCTGTTCCATAGAAACATAAAAATGTCAAAGTCAAGGTGCCATGTCATAGCTGACAACCTATTCTTTCTGCAGACATCTTTGCATTTAATTTGGAGGAAATATTTAACAGAGTTTTTGGAAAATGTGGTCACGTAGTAAACTGAGGGAGTTTTTACCGTAATTACCCAAATATGCATCTGCACATTTCTTCCAGTAAATGGGTTTTTGTGAAATTTTCTGCGTAAATTGTTCAAAGTAGTCCTTTTGCGTAGACTTCTATAGTTTGTTAAACTTTGAAATCAATGTTTTTTGTTTGGTATACATTTTAAAGTAAAAAATCTGAGTCAAAGTGTAATTCCATTGCTGTGAAATTGCCCTGAAATTGTCCAGTTGAATGGAAGACACCCAGGAACAAATTTTGTAAGACCTCTGGAATTAAGTAGTGTACTGGCTCTAGTCCACAATAATATGATATACAGCAGCGCATTGGTTGATTAATTATCCTTCTCTGTCCTCTTCTGCTCACACTGATAATGATAGATACAGTATGTCAGACACTATCGTCCATACTACACCTGTGCCTGCTCACTCAACCAGCATTTTCCATCGCAAGCACATCAGCATGACAGCTTTCCATAAATCACAGCTGATGATATTGGCATCGTGTGCATGTGGAAATCTCTGTAGGGGGATGTGATATTCATATGTTAGCAGTGTGGCCCTCGAATCCCATAGACAGATGCAGGTAGCAATTCCCTGGTTTTTGCAGATTAGAGGATTAAGAGAGTTAGGGTTTGTGCAATATCCTTAATGCAGACAGTAGCGCCAGAATTAGTACAGTTCAGTAGTGTTTCTCTCGCTCCCATTTGTTGATAGACATTGGTGACCTTGTATTTTCCTGTGTGTGAGATCTACGTAAAGGCCCTCTTTGTCTCTGTCTGACCCAACTCCGTTTACATGTCTGTATGGTTGACCCATTTATCTACTGTACATACAGTAAGTTACTGAATCTATTCCACCCGTATGCTGTTGAATAATTCATTTGAATTAAGTCGACCAGCTCTGCCCTTGGCTTTAGTAGAATATATTGCCTTGTCTGCTCTTATGAATACATTGATATTTTGTTGAAGAGTGTATAAGTGCCCGTGTTCCCTGAATGCCCTATCTGTGTTGGTTTAGTTGCTTTGGCAAAGCTTGAAAAGAGAAGTCTTGTCATAACAGAGGAGATATACTGTAAGATTGAGTCAAATTTGACGACTGATAACAGTCCTTGCAAGTCAATTCCTTAAACGCTCAACAATCCCATTTTTCAGATAGTATCTGCTTAAATAACTGCTGTATTCATGCTATTGAAATTATTTATATAGCATACACCTTAGACTGTACATTTTAGGCCTATCAACTTAAGCTGTTTTAGCCATGGAATTTTTACATTTTGAACTTAGACATTACCTCAAGAGGCTTTTTTTTGTAAAGTAACCTTTTGTGTTTCTGCACAGCCCAGTGTTGCCTTGAAGGGAAATGAAACATTCTCTAGTCTAAATTAATTAAAGAGTGCAATAAAGTATACCGTTTTAGAAAGCTCCAAGTTCGAAATAACTCCCCAAGGAACATTGATTTCTTGTTCTCTCTGTCTCACTGCCTCGCTCCCTACCTACTCCCTCTCTGCTGGAATTATTGAACTTTTGAGGCTGAACTTTGTTATGGTATTTCCTTCTCAAAAAGAAGTCAAGTGACAGAGGATATGCTTTTTAAACCAACTAAATATTTAACTATATATGTTTTTAGGCTGACAGATGTTGAATCAAATTGACATGTTGTAAATGAAAATGCTGTCTTGAGAATGGCCTCATCCAGATTGTAGTACACAGTACAGCTGGTGTTAATGTATAGCTGGTGTTAATAACAAGGGTGGCAAGTTGCCTAGAGGTTAAGAGCTTAAGAGCGTTGGGAAAGGTTGCTGGTTCGAGTCCTCTAGCCGACTAGGTGAAAAGTAAAAAATGTGTCGATGTGCACGTAACCCTAATGACTAAAATGTAAATGTAAATAACATGCAGGACTGAGCTTATTTAGCCTAGTCAGAAATGGACTGGTTAAAGTTGCTGCACAGCCTTTGTGCCCCTAAAGCCAATGAAATGCATTTTATTCAGAGTGAGAGAAGCATTATTTATTACATTTTCTCTCCATCTTAACCTCATCATATGCCTTTTCAGCCAAAGGAATTACCCAAAATTGTAATTATAATCTGTAGTAATGTTGTATTAATGAATTTGAACAAGACAATCAAAGACTTTTGTGTTAATGTGGCTTTAGAAATTATGCACCGTCATGCTGGGTGTTTTTCTCCTTCTTATCCTATGCCCAGAGCAGCGAGCACTGATCAGAACTAATTTAGATGGAGTGTACTTACTAACTACAGTATACAGACAGGACTTTGCCTCTAACTACCCTCTTCACACTACACACTGTGTGACTCTGCACAGTGCTGCCCCACCGAATTAGATATGGTAGAAATAATTGCATTCTACGGAAGCCCTGAAGCAAAAAAAAAGTAGACTGTAAAAAAAAAAAAAGTATGACTTAGTATCTCGTTCGAATGACTTTAAACAACTTAGCATCTTGTTTGAACAACTTAGTATCTCGTTTGAATGACAGTTGTTATTTTGTCTAATTAGGCCTCATTTGTTATGCAGTTTGTCAGACTGTGTAATGGTTGCTGCAGCCATTCATTCACTGATTCCATCCATTGATGTGATTTATTCATTGACAGTTCTTTGATAACCTAAAGCAGGGCTGCTTTTGAATGCCAGAGCATGTAAGTGGACGAGTGTGGAGCATGAAGCATAATTTGAGCAGATTTTAAAAAATGGTGTCTGCTGTCTCTCCCACTCCAATTTCGCTCTGGTACTGCTCAGCCACACACTTTGTTTTCTTTATCATTATTCTTTAAATTATTGTAACCACACCCACAATAGCCTATATTTAGTTAATATCCTAATGTTAGAAAGTAGAATATAAAGTTTATATTTTGAAGGACTTTCAAAATATATTAATGTGTATTAATGTGTAACAATGACGCTGTAAGTCGAGAAGCAGGTGCAGGTGAAACGTTTAATAAAACAACAAACATGAAACGATACAGCGTAACAGTGGCGAGAAAGCATGAACACATGAACAATACCGACTGAGGAATGAACGTAAGGCAGGGACAGATAAAGGGGAGGTAATAAGGAAGGTAATGGAGTCCAGGTGTGAATCACAATCATCTGCAGGTGTGCATAATGATGGATCCCAGGACCGGTGGTTAGTATTCCGGCGACGCCGAACGCCGGAAGGGGTGGAGCAGGAGTAGACATGACAGTACTCTCCCGCCGCAGGACGACCACAGCCAGGGGGACGACCCCGAGGACGAGGAGCGGGCCGAGTACTGGAGCCGACCCCCACAACGTCGGGAGTCCAGTAGGGATCTGACTGCATATGCCGGACTCCCCTCGATGTCCAGGGGAGGTGGGGGGGGGTGTCGTGGGGACAGCATCAGCTAGAGGACCAGGAACCACCGGCCTGAGAAATGAGACATGAAAAGACGGTGAGATACAGTAGTCACTGGGAAGCAGGAACCTATACGTCACCTCGTTGACCTTCCGGAGAACCTTGAACGGCCCTGCAAACCAGGGACTCAGTTTCTTGCAGGCGGAGTAGGAGGTTCCTGGTAGAAAGCCAGACACGATCCCCAGGGTGGAACACAGGGGTCTCACTGCCTGTTCTTTATTATGATGGACGGTGTGCTGAAGTCTCACATGAGCATCGCTCCACACTTTTTCTGCACGCCAGAACCACTCATCAACCGCAGTAGCTTCGGTCTGGTCCGGGGTCCACGGAGCCAGGGCCGGCTGAAAACCCAGAACACACTGGAAGGGGTCAACCCAGTGGAGGAGTGACGCAGCGAGTTCTGGGCATACTCTGCCCATGGAAGGAATCGTGCCCACACACCCTGCCAGTCCTGACAGTGACATCTCAGGAACCTCCCCAGCTCCTGGTTTATCCTCTCCACCTGCCCGTTGGACTGAGGCCGGTACCCGGAAGTGAGGCTGACCGTGACCCTGAGCTTCTCCATGAAGGCCCTCCATACTCGGGATGTGAATTGGGGCCACTGTCGGAGACAATGTCCTCCGGAAGGCCATAATTCTGGAAGACCTGCTGGAAGAGTGCCTCAGCGACCTGGAGAGCAGTGGGAAGACCAGGAAGAGAAAATCAGAGGAGGGGAGATCAGTTACAAAGTCAATGGATAGATGGGACCAAGGTCGCTGAGACTCGGGAAGCGCCAGGAGCTTCCCTGCTGGAGCATTCCAGGGGAGCTTGGTTTGGGCACATATGGATCAGGAGTTGACTTAGCAAGTGACATCCTGAGCCAAGGTGGGCCACCAGTACTTTTCAGCGATGAAATGGATAGTGTGAGAAATACCTGGATGTCCAGCAACGACAGATGTGTGTGCCCAGGTCAGCAGCCAATCCCTTATCCCTGTGGGAACGTAGATATGCTTGGAGGACAGTTCAGGGGTGCTGGCTCCCTCTCTGAAACCTGACGGATGTCCATATCTACGCCTCCTCACTGTCCGTATGTACTCTAGGTTCCGATGGTCATTGAGGATGATGAATGGTTCCTTGGCACCCTCCAGAAAGTGTATCCACTCCTCTAATGCCAACTTCACCGCCAGGAGCTCACGATTGCCGACGTCGTAATTCCTCTCTGCGGGGGACAGTTACCCTGTCGTTGAGACAAAACTGCCCCCGCGTCCACCTCAACCACAAAGGATAACATGGGATCTGGGTGTTTGAGCAATGGGGCGGGGGTGAAACGTCCCTTGATGAGATGAAAAGCCTCATCGGCTGCTGGGCTCCACACCATTCTACGAGGCCCACCCTTGAGGAGAGAGATGAGAGGGGCGGCGACAGAGCTGAAGTTCCTGATGAAGCGGCGTAGAAGTTGGCATACCCCAAAAAATGTTGTAACCCCTTTATGGTGGTCGGGACTGGCCATGACCTGACCGCATCTACCTTCTTGTCGTCCGTCATCACTCCCTGCGGGCTGATTTGGTAGCCTGATGAAATTGGCACTTCTCAGCCTTGATGAACAGGTGGTTAGCCAGGAGGTGTTCCAAGACTGCTCGAACGTGAGTGATGTGATCCTCCAGGGTAGCCGAGTAGACCAGGATGTCATCAATATACACGACCACCTGGCATCCGAGCATGTCCCTGAACACCTTGTTCACGAATGCCTGGAACACTGACGGAGCATTGGCTAAATCAAATGGTATCATCAAGTACTCGTAGTGGCCGGACATCGTGCTGAACGCCGTCTTCCACTCATCCCCCTCCCGGATGCGGATGAGATTGTAAGCACTCCGCAGATCCAGTTTGGTGAAGAACCTGGTCCCGCGGAGCTGTTCGATGGCTGCCAGTACCAGCGGGAGAGGGTACCGATACTTTGTGGTAATATCATTGAGTCCTCTGTAGTCAATGCACGAAGAAGAAACCAGCCGGAGCAGGGGAAGTGGACGTGCGGATGAAACCTTGTTGGGGCGCCTCTTGGATTTAATCCTCTATGGCCTGGGTCTCAGCCACAGACAGAGGGTAGATGAATCCGCGCGGAGGTGTTGCACTGGCAAGCAGGTCGATGGCACAGTCCCAGAGGCGATGAGGAGGGAGACAGGTGGCGCGGGTCTAGGAGAATACCTCCTGGAGGTCCTGGTATACCTCCAGGATGTTGAGCTGAAGGGCAACCACAGGAATCTCAACTGATGTGGAACCACAGGGGACAGGGAAGCAGGTCCTCCTGCATTCAAGTGACCAGTCTTTGATTGTCATCCTCAACCATGAAATGGTAGGGTTATGGCGTTGAAGCCAAGGGAGGCTGAGGATGATCTTGTGAACTGGTGCACTGGTAATGAAGAAGGGGATGTTTTCCTGATGAATGAACTCCACGGTGAGGGTGAGTGGTTGAGTGATGTGGGTGACGGTTCCGGATCCTAAAGGCCGACAATCCAGGGCTTGAATCGGGAAAGTAGATGAGAGCGGGTATGAGTTGATGTTAAGAGAGGAAGCAAGGGTCTGGTCAATAAAGTTCCCCACGGCACTGGAATCCACTAACGCTGTAGACACATTACATGAGGGGCAGACAGATAGTGTAATGGATACCAAAAATATCCTAGTAGACAGTGATGAAGATGGAATACTCACTCCTGCCCTAGGCGCAGGAGTCTCACGTGACCGTCACTTGGCTTTTTTGGATCCCGGATTCGGACATGCCGGACACCTCTGGAGCTTGTGCCCTCCTTGTCCACTGTACAAACAGAGCCCCAGCTGTATCCCGACGTAGGTTATCCAGACGGATGGCCATCGCAATGTGTGCGTCCAAAGTGAGGTTGTCGTCTAGACAGGCCAGTTCCGACCTCTTCACACAAACCTTTTCTAAATAGCGTACGAAGTGCCGGCTCATCCCATCCACTGGATGTTGCTACTGTCCGAAAGGTGAGCGCGTACTCAGCAGCCATCTGGTTCCCCTGACGTAAATGCAGGAGCTGCTCACCGGGGGACGATCAAATATACACTTAAACAGAGCCGTGAACCGTGCAGAGCCGTGAAATGTGCTGGCTCGCTGGGTAAACTGGTTGCAGAGTATCCTCCGCTGGATGAAGGCAACGCCTCCCGGGTGTGTTTGAGACGTTGCACACTGTGAAGAGCCTCCTCCATAGCCGATCCCAGTTGTGCCAGCTGGTCATGGTGTTAACATAGAACTGTTCATCGACCGTCTGAAAGATATTGGGAAATGCGCTCTACAAACTAAATATTATTATTATTATTATTATTATTATTATTATCACTATAATAAAGACAGAAAAATACAGATGTTAAAGCTAAATTACATAAAGGAATATTAGTGGGAATATAGCGATAATATAAACAAGAGAAATTAGAATGAGTGCCTTCAGAAAGTATTCATACCCCTTGACTTATTCAGGAAGTATTCATACCCCTTGACTTATTCAGGAAGTATTCATACCCCTTGACTTATTCAGGAAGTATTCATACCCCTTGACTTATTCAGGAAGTATTCATACCCCTTGACTTATTCAGGAAGTATTCGCACCCCTTGACTTATTCCAAAAAATTGTGTTACAGCTTGAATTCAAAATTTATGAAATATGATTTTTTTCTCAACCATCTACACAAAATACCCCATAATGACAAAGTGAAAACATATCACATTTACATAAGTATTCACACCCCTGAGTCAATACTTTGTAGAAGCACCTTTGGCAGCAATTACAGCTGTGAGTCTTTCTGGGTAAGTACCTAAGAGCTTTCCATACCTGGATTGTGCAACATTTGCCCATTATTCTTTTCACAATTCTTCAATCTCTGTCAAATTGTTTGTTGGTCAATCCTAGACAACCATTTTCAGGTCTTGCCATAGATTTTCAAGCAGATTCAAAATTATAAATCGTCCACTCAGGAACATTCACTGTCATCTTGGTAAGCAACTCCAGTGTAGATGTTGCCTTTTTTTTTAGGTTATTGTCCTGCTGAAAGGTGAATGTCTCCCAGTGTCTGGTGGAAAGCAGACTGAATCAAGTTTTCCTCTAGGATTTTGCCTGTGCTTAGCTCCATTCTGTTAATTCTTTATACTGAAAAACGTCCCAGTCCTTAAAGATTACAAGCATACATATAACATGATGTAGCCACCACTATGCTTGAAAATATGGAGAGTGGTACTCAGTAATATGTTGTATTGTATTTGCCCCAAACATACACTTTGTATTCAGGACAAAACGTGAATTGCTTTGTCACATTTTTTGCTGTATTACCTTAGTGCCTTGTTGCAAACAGGATGCATGTTTTGGAATATTTTTATTCTGGGCGGCAGGTAGCCTAGTGGTTAGAGTGTTAGGCCCGTAACTGGAAGGTTGCAGGATTGAATCCCCGAGCTGACAAGGTAAATCTGTCGTTCTGCCCCTGAACAAGGCAGTTAACCCACTGTTCCTAGGCTGTCATTGTAAATAAGAATTTGTTCTTAACTGACTTGCCTAGTAAAATAAAGGTTAAATAAAAAAAAAAATAAAAAAAAAAATTCTGTACAAGCTTCCTTCAGGTTAGTATTGTGGAGTACAATTACTACACTGATCCATCCTCAGTTTTCTCCTATCACAGCCATTAAACTCTTTAAAGTTTCTCTCCGGCATCTGAGTTAGGAAGGACACCTGTATCTTTGTAGTGACTGGGTGTATTGATTTACCATCCAAAGTGTAATTAATAACTTCACCATGCTCAAAGGGATATTCACTGTCTGCTTTTTTTTTTTTTTTTATCCATGTACCAATTGGTGCCCTTCTTTGCCTCCCTGGTCTTTGTGGTTGAATCTGTATTTGAAATTCATTGCTCGACTGAGGGACCGTACAGATAATTGTATGTGTGGGGTACAGAGATGAGGAAAAAAAACATTTAAACACTATTATTGCACACAGAGTGATTGCAACTTATTATGTGACTTGTTAAGCCCATTTGTACTCCTGAATCTATTTATAATTGCCATAACAAAGGGGTTGCATACTTATTGATTCAATACATTTTAGCTTTTCATTTTTTATGAATTTGCAAAAGTTAAAAAAAAAACCCAACATAATTCCACTTTCATCTACTTTAAATTCAGGCTGTAACACGTGTCACAACCTGGCTCTTAGATGGTGACAAGCAAAGGAGTCCACACATTGGCAGTTAAGGAGTAACATAAATATTTATTAAATAACTAACAAAGTATAAAACTACAACGGAAAACTAACCTGTGAAGTGTGAAAGTAGGCATATGAGGGGTGTAATGGAGATGCATGGATGAAGTTAAAATGTGTGTGTTGAAGGGTGCACCTCATCAAAAAGCATAATCAACCAAATCAAAATGGTGCTCGTGGAGAGAGAGTGCCAAGACTGGGCACCAGGAACTTTGATCTCCTAGTTGATCCCAAACCCAGGTGCAACTTGTCATCTTAACGACCCAATTAGCTCCACCTGTCCCCAATCTGCAAACAAAGACACAAACACAGAGAAGGAGGCAGGGAGAGCGAGAGGGACGTAACACACAACAAAATGTGGAAAAACGTTTTGAATGCACTGTATTTGAAAAGCCTCAAATTGAAAAAGAATACAATGAGAAGAAGCCGCCCACGTGTTTCTTAAAATGTCTCTTGTGCAAAAATAAATGTGTGATTGGAGAAAGAAAACAAGTAGGCTGCCAGTACGGTGAAATAAACGTTAGTGAACTATTTACAGAAAATATAAACAAATTAATACATATAGTAGCAAATCAGCCTGAATATCAGGACGCACAACTGCAATGCATTTCGACCACTAATTCATATGCACATTGCATCTGAAACTGTTCTTTAGAGAGTGCAAGCCCTGTCTCCACGAAAAGTGTGTTTAGGGCTCCATCTATGTTCATTCCACCTAGGGCTATTGATCCAGCTGTGGATACGTACTACAGACTGGTGCGTAAAGACATATCCAAGGTCTCATGAGTCTTCTCTACTACCCCCTGTGGATTGGCCAAGTACCCCCATTGTTCTATAAGACTGAAGCACTCAGGCAACTGATTGATCAGACGTTCTATAAGAGTCTTACTACAAACCACCACTTAACTTGGCTGTAATCGAACCGAGTGTGACTGAGGGCATGCACAATAGTCATATCACCAAAAGAGAACACAGATTATTGGTGAGTAAAAACAGCTCCATGCTGGTAATCTGCAGTCCCTAAAATACTGTTTAATTATCTAAATCTCCAAAGGGACAGGACAAATCTTCTTTGCGATATCAGACCAGGTTTGATAGAAGACATGAAGATCTCTGCTTGGCTTAAAATGCCCTGATTGGTAAATATTCCCCTGTGTATTGTGACACTTTTGTTTACCAAAGACCCCACAATTAGACATTAATGAAACTTCTTACTGCTAATAAAAAGGACATTATTGTCCAAATAATCTGTCCGTAACTTGAAACGTTTCAAATGGCATAATCAGTATTTATTATTATTATTATTATTATTATTATTATTAGTAGTAGTAGTAGTAGTAGTAGTAGTAGTAGTGTTATTATTAGTGCTACTACTGCATGAGGCTATAAAACTGCCACAGCAAGTTGATCCCTGCAATACAAGGATTTATTTTGCAACCTGTCCACCAAATCCATCCATTACGCACAGTTCTCCCTCTCAAATATTTCAAATCAATATTTTTGGCTTTGCCTTATCATCAAATTAATAGGTTGTTATCATCGGTTCTATTAAAAATCGGATAGCTTCCTTATGTTTCAGTAAACCATTAGCCATCACTTCAAAGATTAAACAAAGGGTCATCATGAAAGTTAACTATCTTTTCATTTTATTTCTTGATTAAATTAATTTTTTCCTGTTATTGTGAACAGTAGGCTATAACAAGTTAAACCCTTAAATTGAAGGCCTATCAAAAAACTATTTTTGTAGACAATTTTGGTATGCTAATAAAAGCATGTTGTTCGAAGCATAAACCAGCGTATTATCTCTGAAGTTAATTTATTTATTGGCGATGTATACTTTAAATGTACGCTTAGGCTACACTATTCTGTCCCCATAATGTTTGGTTCCACATATACCTCGTTTCCACCAAAAAATAACTGGTTCGGAACTGGTGCTGGTTCAAAGTTGATTCAAAGTTGGTTCAACTTGCGAACCTTCTCAGAACCTGTTTGTTTTTCCACTGACTAGAGAGCCCAGCGAACGACGTCGTTACGTCACTGTGTACGTCACCATAAGTCTTAGCTTTCCCAGAAACGGATGGATGGATGGATGGATGGATGGATGGATGGATGGATGGATACTTTATTGATCCCCGAGGGGGAAATTTCTTTGTCAAGCAGCTACAACAACAAAACACAGGGCAGGTGCAAAATGCCACAACGAAAGTACACAAAAGACAGATACACGATACATGATACATAGAGCGGCAGAATGAAAAAGTATAGAAATACAAGATATCTGGAGTGCAAAAAAAAAGCTATAAAAAGACATTGCATAGTATGGGTGGTTGGCTGAATATGTACACTATACATTGGTGGATGTTGGATGGTTAACTATACTATACAGGTTGATGGCAGAGAAATACTTCAGTAGCTAAAAATGCATATGATATGAGCGAGGGTAATAATAGTTTACTTAATAGACAGACTGGCTAAATGAACAGGTAAGTGAATATTTTGCATGGTTAAATTAGCTGTACAGGTAAATATAGAATTATATTTACAGATAACTGCGCCAACTTCAAGCATAACAATTACAATGGCGGACTACATCGTCTTTCTGCAAATGTTTCTCCTGTCTTTGCGAATCCATCTTTCTTCAATCGTTGTACTATCTTTCTACTAGCGCTGTGTTTTTAGCAGTGGCGGTCACAACCTTTCCCGTTGTGTTGTTGGTCACAATAACCCCGCCCCCAGCCCCCGACGTAAGCATGACGTGATAAAAGAACGGTTCTAGTCCAGCAAAGAGTTGGTGCCTCTTTGGAACCAATTTTCCTGGCCGAGAACCGGTTCTTTGGCTGTCGAAACACAAAGTACTGGTTCGCGAGTAGGCACCGGCTCCGAACCGGTGGAAAAGGGGTAATAGAACCCTTTTGGGTTTCATGTAGAACCCTCTGTGGAAAGGGTCCAAAGGAACCAAAAGGGTTCTACCTGGAAACAAAAAGTGTTCTTAAAAGGGTTCTCCTATGGGGAGAGCTGAAGAACCATTTTGGGTTCTAGATGGCTCCTTTTTTCTAAGAGTGTGCTGTTAAAGTGCTCACATATGCTACTTCTCTGCCAGAGCGCGAGGTAACTAGTTCTACCGGTAAATGCTGAGCAAATTCCCTTATGCTATCACGTTACCTCCCAACACTGATTCTATTCATGGAATTTAATTAAACATTTAATTCTAGCTCACAATCAAAGACGGCTGTGTATTCCCTCCAGCAGTGGTGAAGTGTGGGCCTATGACTATGTAGCCTTGTGACACTGTCCTACTGCACTCGGTGCCGGTCCGTACTTAAATGTAATAGATTTATTCCCTTTTATGTATGAAAGGAGCTGATACTGGCCTTTATTGTTTATTTATTGCTGACATTATAGCTTAATTAAATTGATTGATATTATTGTTTTTATTCGAAGAAAAACAAAAATAAATTTTAGAGTAGCCTATGTATTGCCTACCTAAAACATCTGTTAATACATTTGAAGTTCTTCAAAATAGAAGCGACGTATCCCATTGATAGAAAGTAGAATATAAACTAGTGGGTGTGGTCACAATAATTAAAAGAATAGTGATAAAGAATAGTGATAAAGGAAATGAAAAAATGCTAGGCAGAGCTTGTGGCTGAGCAGTACCAAAGCTAAACTGGAGAAGGCATTATTTTTTTAAATCTGCTTGAATTACGCTCTGCTCCTCCACACTCCACACTCACCCACTTACATGCTCTGGCATTCAAAGCAGCCTTGCTTTAGGCTACCAAAGAACTGTCAATGAATAATCATATCAATGGGTGGAATCAGTGAATGAATGGGTGCAGCAACCATTACACGGTCTGACAAGCTGCATAACAAATGAGGCCTAATAAGACAAAAATAACAATTAGGTTGTTCAAACCAGATACTAAGTCATTCAAAGGACTAGGTATCTCGTTGAACAACTTGGTATCTCGTTTGAACAACTCACAAAAAAAAGAAGTACAGTGTATATATTTTTTACTTTCGTTCAAACGAGATACTAAGTCGTTTAAATGAGGTACTAAGTTGTTAAAACAAGAATAAAAAAAAAATAAAAAAAGATGACTTGGGCTTCAGGGCTTCTGTACTTCCATAACATTCCTTATATTAATCCGCGAGAGAAATGTCAAGCTGAAAACTATGTTCTGTAGCACTTCGTTGCTGATCCGACAGGTACAATGTATTTAAAGGAAAGGGTCAGCCTACTTAATGTTAATACACTCACGTCGGCTTATTATATTGTGAACTACTGATGCCATTTGTTCAATAGTAGATTCATACACTCTTTAATTAGGCATATTTTTAACAGCCAAAGAATGCACATGAATGAAGAGGAAAGTACAGTACTCTGGCTTTGGTGCCTCATATTGTCATTTAGAGTGGTCGTTATTGTGCTGTGAGAAGGTATTTGAACAGGATGTTTGTCTTCTATGGGAAAGATTGAATGTCACAGGTTTATACATTGCTTATGTTTTTCTTTTCTTATTTAGTGTTTTTAGTAGGTGTAGGTGTGCAGCATTCAGATAAATGTAGGGGCCCGAGGGGGAAACATTAGAATCCAGAATCACACATAGACCTGATGTCTGATGTTTTCCCACTTCTCTGAAAGTACTATTCTTCCCCTTTCTCCAAACAGCCCCAATGTTTGTTTTTCTGAAGGCGGGGGTCCAAGGGAGTCATTAGGTAAGCTGCACTGTGTACAGATATGAGGAGAGGGTTTTGAAAACAAGACTGGAATGTGTGTGGGAGGGGTTATTGGGGACAGGAGTACATCAATAGTTCTGAAGCTACTGTTTCAGAGCTTAGGCTTCTCAATGCCATTACTTAAGCATTAATAACATTGTTATTCAAGGGGCTCTGGTCAAAAGTAGTACACTATGTAGGGAATAGGGTGCCACTTACCTCTCCTCTCCAGCCCAACGACGTAGTCTACCCAGAAAAATCGAATAACTATTTGTAGAGCCTATGCTTGATGTACACTGATGTAATGCTATGTTCGACACTCTCTGCCAGTGTGCAAATGCTTCAAAGTCAAATGTACATGTTCCTCACAAAAGGCTAATATGATATTAAGCGTTAATACAAGATGTTAAAAGTACTTGTAGTTAAATGAAGTGTTCATCAGTGGTTTGATTTAAAGACTAATTGGAGAAGTGCTATTAACTCATTGGAGCTGTGACAGGACTGTCATCAGTCTACTCCCCCTAGTACAGTAGAGCAAGCTTTCTCTGCCTACTGGATAACACTGTGGGAGGCACTGCTGCTAGCATTATCAAACCTAACTACCTTCCCTGACTTGAGAACCCCTTTTGGAACACAATGTGACTGTGACCCTATTGATTGTGTCCTCTGAGTGTAAAAATGCACAGCACAGTAATAGATGCATGCACAGTGATACACAGAACTCTGTGGCGGTCCTACTCATGTGACCTTCGTCTATGTGCTTAGATAACACTACTCTTCGGACTCTCTTTACTGTACAGGGTGGTGCACATTCACTCGCTACTCTGGCCCGAGACACAATGTAGAGCGGACAATGCTTCTTCATTTGTATTGTCACCTACTGCCTTGACGGTGTATTTCATCTTCTTTTCAAAAGAGCTACTAATTAGATGTTTTTCCTCCTTGTGATGTTCCACAGACTGCTCTGTAGAGTGCCATGTTGCGCTGGCCTAGTGTCTATTCACAAGAACAATGACAAATCAAAGTATTTCTAATCTAAAGAGAAATGAATAGATAATTAGATATAACTTTTTAAGTTAAATTCAATCATATGTTTTAATGAGTTCACTTTGGAAGATTCATTCCTATTAACCACTCATATCTCACCTCTTTCTCTTTCTCTCATTCTCTCTCTTGCAGTACACACACATCCTTTCCTCTCTCTGTCTGTTTTGTCCTCTCTCTCTCTTGTCTTTGCTGTCTGACTTGTTAGCTGTGTGACAGGCTTTTAGTGGAGGGGATTTGTCAGATTAACCAGGGCCACCCCATCATCGGAGCCATCCCCAGTGAGGCGTCTGTCTGCCTGCCATTTGCCTGTGCTGTGCTGGCTGGAGCTCCCCTGCTGTGCTGTTCCTCAGTGTCACACATTCACCGGGCCATTGAGCCATCAGAGGCGTCAGCGTACAGCCCCAGTCTTATCTCCTGCTGTAATAACTGTGCCCACTCAGGCAACTCCATCTCCAAGGCAATTTCCCAACTCACTACCCTGGTTTAGGGGTCCGAGGAAAGGGTACTCATGTATGTGTATGTGTATTTAAATGTTTACTTGTTTATGTATTTATTCACTGTGTTCTTTGGCATGTTTGTTCATGCAGAGCTCAGGCGTGTTAGAGGCACTTTATGGATTTGTAACTGGCCAAGTGCTCTGTCAGCCGAGAAACGATCAAAGGTGGATGACTTTGAAAAACCCAATGAATCACACGTACATACACATACAGACAGAAAACACACACACACACACACACACACACACACACACACACACACACACACACACACACACACACACACACACTAGAAAGGCACAGCAGGAACTTCTTCCTCTCTGACTAGTCTGTCTGGGCCTTGATTGTTTCCCAAACAGCAGTAACCGCATAAGATTGGATATGCAGTACTTAGAGATTGATCTGCGTTAAGCAGAGATTGTTGTGGTGAGTCATTACGGATGCAGTGTGCTTTTGCTGGCTGTTGTACTTCTGGCAGCCATTCTGTTGTACTTGTGTCATTAGAAAGTAAAGGATCAGACGCTAAGCTCTTGGGTTTAGATTTGGTGTGACAACTCAACATGGCTGCTATAGAGCGTAGACCGTAATCAGGAAACTAAGAGTGCTTTGTGAAAGCTATTTGATCAACACCACTCAAATGTATGAGTAGAGACGGATGTGATAGTAGCTAACAGCCTAAAGGCACAGAGGAGAGTCTTTGATCAAAGGTGGAGAGGTTTGTTTACTTTGCATAAGGCACTTGGAAATGACTCAGCATAACAGCGCTGTACACTCAGTCAAAAGCCTAGTGATTGGACCGGGAGGATTTTACTGTGATTCCTCCATTTGGTTTGTATAACTGACTGTCAACATAAAACTAGTTAATCTGTAACAAAGAATTTATGAAAAACGGTTCATGAATTTCAATGGTGTGTATGTTACTGTCAGACAGTGTGTATGAGCATGTGTGTGAGCCTCCTTGCTCCAGTCAATTTAGGAATTGTGATAATCAGGCTTTACTATCTATAGAACAGAGCAGAAATGACTGCTAGATTAAGGCACTTCGGTATTTGGTCCAATCCGACATTTAATCTCAATCCGCTGTATTGGACTGCAGAAATTCTCTGACAGGAAAAGCAATCTTCTAACAGGAAAATCAAGTTCTCTAAATTTGTTCAGATTCCAAAATCTACTATAGTATCCTAATACTCTGTGCTTCTGTGTACAAATCTAATATCTGATTTATTTATTTTTTTACTCATATAACATAGTTACGATAAGCACCATGATCTGGACATAAAGTCTGAGGTATTTCTTAGTGATAGCGGCATGCCAGGTGGGTTGTGGTGAGGGGAGCATTGGGACTGCATTTAAATAGCTATTTTCCTTCAGTAATTTCAAAATGTCTGACAGCTCCATAGCTTGAGTGGAATGTGATCACACCAGAAGGACATCTTGTTAGGTCTCCAGGGCAATCTTCTACATAATGGATCCCAGGCCCAGCAATGATGAAATTCTTATTAGTCTAGTTGACTACAGCTTATATTATACACCCCCCCCCCCCCCCCCCCCCGTTTTAACTGTGGTTAGAAAATTATTACTCAGAAAATCAGCTGATAGATTCCACCAGTTGCTTGTATTCAGTATCTGCTCATGTTCAACTCAAATAGTTTTTACTTTACCTCTGGCACATAATCTTACACATAGTAATTTCATCGTATGATATGATATTTGATGTCAGTACAAGCCTATAAATTTCACATGGGTTACCAGAGCTAGAGACCACATCCATTAAACTTTTCCCTGCTTGCTCTAACACACTCTTGGTTTGGCCCTGTAGGGTTAAAGATCCAATTACCAGACTGGCAGATTCCCTATAGTGCTTTAGATGTCACAGATGTCATACTCTCCCAGGTTGGACACCGAACACCTCAATCCAACACATTTGCATGCTGGGAGGGTTCCAGGGATGATACAAATTGTGATTTATAGGATGGCTCTGACGTTAATCTCTGATTGATCGGTAAATTGAGTCTTATAAATGAGTTATTTCCTGTGCGGTACATTGACTAGTTATAAAACCGTCCTTCTTCACTAAATCCCTATTTAATGTTTCTCTCTCAGCTCTCACGTGTTCTCCTCACATTTGCCTGTATTGAAATATTAAGGAGGGTACCAGGAAACAATATGTCTACTGGGAAATTAGATGACAGTTTTTGGCAAAGAAGGTTTAGAAGAAAAAAAAATGTTGAAGCCAGACTATAACTCTTTGTGTCAGTGCTTTATTGGCAAGTGGAGAAGTCGATGTCAGCCTTTTTTTTTTATATCCTAAAGTTAAACATTACAGAAATAGCTAGGCCACCTTTCCACTCACACCTTTCCCTCAATGTGGCAGGATATTTCAGTTGAGTCATTTAGGATTTGTTCCTATTTTAAGTCCAACCTAGATGAGTTTGAAGTGCTCTGTGGCGCTGCAATCTGTTTCTGCCTCTCTCATCCTTCCTTTTTCTTACTGACGTAGAGTTTGAAGCATTTGTCGACAGCCTACAATAAGTGGATTATTGGGGACACATTTTAATGAGCTAGGGAGAGAATCCCAAATGCATGGTGAGAGGACAGCAGTCATGTTTTATGCTGCACATTGAGCAAATTAATCAATAGACTCATTAATGAAAGAAACACCTGTTGTAAACACAGGCACAGATAAACAGCTGTTGTCTTTATCACAGACCATGAGAACAGGTTTTCTGTTGTCTCTGTTCTTTTGTACTTCAGTGTACTTCCATGTATAAAACAATCTGCTCTCTTGAAAATCAACATGTATGCTTTTCTAACTTGTCTGGTGTATTTCAAGTAGGGGCCTATTGTTTGACTTTAAACACTATTTGACGGTTTAGTATACTGCAGATACCCGAATACCTGAATAGATACCAGACTATTGTGGAATAAGGCTCCTCTTATAGCTCACTTACAAATCACTCAAACGCCTGATAATATTTATACCCAAAATTGAAGTGAAAAGGCCCATGGTTTGGTGTATCTGGGCCCTGGAATACAATCTGAGGCTGGAAGTCTTCCAGTCAATCATCGGGAGCCAAACCTGGGGGAAGTGAAGAGAGCTGGAGACCATCCAACTGCTTCTTCTCTCGTTACTGTGGGGCTCCATCAATATCACATTGGCATAGACTGTGGTTTCCTGTAGCTTTAATTCACTTTCCTCTCCCCCACTGTAGAACACGCCTGTCTGTTCATTCACAGAGATGGCACATCGGACCAGGTCTGAATATGAGTCTTGCTGCCATCTGTTCATGGGACTCACACCGAAGGTGTAGGCGGAGAGGATTACTCACTTTGGCCTGTTAATATTTTAGGGAAAGGGAAGTACTAGTTTCAGTGCCTTCAGAAAGTATTCACACCCCTTGACTTTGATATTTTGTTGTGTTACAGCCTGATTAAAAAAATGTATTAAATTCTCTCCCATCTACACACAATACCCCATAATGACAAAGTGTAAACATGTTTTTTTTTTGTTGCATATTTATTGAAAATAAAATACATAAATATTCACTCCAAATTGAGCGAGGTGCATCCAATATCCTTTAAAACATAATGGCACAAATAATGATACCGATTGGCCTATAGGTGGCACTGTTATGAGCAGTCTCACCCTCATATCCACCGGACCATATAAAACGTTGTATGTAGGTGTCTTTCCTCATTCTGAAAAAATGTGGCTGTAATTGCCTCCAAAGGTGCTTCTACATAGTGAGAATACTTATGTAAGTGAGAGATTTCTGTTTCATTTTTTAATAAATTTGCAAAAATTTCTAAAAACATCTTTTCACTTTGTCATTATGGGGTATTATGTGTAGATGGGTGAGAAAACAAATCCATTTAATTTTCAATTCAGGCTTTAACACAATGAAATGTGGAATAAGTCAATGGGTATTAATACTTTCTGAAGGCACTGTATGTCTGCCTTTTCATCTACTATGGTGTGTGTGTGTGTGTGTGTGAAACCCTGCCTCTGAAGTTTGTTTGTACCTGTATGCGGGACTTGTTGGGTTGAAGCCCTGGAAGTGTTTGTCGGCTGCTTATCTGCTCAGGTGGCTCATGTGGAATCAACATGGTCCTAAAGGGTATATTCACTCAAAGCCCGGAATTTATGCAATTCCCTGTGGAAACCTGTCAATCACCGAGTCACCAGGTGGAAAGATGTGCAGGAATAGGGAGGAGGAGGGAAGTGTTCAGAGAAGTAGCTATGAGCAAGAGACTACCGTGTAGCGCCAGATGAGACAGACCTCCTTAAAGACGTTTCTCTCTACCTACCTACCTCCCTCAGTAGTGTTGCCTTGCTTGTTCAACTAAGTTTGTGAGGCATAGTAATGTCAGTGTTCTGATTTTATTTATGGTTGTTTTGATGTGTTGCAGTTCAAACTGTGTGCCTCACAGTAACTTGTGTTGAAATTCAGGTCAGGCTCCAAACACCTGCTTCCTTGCTAGGGATTCACCGCAAAGCTGATTCAAAGGGAATGTCAGAAAATGTTAGACAACCTACAGCAAAGCTGATTCAATGGGAATGTCAGAAAATGTTAGACAACCTATTGTCATTCTCTATATGCGTTCTTTTTATATGGTCAAATAACTCAAACATAGATTGGTACTTTCTTTCTTATTTGGAAACTAGAGGCCATGACTAACTATGTTAAAAATAATGTCACTGCCGCTGTTATAAGCAGTCTCACCCTCATATCCGCCGGCCTATTTGAAACGTGGTATGTAGGTATCTTTCCTCATTCTGAACAAATTTGGCTCAAGGACCCATAAGGTCTGTCTGGATAGCCAATGTCCATCTTGGACATTTTTGAAAACCTTTGAAAAACTTCTCACATATGGTATGTAGGCCCATGGTACATCTCTTAACTTAGTCTGAGAAAAGATCAGGAAATCCAATTTTGCGTGTCTATTTAAATCCCCTTCACAATGGCCTATAAACTTGAAACTGTTTAGGGTCATCAAAGACATTACCATGATGAACCATATGAAAAGTTTGTCATTGATATCTTAAAAAAGAAGGAAACTATAAACAATTCAGTTTTTTGGACTATGTAACTTTAACACTTAAAATACATAATCATAAAAAAAGTCTGATTCACTCCAGATTTGTTTTTTGGACTCACAATAGTCCCTAAAGAGTTAGAGAAAATAACATTCAAAGATGGCCACACTATACCAGTAGATGCATATTAACACATACGCAAAAGGTGTGTTCCTCTGCTCAGATGTTGCTGACGCCAGACATACAGTATCTAACAATGCCGAGATAGGTATTTTAAGTATAAGCTAACCACAGCGATCTGTCAGTCGATGACACAGTTGATGACATGGCACGCAACCATTGGTTGATGCATGCAACGTCTCAGCAGTTGAGCGTGACCCAAGTCATTTATATCCGTTGGATGATTGGTTGAGGCTTCTTGGGTGTGTGACGTCACTCCGAGCCCTTACCAACACACAAAACATGCCGGACAGTTTCTTTCACCTCGGATCTTAAACCAGTATTAACTACCAATTTTCATGACAGCTATCTTAAAATTAATAGACAAATCTAGCATAACCACACCCCAATAACATTGTCGCAGAGGAGGGCTTGCTAGCTAGCTACGGTGTTTGTCATCTCGGCCATTATTTTGTAAAACAGCTCAGCTAGCTAGCATGATGCTAATTTTTGGCGCCAGCTAGCTAACGCGTTGGATAAACTGCTTCAAGGCTCGGGAGCTCATGGGGATTAAGGAGCCAGCAGGCTACAGTATGTCTTAACATGTTCCCGTTGGGGGAAATGAAACAACAGAGCCCCTTTCCTTTTCAATGAAGGGAAGTGAAGTGGGCTGGGGGACCATTGGTCTATGCAAGTATGGGCGAAGGGATGTGAACAGGGTGGGACCAAAGTTGGGGAAAGCTTTATGCAAATACTCACTTGACCAATCGAAGCTCACTATACGGTGGCTTCCAGACCCTACTGGATTGGGTGTTGATACCTAGCACTACCTCGCTTGCTTGCTAGCTTGCTGGCACCCACACAAGGCTGAAGCTAGTATGGCGAGGCGGAATACAAGTGCTAGTTAAAACATACCATTATATGATTCCACAATGGGCAACAAGAACTAGCTAATAGAACTGAACCGATGGACATGTGGCAATGAAATGTGGTATGTCCTTAGAAGCTGTGTGAATAGAAAGTCACTGCTACCTTCGATGTATGCACCAGACCAGTTTGTGGCACTATAGATGTCATTGGTACCAGTGGCACCATAGGATACTAGAGCAATAACTATTGATCAAGTGGACTTGTTTGATTCAAAATATGCAGACAAACAATGTGAAATATTGTGATCAGTATAGGTGCATAATCACATATTGTTGCCCTATTATGTTGTCTGAACTTTGTGAAAAGTGGATATTTTATTCGGTAAAATGAGAAGCCGGAAGTTGTCTTGTGTCCTATCTGTCATCCTGTGAACCCTGTTTTTATGTTGTGCTTCTGTGACACCATAGAACGCTATTGGAATGGCTCACAAAACATTTATCCTGCTGGCATTGTCATTGTGGAGGAATAGCACATCATTGTTGCTACAAAGGGAAGATAGTCAAAGCCTCATTATTTTAGTCAAATAAGTTTGGTACCTACTACCTATAGATCTCTATTCTGAATTTACATACACACACACACACACACACACACACTAACTCAGAGACGTGATTTCATGTTGATGAAGGCGTGGTGCATATTGTATACTAGATTTGCTTTTTTGTTTTAACTTTTTTGAGAAGGGAAACGGTTTGAATATTATAATAGATTGTTTTCTATGAAATATTAAGACCATTTTAAATTTTGAATAGACTATAATGGGCATGCATATTTTCCATTAATTTAATGTTGGAAAGATCTGATGTCAGTTTCCCTCAGTTCTGTTACTACATGAACCGTATACACAAACCACTGTGACCCACAGAGGATAGCATAGGTAAATGGATGCCGTCTAAGAGTGACATGTAGTACCTGGAAACAAAGATATTGTTTGATTTGGTTCTGTAATGAGACTCTTCTTCACCTAGGCAGCGTTTCCCGTGTAATTGAAATGGCATGCAAACTGTTGTCTACACACAAGTCATTTGCATTTTGCATGCCTACTTTAGTACCATCCAATCAAATGTGGTTCTCTGTGTAATTACAACTCACAAATAACCGCCCAGACAAAAACATAAACTTCCACTGTGTTCACCATGGTTACCAATACAAATGTTATACAGCTGAGATCAATGGAGCACAGGATGGGATTCTATTATCACTCTGTTTCTGCCTAAGGTTGATCCCACCTCATTTTTTATCTCTTGTGGTTGAAACCAGCTGTTATTTTTACCGTCAGAGCATCAATTAGAGCATAAAAAAGGCAGAGGTAATTGTGTTTAGGCTATCACTTAAGAGGAGAGGAAACAGACCCCTATTCATTTGTCTGAGCAAACCATCGCTTGAATTATTTAGCATTACCTATTTGATCGATGCCAGAGAGCAGTACTCCTCTGGTACGATATGAGTGTCCGGATTCCCCCTTTATTATTCATGAGAGGGAGGAGAAAGAGTGTGTGTTTGAGACAGAGACAGAGAGAGAGACTCCAGCTCATCACACACTTTAATTGGCAGTATAGCTCATAAGGAGATACAATGGCTTTGATTATCCTGGAGATAGCACTTGCATGAAAATCAGTGTAGTAATGAGTGATTAATAGTCAATTAGCATTGTTTATTTGTATGCCTTAGTGCAGGAGTATTTAACTGCGGACCACAGGTACTGCAGGGGGTCCGCAAATATCAACAGAATTAACGGATTTTGAATTACATTACATACCTACGGTAACAAAAAGAAAACAATATCTTATTTCGAATGATGTCAACTTTATTTCCCAACTCCAAATATTGGGCAAATTACACTCATTGGAGCCAATTACACTCACTGGAGTATCTGAAATAGGCTTTGAAAAAGCACCCGCGAATAAGCTACCAGTACGGCAAGTGCCGCTAGCTGCTGTTAAGATTTCTTGACTTACATTTCTGCCAACACATGGCAAACCTTTGCTTAACCAGCTAAACAGCTGCGATTAGCGAAAATTAGTTTGGAGTTACCTTTCTAGCTAATAGGCTATGTTAGAGTTTTCACTTCCTCTTCCAATTATAATGTGGGGAGGTCAAAATAATGAAAAACAATTTTCCAAATCTATTCATTTTAAAATGTTGATTACTTCTCCATATCATATTATTTTTTTGCTAACGTATGATGGGTTTCTGTGAGTTGTCAGTTTGCTCAAAGGCACATGGACATGTATTTTATTATTATTTTATTTGTATTTTCTTTAGTCAGTTAAGAACAAATTCTTATTTACAATGATGGCCTACACCGGCCAAACTCGGACGACCTGGGCCAATTGTGCGCCGCCCTATGGGACTCCCAATCACAGCCGATTGTGATACATGCTTGAATCGGTATCTGTAGTTACGCCTCAGGCCACTTTCGCCACTTGGTAGCAGATTCTCGGCATTTCGGGCTTTTCCAAGATAAAAAGCTCTCTTTCACACACACATGCAGGCACGCACACATTTCGTGGTACACCTGTTGTATTCGCCGCTCATGACAAATTAACATTTGATTTGACATTGTGTATGCTCTGCATGAACCATTGTATATGGAGGAGGATAGATCATGTGAGGATTGATAGTGCAGCACTAACAGCATGTACCCTTAGACACCCCTGTGCTCAAAGTTCAAATACATGGAATTTGTATTTTCTCATGTACCAACCCAGCAGTGTGCAAAGTCCCTTGTGCAAATACTGCAAAAGCTACATAAGCCATGGACTTGCTACAGTATAACCCTCAAGGGTTTAGGCCAGTAGCTTGATTTCTCTCCCTTACATTGATCACTTACTCAACTCTCCTCCACTCTGTCAATCAGCCCATGAGTCTATACTATAATGTATTGTCTGTAGTTCCTTCATACTGCATATAACACACTCATACTGTGTGCAGTAGCAGTGGTGGATAAAATCAATGGGGAAGCCAAGCCAAGAAAAAAAGACATGATAATTGCGTTGTTTGCTCTATAACCTGTTATTTCATATGCCTTGCCACCGTGATATGTAGGCCAAAAGGTCAAAACAATAAGAAGACAGTGGCAGAATAACTTAAACCACACCTGTGTTTCATCATCTGTCCGGTGGAGTCCACAAAGCATATTGTATGTAACAAACAGTTCCCCTACAGCATGTTCAATCAAGTTAATGTTTCCAACATTTTCAGACTACTAAACAACTATTTAGAGTCACAGCAAGTCGCAAAGAGCTGCTTCCACTAGTCCAGCAACATTTCAACATCATCAAATCACCTATGATTTAACACTGTGACAACTAAAAGATTCCAAAAACAATTTAGTCCAATCAACGTAAGCTAAGTATAATGTTTTTGTCCATGGCACTGATTTATGTGTGTAAGTAGAAATAAAATGTTTACTTATGCCAATGCTATCCTCCTCTCTTTCATGTTGTCGAAACGGTCTATGACTCTGAAATACACACTTTTATTTTTTGTTGTCCTAGCTACCTGGCTAAAATGCTTGCTTACTAGCCTGACTTCCTTTCATGAGCAACGATTAGCCAGCTAGTTAACATTAGCATATTACATTGGATCAAAATCGCTGTTATAATCATTGGCTAGTACGGAGAAGTAAAACCAAGTCTAAATCCCTATCTCCACCCATGGCTTATTTAGGAAGGGACAATTTTAGCTAGCAACAAGATGCAAAAATGTGAATTCTTTCTGTCAATGACATTTGGCTTTTAGATGTGATGTGATTGGTTCGAAGCCAACTCCAAACGGGCTTCCCTTGACTTTCTTTTGGTGCACCAGGATCGTTACAGTTGAGCTCACTCAGTTTAGCTCAATGCTGATCGGCTATTATTGTATAAAATAAAATAAATATATCAAGGGAAGCCAAATGCACGCTGGCTTCCCTTGCGTTCAATGCAACGCGCGGCTACAATATCATACTCTTTTTGACCAGACAGCATCAGATAGATGGGCTACACATACAGAGACAGAGGGGCGCTGTTTCACTCGATCGGATGCTTTCTCTGATGAGATACATTCAGCCTCTTGTGAATTGAAGGAAAATTATGAAACACAGAGAGATGAAAGATACATTATTTTATATGCTTTTTTCTTTGTCCATTTTTGGGGGAAGCCTGGCTTTCCTTGGCACCCATGAATACACGCCATTGACTGTAGGGAAAGTGGATATCTAGTCCGTTGCACAACTGAATGCATTTAACCGAAATGTGCCTTCCGCATTTAACCTAACCCCTTTGAATCCGAGAGGTGAGGGAGGCTACCTTAATCAACATCATCGGTGCCCGGGGAGCAGTTGTTGTTGGGGGTTAAGTGGCTTGCTCACGGGCAGAACGGCAGATCTTTCCACCTTGCTAGCTCGGAGATTCAAACCAGCAACCTTTCAGTTACTAGTCCAACACTCTTAACCACTAGCCTACCTGCCTAGCGTATCACGTCTAACACTGCTAATTGTATCCCAATGTTTCGCCTTCAATACTTTAGCCCAAAGTTAAGTCAATGCAATAACTCCCTTGTTTCAGATATGAGAATAAAAATCAATGTCTCTAGTTGTAAGTCAATGTGTGTCTATTGAATTCTTGGCCCAATTATGTTTAAAAAAAATCCCTATTATTGCTGTGGCTATGTGTGTTTCTTGTTGACTCCCTTTGTACAGACTAGAGGAGATATAATTGCTCTTTAAGAGTGTGGCCAAACAAAAGTACTTGAAACCCAGGGCTAAAATGAGGTGATTTTCATTGATAATCTTTCACACAAAAAAACCCCTGTTATAGTCTTGACAGTAGAGGCTGTGAGAATAGGGACAGGTTCCAGAGTTGTTATTATCAGACATACTCAGAACTCTGCCCTTTTTAAATGTTACAGTCCTACTAATTGAACTCAATTTGCTTTCAACATGTGATTGGCTGGCTAGTACAGCTGAGGTTTTACATTCTAAACTCAAGGATAATTTGGACTCTATATGAAACGAAGTTGCTAGAATGTTGATCCAACGTAGGCTACTCTTGCCCTGTTTAAGGTTATTTTACTTGTGGCAGGTATCCATATTATGTTATTGTGTTCTGAGGGTTTTGAAGTGTTCTGAAATAAAGGAAGACTCAATGAGAAGTCTGGATAACATGCCGAAGAGAACAAAGAGTGAGACTTTTGGAGAGGAAGGATACACTTTTTTTTTTTTTTTTTTTTTTTTACATTGCATTCAGTTTGGTTATGATCTAATTTAACTTTAATCAAGGAAATGGACAGCTTTTTCTCATTTTATAATACTTGCTCTCTTTGGCACTCAAGGAAGGATGGAATGTTCCTGTATGAACTGTTCTGATTCTGTGACTGATGTCAGTGATTGTTTGCTTGTTCCTAGAAATAAGAAATTGGATTTTGCCAGTTGTTTGTCACATATTAATCTGAACCAAGCTGTCGTATACATGATTAGGAGGCAGTGTACCAGACATCAAAAACAACATTTTCATTACTTTGTAATCTGTTTCTACCCCAATAACAATGGCTATTCATCTGGTCTGATACATATAAAACAAGATTATGAATGGTAAAACCAAAGCCACCTTAACCTAGGCATAGCATACAGTCATTTTTAATTTTCTCCAACTGTTGAATTGGTACAGTAACAGTACAGTAGATCTAATTTAATTGTGGTTGCACTGAGGCTGTGTGCATGACCCAGACCTCCTGCCTCTGTCTTAGGACATTAAAAAAAACTATCCCGAGGGATAGAAGAGAACATAATTCTGTTGGCTGGTTTATCTATTTCAGGGCCAGTGCTTAGGAGGGGCCTCCCTGCTGTTCCACTGATCCGCATATCTAAGCGACGCTTTGGGAGAACCTCCCTGATACATCAGGCAGCACTTATGGACTGTTGGATGCCTCTGATAGACGTGCTATTCACATGCTGTCATTCATTGTAAGCATGTTTACTGGCATCCCGTCACCGTCTCGAGGTGTTGTATTGAACACCACACTGTTGTGCCTGGGAGAGCGTGGTACTGTCAGACTTTGAAATTCTGGCACTATTTTGCCTGGAGAGGAGACTGTGGCACCCATAGGGCTTTGAGAGTACATGGAACACAGTGGCTGCCTCCTCTTCTCTCTCATCAGTGTCTTCTCTCCTCTGCTGTTTGAAGCTCCAGTAGTCTGAGACACATTTGATCATTAAAGGCAGGTTGTGAAGTCAGACAGGAGGACTTCACAACCCATTTTCACAGGTGGCTCTCTGGGAGGGAAGGAAGCTTTGTTTTCACCCGGTACTTTGTCTCAGTTAGTCAGTCCAGGATAGACTGGACCTTGAGACTTAAATCAGTTAAGGCCGTGTGATGTTGTCACTTGGCTCTCTTCGTCTCCTGTGAAGATGGCAGCAGGTGGCAGCGTCTCTACGACTTACTGATATCAAACCCCTCCACTCAGGGACAAGCAGGGGAGTTTATGTCATGTCAGCAGTGTTCCACTGTCTGACTCCCTGACAGTCCCGTTTTACTGCTCCTCTCTCCCACCGCGCATCGTCAAAGAACATTGAGCAATAAAAGTAGAATATGCTTATGTACGTGATTTTTCTAGACGGTTATCATCACTGTGCTGCTAAATACATTTTGTACTGTATGCTAAGTCTGGGCCAATAACTATTTTCTGTCTGACAGAAAAAACAAACGTATCTGATTATCAGTAGCTGCAGAGTGCTGCATGCAGAGTCGTTAATAGAAACAAGATTTTTAATTGCCCTTTTGTCTTTTCCTCTGACCTCTGCATGTTCTCTGAAAAATGCAGAGACAGAAACCAAAACACACCAATATACTCCACACCCGGTTGGTGTGTGTATGTGTCTCCGAGGCATGCTTTGACAAATTCCCACTAATGGTTTCCTGATAATGAGGCCTCCTGGAGAATTGAGGCCTCAACTCAACTTAACACTGTGGAAAGGTCACAGCAGCTGCAGAGATGGCAGGTCGGATACAGGCGGTGGTGTCACTGCCACAGAGGACTGATAGGTGAGAAAGGGATGGGAATAGAAGAGAAGAAGAAACAAGAGGACAGTTAGGTACATAATAGACCTGGGCAGGATCCAGATTGTCATACTTTCATACCAACCTTGTGCCATCCTGGGATATTCAAAAATACTGGCACTGAACAGAATGAGCGCTATTTTCAAACCCCACTGAGCCTCTCTAATTAGCAATGCTAACAAGTACTTGTCAAATCCATAGCGAATGCTAGCTAAATGCTAACGAGCACATGCAAACATTTTGATTTTGCAAGAAGCTAACCACTTCGCTAGATACACTGAACAAAAATCTAAACGCAACATGAAACAAATTTAAACGATTTTACAGTTACAGTTCATATAAGGAAATCAGTCATTTGAAATAAATTATTAATTAATTAAGACCCATTTGCATTAGTAGTTATGGCCTAATGTTAGCTTTAGCTACCTGTAGATTCATGCAGGGTAGTAACGTTATGAGTTGGGATTATGGTTCATTGTTTAGCTAGCTAGCTACATATCTAAACAATAGACTCCACTAGGCAAGTAACTGTACCGTTTACACCTTCTGTATCCTGTGCATGTGACAAATAAAGTTATTTTCTGTAATTAGCTCGCCATCAACTTGTAAATAATGATGTTGTTGTGAGTTTTTATTTTCCTGTACTAATGAATAAAAATTAGCTAACGTTATGATATGGTCATTATTTGAACTGACTAGTCAGCTAACTTAACATTAGCTAGCTAGCTATAATGCTAGAAACAAACCAAAATATTGTTTAGAAAGTTGCTTTTAGTTGCCTGGTTTGCTAGATTAACATACTGTATGCTAAATTCATTTTTAAACGGATGGGTTTATTAGTGTTAAAATACACCAGTTATGCTATTTTGGACCACCAGGCTGCTGATGTCATGAAACCCTGTCGTTTTTTTGTTTATACTTTTTCATAACGACAAGTTTGATGTCGGTTGACAATGTCACTGCGACAACATAGTATAAACCAGTCTTTAGTCTTGAAATCTTTGGTTGTTTAGTACACTACTGTACTCACGGTTTAACACATGGCCTCACATGTGAATCCTTAAAGAGATGGATGGGCCTAAGGCTTAAGAAGGTGTGAAAGATGCTGAGTGTGTGTAGACAAAGAAGATCTTTTCAGTAGGTGTATCAAAACATTCAAGGGCCCTTTTCTCAAAAGTGGGGTTACCAGTTTATCAACTTTCAAAGAATAATTACTTTCCCATTGTTGTGAAGTGGAAATGTCTAGGAGCAACAACGGCTCAGCCACAAAGTGGTAGTCCACAAAAGCTCACAGAACGGGACCGCCGAGTGCTGAAGCGTGTCTGTCCTCATTTGCAACACTCACTTCCAAGTTTCAAACTGCCTCTGGAAGCAACGTCGGGAGCTTCATGAAATAGGTTTCCATGACCGAACAGCCGCGCACACGCCTAAGATCACCATGCGCAATGCCAAGCGTCGGCTGGAGTGGTGTAAAGCTTGCTGACATTGGACTCTGGAGCAGTGGAAATGCGTTCTCTGAAATTATTAATCTTCACCATCTGGCAGTCTGACGGACTAATCTGGGTTTGGCGGATGCCAGGAGAACGCTACCTGCCCCAATGCATAGAGCCAACTGTAAACTTTGGTAGAGGACGAATAATGGTCTGGGGCAGTTTTTCAAGGTTCGGGCTAGGCCCTTCTTAACGCTACAGCATACAATTCTGTTATAGCAGCAACGGGGGGACCTCATGCAGCGCGGCACATCTCCTTCGCATAGAGTTGATCAGGCTGTTGATTGTGGCCTGTTTAACGTTGTACCACTCCTCTTCAACGGCTGTGCAAAGTTGCTGGATATTGTCGGGAAATGGAACATGCTGTCAAACACGTCGATCCAGAGCATCCCAAACATACTCAATAGGTGACATGTCTGGTGAGTATGCAGGCACATTTTGAGCTTCCAGGAATTGTGTACAGATTCTTGCGACATGGGGCCGTCGATTATCATGCTGAAACATGAGGTGATGAATGGCATGACAATGGGTCTCAGGATCTCATCACGGTATCTCTGTGCATTCAAATTGTCATCGATAAAATGCAATTGTGTTCATTGTCCGTAGCTTATGCCTGCCCATACTATAACCCCACCGCACTCTGTTCACAACGTTGACATCAGCAAATCACTCTCCCACACAACACCATACACACTGTCTGCCATCTGCTGCCATCTGGAACCAACTGCAAAATACACTGTAATTGGACACTGATGCGGCTTGGGTAATTAAAAATATTGATTGGGGAACTATTTGCTGGGGAATGTGGTTGTTTTTCTAGATTTTTTTATTGTGCTGTATTTTAGTATGTTTTTCTGATTTTTTTTTTCTGATTTTTAATTCTGATTTTGATTTGATTTTGATTGTGCAGGGCTCCCTTGCGAAAGAGACCCTGGTCTCAATGGTGACTCCCTGTTTAAATAAAGGTAAAATAAATAAGAAATATCACCCAAGCCTAGTACATAGTATACACATTTTGTCATTCAGATGATGGAATATGCAGGATTCTGTAATACATACAGTATTTGTATGAATGGTATTGGGGTAAATCTATTAGATGTAAATCACTTTTTGACAGCATCCCTTTTGATTTAAACAAAACATTCCATACATGTTTGCCCATTGAAGAAGTGGACAGAAAGTTACTTTCTGGACCTGAATGCCAAAACCCATTTTACATACCCCACCATATCATGAGACATCCATGTCTTCATCACTGGAAAAGGTAAACAGTTGAGTTTGATATGATTTAAACCAGGGGTAGGCAACTAGTCATTAAAACTCATTTTTCAACCACTCTTCAGATTTCATGTTAACAAACAATAGTTTTGGCAAGTCGGTTAGGACATTACTTTGTGCATGACACAAGTCATTCTTCCAACAATTGTTTACAGACAGATTATTTCACTTATAATTCACTATATCACAATTCCAGTGGGTCAGAAGTTTACATACACTAAGTTGACTGTGCCTTTAAACAGCTTGGAACATTCCAGAGAATGGCTTTAGAAGTTTCTGATAGGCTAATTGACATCATTTTAGGCAATTATAGGTGTACCTGTGGATGTATTTCAAGGCCTACCTTCAAACTCAGTGCTTCTTTGCTCAACATCATGGGAAAATCCAAAGAAATCAGCCAAGACCTCAGAAAAAAAATTGTAGACCTCCACAAGTCTGGTTCATCCTTGGGAGCTATTTCCAAACACCTGAAGATACCACGTTCATCTGTACAAACAATAGTACGCAAGTATACACACCATGAGACTATGCAGCCGTCATACCGCTCAGGAAGGAGACGCGCTCTGTCTCCTACAGATGAACATACTTTGGTGTGAAAAGTGCAAGGAAATGGACAGCTTTTTCTCATTTTATAATGCAATGCAAATCAATCCCAGAACAACAGCAATTTACCTTGTAAAGATGCTGGAGAAAACAGGTACAAACGTATCTATATCCACAGTAAAACGAGTTCTACATCGACATTAACCTGAAAGGCCACTCAGCAAGGAAGAAGCCACTGCTCCAAAACTGCCAAAAAAAAGCCAGACTGCGGTTTGAAACTGCACATGAGGACAAAGATCATACTTTTTGGAGAAATGTCCTCTGGTCTGATGAAACAAAAATATAACTGTTTGGCCATAATGACCATCGTCAAAGGGGGAGGCTTGCAAGCATTTTTCAGAAGGCATTTCTGCCCCAAAACGCATTTTGATTTTTTAAAAGGTTTATGTTCAAATGGCTCTCCTGTGAAGTAGTGACGCACGACATACGCCTAGTTTCCTGAAACAAATCACATACAGTGCCTTCGGAAAGTATTCAAACCCCTTAACGTTTTCCACATTTTGTTACGTTACAGCCTTATTCTAAAATGTATTAAATAAATTAAAATCCTCAGTAATCTACACACAATACTCTATAATGAAAAAGCGATGTTTGCAAACACGTTTGCAAATATATAAACATTTCAAAACAGAAATAACATATTTACATAAGCAAACTGAGCAATCGGGGGAGAAGGTCCTTGGTCAGAGAGGTGACCAAGAACCCGAGCTCTAGAGTTCCTCTGTGGAGATGGGAGAACCTTCCAGAAGGACAACCATCTCTGCAGCACTCCACCAAACAGATCTTTATGGTAGAGTGGCCAGACGGCAGCCACTCCTCAGTAAAAGGCACTTGACAGCTTGGAGTTTCCAAAAGGCACCTAAAGACTCTCAGACCATGAGAAACAAGATTTTCTGGTCTGATGAAACCAAGATTTAACTCTTTGGCCTGAATGCCAAGCGGAAGAAACCTGGCACCATCCCTACGGTGAAGCATGGTGGTGGCAGCATCATGCAGAGGGGATTTTTTTCAGCGGCAGGGACTGGGAGATTATTCAGGATCGAGGGAAAGATGAACGGAGCAAAGCATAGAGAGATCCTTGATGAAAACCTGCTCCAGAGCGCTCAGGACCTCAGACTGAGAGCGAAGGTTCACCTTCCAACAGGACAACCATTAATGAAGACATGCTTGTCTCATGGTATGGTGGGGTATGTGAAATAGGTGAACTTTGAGCACCTTTATCTCTTGAATATTTTGCATTCAGGTCCAAAAAGTCACCATCTGAGCACTTCTTTAATTGACAAATAGGTATGGAAGGTTTTGTTCAAATCAAAAGGGTTACTGTCAAAAAGTGATTAAATTCAAAATGCTTTACCCATTGGTCTATTTTTTTGCAGTCAATGCTGGTTGGATATAGTGTATCCAAACCCCTGCCATGTCTGATCTGATAAATTATTACACAACCAACCAACCAATACTCCCAGTCAGAATTTGCCCATGGTTTTGGAAGTAGCACCAAATGATATATGGTGACAATGTTCAGCTGCAGTGGTAAAGACAAAAGAGAGGTGATTCTATTTCCATGCTCATGAGAGATAAAGACCCAGTTTTCACATTGTGAAACATCCTCAACATAAATAGGGCAAATAATGAGATAGTGAAGGAGACATCATTCCACACACGCGCGGTGTGAATTGTATAGCCAGTGCCTCGACTAGTGTCTGCATTCTAATTCTATGGTACTTGGGAGAGGAGAGTGCAGGCCACTACAGCCATTTGTGAGGGATGTCTCATGGGGAATCTAATGTGTTTGGAGAGGATCTCTATTATCTCCAGGGGGTGGGAGGCTGAAGTGGCCTATGGAGCAGTGCTCTGGATGGGGCTACCATCCTCTCTCGCTCCCTCTCCTCTCAGCACTTCCTCGTACATCATTACAGGTGCTCCTTACAAAAGCCTCTCATCCATCCCTGAGTGGAAGCCAACCTGCACACTGAATGAAGATGGCTGTTTTAATACATCAAAGCAATTTGGACTTAAATAGTTCATCATCATCTTCATATGGTACATGTAATTTGAATTGTCCTATACAGTTGTTGGTACTAGTGAGCGGTGGAAAACAATACTTTTAGCTGAACGTCATATTAATTTTACAACTTGCGCCTCTGGCACATTTTGGTTGGCTGAAAACAACTGGGAAAAACTAATTCCCTCACTTAAATCAAGCCAGTTTTATCTTGTGGTGCTTGTTTTGCATTTGAATGACCATTTGACTGTGGTAGATAGGGAAAATAAATAGAGTTTAGTAATCATGGTGGTTCACCTAAATTCCCAGAGAGGCTGTGCTCAGGTCTGCCACAGCTGGACTGCTACCATCCCTCCAATCTGACGCTCTCTGAAGGTAAAAATACTCCCAATCTCCATTTGGGAGAATGGCAGTGTGTTATACAAGAGTCTTTGCCAAAGGTCAGATAACTAGAATTGGTCGGGGTACACCTGAGCATCCGTGGAGAGATTAGAGATACCTTAGCCGCCTAAAGTTTAGTACAGAGAAAAACAGCCTTGAATCATCCAAAGGAATTTATTGAAACATTGAAATGAAAATGATATGTAGCGAAAAGGTAATGTCTTTTATTTTTTTGCCAGGTAGAGAAACCTTCACTCCCACTCAGTAATCAATCAGGGAAATGCCATACATGTGTATTGAGTTGAAATAGCTGCTTTAGCTAAATTAAAAGCACTTTACCAGTCAGACACTTACGTGACTCATTAGGCTCCCACAAAGTGTCTCTCTGTTCGTCTGGTTCCCTAGCCAGCCAGCTATGCGTCTGTTTATCTGTCTGGCCAGGCTACCTCTGTTCTTCCAGAGGCTACCTCACCATTAGTCTGAGTGCCTGAAGGCACATCACAGCTCAGTTGATCCACAGCAAATCCACAGATGCCCTCTACATTTACCCACTGGTTTCTCTCTATTTAGAGCTCTCCTCTCTCCTTTCCCCCTTATTATTTGTATGATTGTATGACGCTCTATGTATCATGTATCGTGTATCTGTCTTTTGTGTATTTTCGTTCTGGCATTTTGCACCTGCCCTATGGGGATCAATAAAGTATCTATCTATCTATCTATCTATCTATCTATCTATCTATCTATCTATCTATCTATCTATCTATCTATCTATCTATCTATCTATCTATCTATCTATCTATCTATCTATCTATCTATCTATCTATCTATCTATCTATCTATCTATCTATCTATCTATCTATCTATCTATCTATCTATCTATCTATCTATCTATCTATCTATCTATCTATCTATCTCTACACTTTCTCCTTCCTCACATCCCTTCTCCTATTCTATCCCTCTGTTTCCTATGTCTGGCAGGCTGCCCACCTCCACATCCTCTCAATCTCAGATGCACTCCCTGGCACATGCTCTCCTTTTGTCTACCTCCCCATTCCTCCTGTTCTCTACCTGTTGGACGTGTTCCTAACTCTCCTCATCATGGCTCCCCACCCTCCAAGCAGCTTCAATTAAACCATCAGGACCCACAGGTCTGACTCACTGCTGGCATCACAGCTATGGACACAAAGTCGCACCTTCACCCTTTCAAATCCCTTTGTTTTCAGGCAGATTAAGGCAGTGAGAGGTCTACCCAATGTGGATTTGGGGATTAGTTTAAATGGAGTATGTGGATTGCTGCTGCCATGGTGAGCTCACATGATTGTTTTTTCTCTTTTCCTGGCACTGACTGTGGCCCATGCCCATTTGTGATGTTCCCTTATTGAACTGTATATGAAATCCCTCTGTCGTTCGCGTGCCACTTTCCATGGATGTGTGATTGTGCTCTCTCTGGTGCATTCTGTCTCTTTTCTGTCCTCCGCTATCTCTCTCTCTCTCTCTCTCTCTCTCTCACACAACACAATACACATTTAGTCACACGCACAATGTTTTAAAAGGATTAATGAGTCAATTGGCACTCCTTATCCATATTCATGTTTTAAGTCCCTATGTTGTTTACATTAATAATTATGTGCTGGTATGATGTGCAGATATGTTTGTGTAATTGACAGTAGACCTGTTTGAGGATCAGATTATGGAATTTGCTATTGTTGTGGTAAAAAGGGATAAAGTAAATTGTGCAGGTTGAAAGCATAGCTCTTTAATGAGAATCTTTATTTAGTGCTTTTCATCTTGACAATTGCTACAGTACCTCGTCTGTGAACGACTGCACGTATACCTACCTTTGATGTTTTTGCTTGGCTCTAACTTCTTTTCCTTAATGCTGTTTCATCACTCCATCCACGTCTCTCTCTCTGCCCCGATGCTCCACCTCTAGTCTCTCCTGGCTCTCAGTCTGATCATTGACAGTCCAGCATGGATCCTATCACCCTACCAAACACAATCCCATCCCTCCTTACCTATATAAAAAACTACTGAAGTCTGCAAAAACACTACAGCGAATACTGTAGTATTCACGGTAGTATTCTGTAGTATTTACATTTAACTACAGTATAAATAATGTATACAGTGCATTCGGATTCATTACGTTACAGCCTTATTCTAAAATTGATTAAATACATGTTTTTCCTCATCAATCTACACACAACACCCCATAATGACAAAGCAGAAACAGGTTTTTAGAAATGTTTGCAAATGTATTCAAATTAAATCACAGAAATACATTATTTACATAAGTATTCAGACCCTTTGCTATGAGACTCGAAATTGAGCTCAGGTGCATCCTGTTTCAATTGATCATCCTTTCTACACCTGTGGTAAATTCAATAGGTTGGACATGATTTGTAAAGGCACACACCTTTCTATATAAGGTCCCACAGTTGACGGTGCATGTCAGAGTAAAAACTAAGCCATCAAGTCGAAGGAATTGTCCGTAGAGCTCCGAGAGAGGATTGTGTCGAGGCACAGATCTGGGGAAGGGTACCAAAACATGTCAGCAGCATTGAAGGTCCCCAAGAACAAAGAGGCCTCAATCATTCTTAAATGACACCAAGACTCGAGCTGGCCAGCCGGGGGAGAAGGGCCTTGGTCAGGGAGGTGACCAAGAACCCGATGGTCACTCTGATAGAGTTCCTCTGTGGAGATGGGAGAACCTTCCAGAAGGACAACCATCTCTGCAGCACTTCACCAATCAGGCCTTTATGGTAGAGTGGCCAGACGGAAGCCATTCCCCAGTAAAAGGCACATGACAGCCCACTTGGAGTTTGCCAAAAGGCACCTAAAGACTCTCAGACCATGAGAAACAAGATTCTCTGGTCTGATGAAACCAAGATTTAACTCTTTGGCACCATCCCTACGGTGAAGCATGGTGGTGGCAGTATCATGCTGTGGGGATGTTTTTCAGCGTCAGGGACTGGGAGATTAGTCAGGATCGAGGGAAAGATGAACGGAGCAAAGTACAGAGAGATCCTTGATAAAGCACACAGCACACAGCCAAGACAAGGCAGGAGTTGCTTCGTGACAAGTCTCTGAATGTCCTTGAGTGGCCCAGCCAGAGCCCGGACTTGAACCCGATCAAACATCTCTGGAGAGACCTTAAAATAGCTGTGCAGCAACGCTCCCCATCCAACCTGACAGAGCTTGAGGGGATCTGCAGAGAAGAATGGGAGAGACTCCCCAAATACAGGTGTGCCAAGCTTGTAGCGTCATACCCAATTAGACTTGAGGGTGAAATAGCTGCCAAAGGTGCTTCAACAAAGTACTGAGTAAAGGGTCTGAATACTTATGTAAATGTGATAATTCATTTTTGTATATTTATAAATTAGACAAAAATTCTAGAAACCTGTTTTTGCTTTGTCATTATGGGGTATTGTGTGTAGATTTATGATGGGAAAAAAACAGTTTAATACATTTTTGAATAAAGCTGTAACGTAACAAAATGTGGAAAAAGGGGTCTGAATGCACTGTATACTATAGTACCCTCAAACTGAACTCTGGACCTCGAAGTCAGTTCCACTGCTTTTTTTAATTGTTCCCCTATAATAAAAAAGTGTACCGTTTTTGGAGACTGACATTACTGTAGTATTTACTATAGTATTCTACAGTATACTAAAACATTCTGTAGTAAGTAATACACATGATCGGGGGATACTACAGTGTGTAGTATAGTATTCTACAGTATACTACAGTTTACTTCACAATTGTATAGTAAGTACTGTAGTATTATATAGTAAACTGTAGTATTTTTTGATGCGGGTAACCTGTGACCACAAGCAAGGATGGCCGGAGCCATAGTACATGAGCGAGATCCACATAAGAGAAACTGACCTGTATGTGTCATCATGACTCACTTCTTGTCTATTGTTGAGTGGGTTAATATTGTCATTCCAGATGAGTGTCAGCGTTTACCACTTACCATGAGGAGGCCTTTGTGTGTGTAAATACTGCTAGTAATCAATGCCCAGAGTGGAGATTCCTCTTGATATGTAAACACTTCAAATAAAACCTTATTAAAATTATTGATCTGCCCTCAGCTACAAGCCCAGTCAGTGGACATGTTCCAACGCTTCCTATGCAAGCTATTATCAATATATTTTTCCTTGATTCATGTAAACATTTTGAAACTGCAAAATGTTAAGAGAGAAGTAAAGTGTTATTTCATATGCTGCTTATCGGTTGTTGAAATGTAACAAGTATCTTTCCACTTTTTATGCCTGTGAGGTTATGCCTGTGAGGTTATGCCTGTGAGGTTATGCCTGTGAGCTTGTTGTACTATTTATTTGTTTAGTTAATGTTTAGTTAATCTGAAACTGTTTCTGTGTGAACATTGTTAAAATGGATAACAACATTAATGTTACTGTTTTGTTCTATACAGAGGTCTATATAAAGGGAGATGCATTATAATACCTGCTCTTTGAAGCCATCGTTTTCTCCTTCTCAGCTGCTGGTGGTGGGGTGGTGGTGGTTGTTTTGAGGCCTTGGCTGGGCCTGGCTGGTGTAGCACAGCCTCAGCCTCACAGACAGATGCAGAGTGGGCTGGTGTCAGTGAGCATCTGGACGGAGGCCTCCTCCCTCCAGCAGAGCCTGCTAGCTATGATTCTCCTTCTCTCTCTCCTCACTGGGGGAGTCAGAACAGAACTAACTCACTAAATGATAATGAGCCAGAGACATTGTGAAGCTCCCCAGTCCTCATCCATCCTGCAGAGACTGCCTGCTCACTGTGTGAGTGGGAGAGTGTGTCTTGGCTGTGTTTTGACAGTGTAGTCAGTCAGCTGTTGATTGTGTTGATGAGTGTATCTCTTTAACCTCAGCAGGAGATTTGGAGTGGGACAACTCCACCAATCCATATGGGGTTCCCATTCTGTGTTGACATGATGTCTCCAAAATAAGCTGATAAATGCTTGTTTGGTAAATTTCTTTCCATTTCTTCTGAAAGAGCATGACTCTCGCAGGCAGTGTAAGGGACTACATTTAATTGATAGATACTAAAGTTAAGTACCTTACCTAAGACAACACTGTGTGGTGGTCCAACACAAGATCTGAACAAGCATCGTTTTCAGTCCAGTTCTTTTTACTCTGTCTTGCAGTCCAGTTCAGCATGGTCTTAGTATTCAAGGAAGTAAACATGTTACTTTGATGTGTCAGTCTTGATGCACACTCTCTCGCTCTCTCTCCCTCGCTGTCGCCCCTAACAGGTGAGCTCATCAACCTGAGCCAATCCCCTCGGATCATCAACGCCGGTTGCTGTGAAGATGGACACAAAGGAGCGGCGGAACCGGTCCCTGACCCGGGGCCGGTGCAGGAAGGACTTCCACCATGCCACTGCGTCCCTGGAGCCCGAGGAGTGCCGCGTGGCCACTCAGAAGTTCTACAGCTCCAGCGAGACACTCAAGGCCTACGACCACGACACGCACCTGCGCTACGGGGGCTGTGTGGCAGAGCTGGTGCATCACGAACACGAGGAGTACGTCCGCCAAGGTGAGCTCTACGTTTCTTTTTCTGTCTCCACTGATTACTGATCTTTTTCAATACATTCTCTTCCGTTTCACAAGATTTCACAGGTTCTTAATTTTAACCCGTTGTCGCAGCCTTTTGTCCTGTCCGCAGCATCTAGATAATGTTTTACTAAAGGGAACCTCCCACAGTCTCTGTCATGATGTGGGTCTAGGGTTGGGCAGTATCCAGATGTTATACCTTTATACTAGAGCTGGGAAATATAGACAAATATAGACAAATATATAAATAACAACAATCCATATCATGATAAATTGCCTGAATTAATGTGATTAAAATAAATAGACAGAAAGGTTTAACATTAATCTGCACCAAAGTTTTTTTTAATGATCTTTTAAACTACTACTACTAGTTTGATGGTTGTAGCCATCAGTTGTCCCATTAAAAATCAACCATTTTTGCAAACTTATTAAATTTTATGTAGTATAGGCTACTTAACGTAAGTGATCGGTGTGGTCGGTGTCGATCATTTTTGTTTTATTGTCACAGCTCTACTTCATACCATTCCTATACCATTGCAGGGTATACAGTATTACCGGCATTTCTTTCCAAACCTTTTTGGGGACGCACAAAACAAATGTAGGCAGCAGGGATCTTGATCCAGGAGGGGATTGATTGTCTCTGCTGTAACAAATAAGCTTGATCTTGCAAGCTAGCCACTTAGCTAGCAAGTTAGCAAACCAAATGAATAGCTGGAGCCCTGAGCTGGATAATAAATGTTTTATCTTACATAGGTCATGTATATTTCTAATCAGTGGATGGGCATATGACATTTTTTGACTGTTAGAGTACTCAAATGAAAAATAAAAGGCACATCAAGGCCCACACTGGAAAATAATATCTGTGTATTTATCTTTAGGCCAACAGATCGCAACAATGGCTAATTTATCATAACCATTACAGATAATAAATCCTAATTGCTAAATTGGCCCGTATATATTCAGTCAATAAAGAAAGCAAGTGCCATCTAAGATGCATTTATTGAAACCGTTTTTCCAAATGAAAAAAAAATTGTCAGTGCAGAGTGATGTGCATTTTGTGCCTGGAACAGTTATTCTCAAACTTTTATTTTTTTAAACCGGGCTCGATTTGGTGAGTTGAACATTTTTCAGGGTTACAAACCAAAATCGGTGTTATTTTCGATATACTGACTCGATTTAGTTTATTCTACCTGTTCTTTGAAATTTTCTAAATGAATGAACAATTCCACATTGAACACTGCATGGTAATGAATTACAGCCACAACATCTGTTTGGTGTAATATTCCTACTCACCAAACAGATGTCGTGGCCGTAAATCATTATCATTACCATATTATCATATTATGCTTAATGACTCTGATGAAAATACGCTCTTTGTCTTTATCAAACTAATGTTTTTGCATATTTTCAGCGTGGAACCTGTCTATGTTTAGGGGGGTTATAGCCAAGTCTAACCAATTCTAAATGGCACTAGCAGTTCGCAAAGTAGCTTAAGCAGAAAATAGACGGGATACAGTTATTCCAAAACTGCTACTCATTGTTGGAACACATATTCTCCTACTTCAATCAACAAGTCCATTTTACATTTGTGATAAAACTGTCGTCATTTGGCAAGGAATGTAGCTTGTATATCCCATCGGTTAGATACGTTTTTATAGGCATTTATTCATGTAAGCCTAACGGAAGCTTGTGTGTGCACTCAGCATGCGTGTGTAGAGAGCGGTCTGAACGCAATTGATTGAATGAGACATGGAGGGGGAAAATAATTTATGGAGAAGAACGGTGTGATGCTTGGCTTAGTGTCTTTTATTTCGTGCCCCGCAAATGCACTTGTACAAATGAAACACTACAGTGATAGCGAATTAACATTCCACCAACTAGTTTTACAGTATTTAAAAAAAAAAATGTATCTGTTAAAGATCGAGCTTTGACATCCGTCCAGTTTTGAAAAACATACCGTCAGTATACAGTATACCGCCCAAGCCTATGTCTCTCTTTTCAATCACCTGAGCGTCACGGTCTCCAAACTCCAGACTCACCTGGTCATCTGAGGCGCTGTAGGATTTCAATCTACAAGAGGATGTTGTTTTCTATGGAAAATGGAAGAGATTAAGGGAGTTTTTGGCTATTTTCAGTAAAAAGCGCCAGTCAAATCTCACTTTCCTGGTCCACAGAGTGTGGATTATTCATTCTTCCTTCACAGGGTTGGACAAGCAATGACCCTTAACGTTCTCTCGCTCAGAATATTCAGTAGCTAACTGCACCCTTTCTTATTCAATTTCACAGGATACTAAACCCATGCGAAAACAATTGCAAAAAAGGCTTTTAACATTCCTGTCAGTTTGTCAATTAAAAACGGGGTGACAGATGTGCTGCTTGGATTGGATCCAGACTAAAGCCCATCAATATTAATTTGAGGATGAAACCATGATGAGTGACAGGTTGGGCCTGCGCCTACATTGTATTTGTCTACAAAACGTGATTATATGCACAATGCTGTAGCTTGATTAATTTGATCAAACACATATCTGTTGGGCTCATGAAAACACACAGTCAGATGGTGGCTAGGCGTATTAGTGTCTGGGAGAAGAGATAAACTACATCATAATACAGGCTGGGATGCTCCTGTCCCGGACACTCAGCGGGGGAGGAATTCCTTAAAGAATGGAATGCTGCTGGCTCCCTGCACCAACAAAGTCTAGAAAGTAATTGAAACATAGCATAGACAAACCCTGTTGGTCAAAGTCTAGAACCATTTCTCCTCTCTTCCCTAACGAATCATGGGAATTCATATCTAAATGTTTGAATATCATTAGTCAAATGGATAACAAAAGTAATTCCCCAATCAAAGACAATCAGTCGCATAGAGGTGTCCTAACACTCCAATTGTTTATTATTGTTTGTGGAAATAATATAGTGTATGTGCCGTTAAGCAGACGCTTTTAACCAAAGCAATTTAAATTGATGCGTGCATACATTTTAGGTATGGTGATCTGGGGCATTGCAAGCACCATGCTCTACCAACTGAGCTACAGAGTACCAACAGTTAGTGCTGCTCTCTCTCAACTGTAAAATCTAAACAATTAGATTCACTGTAATGTCTTATTTTTTAAGGTGAAAGATATTTCTGGTTATCATTGTCTTTCTTTGGCCTCAAAACACAAAAAGGTCCAGAAGGTTTTCAGCCCTCTCATGACAGACACTGTGACATACACACTGCTTCCTTTAGATGGATTTTGTTATAAATAAGTAGCACTAATTCAAGTCAATGTGGTAATTTAAGAAAGGCAATTGCTGTTCAAAGCAGAAGGCAGACACTTCCAGGTGCTACATAGAAGTTCTATCTCACTTTGTTATTAATAGTGTGACTTGTACTGAGTTCACTACCATGACAAAGGTTATACTATTGCCTTACACAGTACAGTAATTCAATGCGTGCAGGTTTTGTTATGACATTTTAATTTGACATTTTTACTTTTTAGATATGGTGACACATTCTAAGTGGTTGCCTGTGGTTCTGAGATGGGTTTGCTGTTGAATTAACTGCTAAGGCCTCAAACAGAACTACATTACTCTCTATCTCTATAGCATTGTCGAGTGTGCCCTGGGAGATGAGCTCAGGTAGAGATCAAAGGAAGAACAAAGACAGGTGTCATGCAGGAAGGAGTCTCTGGGTTCAATATGGCAGCTCTGGAGAAACCTACTGAGGATACTAAACAGTCTGCCTACCTCACCCAGAGCCAGGGCTCACCTTCACATACATCACTTTCCTCCATGGATAGACTTTACCATGGAGAGCAGGTGTCACCTGATGAGTGAGTGAGTGAGTGAGTGAGTGAGTGAGTGAGTGAGTGAGTGAGTGAGTGAGTGAGTGAGTGAGTGAGTGAGTGAGTGAGTGAGTGAGTGAGTGAGTGAGTGAGTGAGTGAGTGAGAGAGTGAGAGAGTACAACTGCTTGAGACAGACTTCGTGAAGTTTCTTCTGCCATCTGATCCAATATCTTGCAAAAAGGCCTCTTAGGGACACATGGTCATTCTCACCCTCTGTTCCCTCTATTCACCTACTGCCTGCCAGGTGATGTGGCATCAGTCACCGAGATAAATGAGGACATAAAACTGTCCGCGTGTACAGCTCGAACACTGCAGTCAGGGTTCAGATGTGTGTGTGGGCCTGTGTCAGCCACAGCCATATGGTGGGGGATATCAGGTAGAGCAGGGGAGGCTCGTAATGACCCTGGGCTGATGAGAATGCACGCCGTCTCAGCCGTGGAGAGCCGAGCCAACATCTCCATTAAGAGCAGTTTAGCTCCACGCAACATCTGGTGTCATGCACTTCTGCTCCCTGGTTCAACCATTACCAAACACGGCTCTACCCCAAACACAGCGCCAATGTCGTTTCTTCTCATTTGCCCACATTATTTGTTCTGGGCCTTAATCTTTGTAAGTGCATGTGCCCTTCATGTTCCAATGGATATAATACAGACATGTCAGAAAAAAGCCTTATGTTGAAAGCCATAAATACAGGCCTAAATAGACATACAGCGGGTGAAATAAGTATTGAACACGTCACCATTTTTCTCAGTAAATATATTTCCAAAGGTGCTATTGACATTAAATTTTCACCAGATGTTGGTAACAACCCAAGTAATCCATACATACAAAGAAACCAAAACAAATAAGTTGTGTAATAACAGAAATTAAGTTGTGTAATAATGTGAAATGACACAGGGAAAAAGTATTGAACACATGAAGAAAGGGAGGTGCAAAAAGGCATGGAAAGCCAAGACAACAGCTGAAAACTATCAGTAATTAAAAAGCAATCCAGCCCCCTGTCAGTGCAAATTAATATCAGCTGGTTCAGTCCCAACTGATGGCCTACAAAAAGGTCTCATTGCCAAGGTGTCACACAAGACACATCTCATGATGGGTAAAAGCAAAGAGCTGTCTCAAGACCTTCGCAACCTAATTGTTGCAAAACATAATGATGGCATTGGTTATAGGTGCATTTCTAAGATTCTGAATGTTCCAGTGAGCACTGTTGAGGCCATAATACGGAAGTGGAAAGAATCATTTCACCATAAATTTGCCTCGACCAGGTGCTCCTCGCAAGGTTTCTGACAGAGGAGTGAAAAGAATAATCAGAAGAGTTGTCCAAGAGCCAAGGACCACTTGTGGAGAGCTTCAAAAAGACCTGCAATTAGCAGGTACTGTTGTCTCAAAGAAAAGTAAGTAAGTAATGCACTCCACCGCCATGGCCTGTATGCACGCTCACCAAGCAAGTCTGAAAAAAAAGCATGTTGAAGCTCGTTTAAAGTTTGCTGCACAACATTTGGAAAAGCCAGTGAAATACTGGGAGAATATAGTGTGGTCAGATGAGAGCAAATTTGAACTGTTTGGATGTCATAATACACACCATGTTTGGAGGAGAAATGGCACTGCACATCACCCTAAAAACACCATACCAACAGTGAAGTTTGGAGGTGGGAACATCATGGTGTTGGGCTGCTTTTCAGCAAATGGTACTGGCAAACTTCACATAATTGAAGGAAGGATGAATGGGCAAATTTACTGAGACATTCTTGACAATAATCTGCTGCCATCTACCAGGATGATGAAGATGAAACGAGGGTGGACATTTCAGCAAGACAATGATCCCAAACACACAGCCAAGGAAACTCTCAATTGGTTTCAAAGAAAGAAAATAAAGCTGCTAGAATGGCCCAGCCAATCACCTGACTTAAATCCCATTGAAAATCTATCGAAAGAACTGAAGATCAAGATTCATAGAAGAGGCCCACAGAACCTTCAAGATTTGAAGACTGTTTGTGTGGAAGAATGGGCCAAAATCACACCAGAGCAATGCATGCGACTAGTTTCTCCATACAGGAGGCATCTTGAAGCTGTCATTACCAACAAAGGCTTTTGTACAAAGTATTAAATAAATATCAGTAAGTGTCTTCAATACTTTTTCCCTGTGTTATTTCACATTATTACACATAACTTAATTTCTGAACGTATTTGTTTTGGTTTCTTTGTATGTATGGACTACTTGGGTTGTTACCAACATCTGGTGAAGATTTCATGTCAATAGCACCTTTGGAAATATATTTACTGAGAAAAATGGTGACGTGTTCAATACTTATTTCACCTGCTGTAGTATGTGCAGTATTGACTATTTGGTTATGGTAGAATACAATATTGAGGGATGTAGATAACAGAACATAATGTTGATATAGAAATAGAGCTGGGACAGACTTGAGAGAGAACGGGTGGATGGTACAGCCATTACCATTGTGTGAATCCATAGTGACGTGGTCAACCGCTTGTTAGACGAGTTGTCACAAACAGAGATGATAGATCATTTTCATTGTCGAGGGGAGGGTTTGTCCTTTGGCTTAAGGAGCTGTGTGTGCGGGCTGCGCAGACTAAGATTGGGATGTAATATTGATGGGTTTGTGGCTGCTGGTGTGCTGTCTCTGTCTGGGAGAGACTACTGGAATATGAATGAGCCTTTAGGGGGCAGGAGGATGGGGTCTGGAGAGAGGAGATGGGGAACGGTGCAGTGCGGCGCGCCAGGACAGGTTTCCCAGAATACCAGATCATGGCCATGACACTGTAATCTGAAGAAACAGCAGAGTGCAGGAGACATACAGGGCTGTCTATTTGTTCCTGTCTTTCAGTGGGTTTCTCTCCGTCTGTATATCCACCTCAAAGGCTGTTTTGTGTTCATTGTCTAGTATGTGGACTGATAATGAGATTGGCTGCCTTGATTAATTTCAATGCTCATAGTAATAGTAGCACACAGCAATAGCAGGGGATTGGATGGTGAGATGATGTTTGTAGGTCAGTGCGAGGGCTTAGTGTGAGAGGACAGTTTGGTTTTACTACTGTAGCTGTGCGGCACTAGTTTGTGAATTCCATTAGTTGCATCACAATATAATCTCAGCTCTAGTGCACAGATCGTGATCTTTCATCCTTCTCTCTACATAAAGCGCCAGCTACATAAGTCACCTCAATCCTCGACACAATTTATTCCGTCCTTTCTCTCTTTTTTTTTTTACTATTTGAATACAGATCTGAGAAAGCAACTACTTTTCTGAAACTATTGGATTAGCTGACTTCAACTAATGGCAGGGCTGTCTGGAACGGCATGTTGAATACAGAAATATAATGAATAGAGTACACACAATCGCCTATACTATTCCAATCTGTCTGACAGTCATATTTGATCTACACAATACATTTTAGTGAATGTCCATTGCCCCAGGTGTACATAACCAAGTCAAACCAATTAACCAATGATATGTTGTACAGATACACTACATTACCAAAAGTATGTAGACACCTGCTCGTCGAACATCGCATTCCAAAATCATGGGCATTAACATGGATTTGGTCCCCCCGTTACTGCTATAACAGCCTCCACTCTTCTGGGAAGGATTCCACTAAATGTTGGAACATTGCTGTGAGGACTTACTTCCATTTAGCCACAAGAGCATTAGTGAGGTCGGGCACTGATGGGTGATTAGGCCTGGCTCACAGTCTGTGTTTAAATCCATCCCAAAGGTGTTCGATAGGGTTGAGGTCAGGGCTCTGTAAAGGCCAGTCAAGTTTTTCCACACCAATCTCGACAAACCATTTCTGTACGGACCTCGCTTTGTGCACGTGGGCATTGTCATGCTGAAACAGGAAAGCGCCTTCCCCAAAGTTGGAAGCACAGATTAAATTGTCTATAATGTCATTGTATATTGTAGCGATAAGATTTCCCTTCACTAGAACTAAGGGACCTGGCCTGAACCATGAAAAACAGCCCAAGACCAATATTCTTCCTCCACCCAACTTTACAGTTGGCACCATGCCTTTGGGCAGGGAGTGTTCTCCTGGCATCCGCCAAACTCAGATTCATCCATTGGACTGCCAGATGGTGAAGTTTGATTCATCACTCCAGAGAATGTGTTTCCACTGCTCTAGAGTCCAATGGCAGCAAGCTTTACACCACTCCAGCCGTTGCTTGGCATTGCCTATGGTGATCTTAGGCTTGTGTACAGCTGCTCGGCCATGGAAACCCATTTTATGAAGCTCCCTATGAACAGTTCTTGTACTAACGTTGCTCCCAGAGGGAGTTTGGAACTCGTAGTGAGTGTTGCAACGACAGACGATTTTTACTTCAGCACTCGGCGGTTCCACTCTGTGAGCTTGCGTGGCCTACCACTTCGCTGCTGATTTGTTGTTGCTCCTAGACTTTCCACTTGCTCCTAGATGTTTCCACTTCAGAAATTTGACAAAATGACTTGTTGGAAAGGTGGCATCCTATGACGGTGCCACGTTGAAAGTCACTGAGATCTTCAGTAAGGCCATTCTACTGCAAATGTTTGTCTATGGACATTGCATGGCTGTGTGCTCGATTTGATACACCTGTCAACAACGGGTGTGGCTGAAATGGCCGAATCCACAAATTTGAAGTGGTGCCCACATACTTGTGTATTTATAGTGTACGTATAAATAAGTTTTGACACTCAACTACTGTATGACTCTTTCAACATGCCACTAAAACGGTTAAAAGCTACAATACATTTTATGAAACCTGAAAATACAGCAGAGTACTTCAAAGCCATTTGCAAACAGCGTGTTTGATGCTTAGCAAAAACTACTTTGAAACTGTTTCTCCATCTGAGGGTAAGTGTTCTTCTTTCAAACACACACTATACCATCTGTCATGATGGTCGCCTCCCTTTTAGTGGATCAACTTGGCAGAGATGTGAACACCCCCCCTCTCCTGTTAAGAGTGGAGGAAGAGGGCAGTTTTATGACTTTACAACAGGTCATATATTCCTGGCATAGTCTCTCTGTCTCGCTGGACATGCAGAAAGAGAGAGTCAGAGGATGTCTCTTGTTAGAACAAAGGATTCTCCAGCCGAAACTCTGACATCCAAATATTGGATAAATATAACAATATTTATATTTTTGAGAATGTGGGAAACGGTCGGGGGAATTGAAAGAACAACCATGTTGAAGGTGTTTCATTTTGTGACATCATGAAGACAGTAGGACAACATAACTGTATTCCTCAGTTATTAGCTCTGCACCTGAATGTTGTACAGTCATGTGAAAAAGTAAGTACACCCCCTTTTTTTACATATTTGGACAGATGGGTATGTAATCAGGAAGGAAGCAGCCTCTGCTCTCAAAAAAGAATATCAAGACAACTGACTTTACCCAGGTTTTGTCTGGCAAAAGTCAGTTGTCTTGATATTCTTTTTTGAGAGCAGAGGTTTCTTCCTTCCTGACCTCCAGGCCAAGTTTGTGCAGTCTTTGTCTGACAGTGTACCCATGCACTTCGACATTGATTGTGGCAAGAGAGGCCTGTAGATCCCTTGATGTTACCCTGGGGTTCTTAGAGACTTCTATGAGCATCTTTCGGTCAGCTCTTGGGCTGACTTTGGTGGGACGACCTGCCCTAGGTAGTTTGCCAGTGGTCTGGAATTTGTCAGACAGTGGAATGATGTACTTCGAATTGCTTGGAAATGGATTGATGTGCTTCGAATTGCTTGGAAATGGATTTGTAACCCCTCCCAGACATTTTATGTGATGGTAAAGGTATGGGGTGTACTAACCTTTTCCCCATAAGGAAAATAATCTTTTGTTTATTTTAATTGCATAACATTTTCAACATTTTTTTTTTTTTTGTGTGTGATTTGTTAAATTGGGTAACCTTTATCTGTCAATAGTGTTGAAGTGAAGATTACATATCTGTCCAAATATGTAAAAAAAAATAGAGAACTTTCCAAGGGGTGTACTTACTTTTTCACATGACTGTATAAGAATACTTTAAAAAAGATAACAATGTGATTTATTCTTCTAAATGAGAATTGGTTGTTTTATGGTAACTTATGCACATTAAGTAGCCATGCCCAGGTGGGCACAAACTTGATGAGATGGCCCCTTTTCTACCCCCAGTATAAAAGCCACTGTGACACAATTCACACCAGTCCAGAAAGAACGTGAGGACTCGCTCCACACGTTTGAAATGGTTGAATTTCTATTAGACCAGTCGACATACGGTGAGCCGGATGTTGCAAAATGGTTTAAACTACAACTCTACCAAGTTTCCAGAAAACTTAATGACTTGGTCCACACGTTGAAATGGTTCCCACTCTATAGACCAGAGCGAGCAAAATGGCTGGAAATGGTATGAACTCTGGACTATCGATCACTACAGACGGAGTAGTGAATCATTGACTATAGCCTATATCAGTCTGCAGCTGACAATGTGTGTAAATCTAGGACTAGATCACTGACTGACGCTGGAGCATCTACTCAAAGTATCAACTCTAAGCCCTACTTTGACCAGAAAGACTCTACAAAGGAAAATGGCAATCTCTACTGGGCAAACCAACTCAACGATTGAAGCCAGTGACACATAAATACGAATTGCATTCCTTTATCTGAACAAGTGGTCATTAGTGGCATGTGTATTTGTATTTGCGTGAGCGTAGTTTGTTTGTTTTGGTTTCTTTGTATGTATTGATTACTTGGGTTGTTACCAACATCTGGTGAAAATTTCATGTCAATAGCACCTTTGGAAATATATTTACTGAGAAAAATGGTGATGTGTTCAATACTTATTTCACCCGATGTATATGAATTGTGCAAACAGATTACTATATAAGCAGACTGCGTTGTATGTGACTAGAGAATGGCAGAATCTTGGTGTGTGTGTGTTTCTTTTTTGAATAAGTCCTGGAAGTTGTGCATCTGATAACGTCAGAGTAATGAGTTGTTAATGTCCAGAGTTGGTCCGTTAGGCCAAACGATACTATTTCTGTCGGTCAATATTAATTTCTAGTGCGAGGGCATAGATCCAGCAATGTTAGAAATTTTAATATAGATCTGTTCGTTGACCGAGCCGAAGTGTTATCTGTCCACCTATCGCACTTAGCCAGTGTGGGTAGGCAACAGGCGTATCTGTTTTTATGTACTGCGTGTTCCGGTAATATAATGCTAGCAAAGAGTATGCTGAATGGGTTTGAATGTGAGACGTCACTAGTAACCCCCTTTCCGTATTGTATGGGATCCTGTTGTGCTGTGGGAACAGTATAAGAACAGCTAGCTGTGCACGAGATGCTAAAGCTAACAAAGGAATAGCAGCCATTTTGTTGTCCTGTGTCACATTGGAACTCTTCCGTCTTGGGCGATGGAAGTCCCGCGCCTCTGTACTTCCGTTCGAGTTCAGCTTTGTGCGATCAGTGACCTCTAGGGGTGAAGAAATGCAATTAATATTTTTTTTATATATATATATACAGTGGGGAGAACAAGTATTTGATACACTGCCGATTTTGCAGGTTTTCCTACTTACAAAACATGTAGAGGTCTGTAATGTTTATCATAGGTACACTTCAACTGTGAGAGACGGAATCTAAAAAATCCAGAAAATCACATTGTATGATTTTTAAATAATTAATTTGCATTTTATTGCATGACATAAGTATTTGATCACCTACCAACCAGTAAGAATTCCGGCTCTCACAGACCTGTTAGTTTTTCTTTAAGAAGCCCTCCTGTTCTCCACTCATTACCTGTATTAACTACACCTGTTTGAACTTGTTACATGTATAAAAGACACCTGTCCACACACTCAATCAAACAGACTCCAACCTCTCCACAATGGCCAAGACCAGAGAGCTGTGTAAGGACATCAGGGATAAAATTGTAGACCTGCACAAGGCTGGGATGGGCTACAGGACAATAAGCAAGCAGCTTGGTGAGAAGGCAACAACTGTTGGCGCAATTATTAGAAGTTCAAGATGACGGTCAATCTCCCTCGGTCTGGGGCACCATGCAAGATCTCACCTCGTGGGGCATCAATAATCATGAGGAAGGTGAGGGATCAGCCCAGAACTACCCGGCAGGACCTGGTCAATGACCTGAAGAGAGCTGAGACCACAGTCTCAAAGAAAACCATTAGTAAAACACTACTCCGTCATGGATTAAAATCCTGCAACGCACCAAGGTCCCCCTGCTCAAGCCAGCGCATGTCCAGGCCCGTCTGAAGTTTGCCAATGACCATCTGGATGATCCAGAGGAGGAATGGGAGAAGGTCATGTGGTCTGATGAGACAAAAATAGAGCTTTTTGGTCTAAACTCCACTCGCCGTGTTTGGAGGAAGAAGAAGGATGAGTACAACCCCAAGAACACCATCCCAACCGTGAAGCATGGAGGTGGAAACATCATTCTTTGGGGATGCCTTTCTGCAAAGGGGACAGGACGACTGCACCGTATTGAGGGGAGGATGGATGGGGCCATGTATCGCAAGATCTTGGCCAACAACCTCCTTCCCTCAGTAAGAGCATTGAAGATGGGTCGTGGCTGGGTCTTCCAGCATGACAACGACCCGAAACACACAGCCAGGGCAACTAAGGAGTGGCTCCGTAAGAAGCATCTCAAGGTCCTGGAGTGGCCTAGCCAGTCTCCAGACCTGAACCCAATAGAAAATATTTGGAGGGAGCTGAAAGTCCGTATTGCCCAGCGACAGCCCCGAAACCTGAAGGATCTGGAGAAGGTCTGTATGGAGGAGTGGGCCGAAATCCCTGCTGCAGTGTGTGCAAACCTGGTCAAGAACTACAGGAAACGTATGATCTCTGTAATTGCAAACAAAGGTTTCTGTACCAAATATTAAGTTCTGCTTTTCTGATGTATCAAATACTTATGTCATGCAATAAAATGCAAATTAATTATTTAAAAATTATACAATGTGATTTTCTGGATTTGTGTTTTAGATTCCGTCTCTTACAGTTGAAGAGTACCTATGATAAAAATTACAGACCTCTACATGCTTTGTAAGTGGGAAAACCTGCAAAATCGGCAGTGTATCAAATACTTGTTCTCCCCACTGTATGTATATATATATATATATATATATATATATATATATATATATATATATATATATATATATTCTATTTGAAAGCAAAACAGGTCCTTATATGGTGTAACCAGGGTTACACTTATGATAATCCAGCCAATCCCAATTGATTGGATATCATCGTCTTATTCAATTTAATAAGTTAAATTGTCGAACATACCTTTTCAGGTTCTTCCAATTAAATGAGACATTTTAAACTTTTCCATATTAACCTAGATGAACCAACTTCTCAGGTTAATTAAAATGTAATTCCCAGATAGCCTATCCAGGTATGATTAATCATTATCAATGACTAATCAATTCAATTTGCTTTTCAAAGCTAATGGGAACGAAACCTCCAGTACTGATCCAGTATTGACAGATGTCCCGCCTTCACAGGAACCCCACGTGACTTCAGCCTTAAGGATAAGTGACCCTGGTGGTGAATGTACCCTCACATTTGAACCACGGTTACACTTATGAATATCCAGCCAATCTCAATAGATTGGATGTCATCGTCTCATTGAATTTAATAAGTTAAATTGTCTAACATTCCTTTTCAGGTTCTTCCAATTAAATGAGACATTTTTAACTTTTCCATATTAACCAACTTCTCAGATTAATTAAAGTTTAATTCCCAGATAGCCTATTCAGGTATGATTAATCATTATCATTGATTAATCAATTCGATTTGCTTTTGCAAATTCATTCACGTCCAACTCCCACATTACTAATGCAGTATTGATGGTTCATTTACATCTATGTAGCTCAGGTGGTAGAGCATGGCACTTACAATGCCAGGGTTGTGGGTTCGATTCCCATGGGGGACCAGTACAAAAAAGTATAAATGTGTATGCACTAACTAACTGTAAGTCACTCTGGATAAGAGAGACTGCTTAAATGTAAATGTCTACATATAGATACATGTTTTTGCATTAAAAACATTACATGTAATTGAAAAAAACGTATGACGACAAACGAGCACAAACTCTTCTTCAGGAACAACTCGATTTAGCCAAAACTAAATACGACGAAGTTCACGCAAAACTAGATAAATCTGAAGAGTTATCTACAAACAGGAGCATGCAACTTGATAACATGCATGTAGTTTTGTTGAATATTACTCAAAGTAACAACGAGACTACGTGCAACACTGTACCAGGCCGGGACAGGACCCTCGACGGGGATAACTTAGAACACATCTGAGATATCACTGAGGTGTACCACACTGGTCGTAAAAAAGTAATGGCAACAATTTGTACAAAACAAATGGTATCAATAATCATTCCTTGCCATGTGTGCCATGTGTTCATTTATTCCGGTAGGATAACTGGTCCCCTTGAGTACCAGAACCAATGCCAGCACCAGTCAGTCCAGCAATAATCAGTAAGAAGGTTAGAGACCTAACAAGTCAAATTGCCGTTGACAATAGCGACAGAGTAGTTAGGAGTCACTCAGATTGCAACACGTGGAAGGGAATCTCCAAAACACTCTTCTGATGGTTAACACACATGCCACTAATAAATAGAACCCTCCATTGAGGAGGAAAGTTATTAGAAGTCATGAACCATGATCACACCACATACGACTGGTTCAGTCTTTATAGAGTACTTCCGTCGTGAGGTTAGCTCCTCAGCGAATAACATAGCTATGAAATAGACTTCTTCATACATATCGCAAATACAATGGTGGAAGACACAGTGACTTGTAGTAAAACCACTACAGACTCCCTCGACACCAATTCTTACTGACCTGCAGGCATTGACCTGAAAATGACCTGATTACATCTTACTCATTCTGAACAAGTTGTAGTCTACCAGAATACTTGGTTTTCTTCCCTTGGCATGCGCGCTTGTGTAGCATAAACGCACTTGTACAACGGAACATTCAATGAGGATTTATGCTAGGATCACTTAAGGATACGAGCAAAACGCCAGCCTGGCTAAAGTTGAAAATGTACCTTGAGGCCTTTGACCCTACATCTACCGTACTTACCAGTTTCTTCCCAGAAGTCCATAGGTCCTCCCTGTAGACTTCTCAAAACTAGTGCCTTACAGCTGTAGACTTATCATGTAGTTATCAACTTAGGATAGTGCCTAAGCAACACACCACTAAGTAGGAAAACCCCAGACATAGAGACAATGCCATGATAGGGTAATTTAGCCAAGACCATGGACGTATATAGAATACAGTCAAATTAGATGATTAAGGTGTGAAAACTATATTTTGTATATCTTTTATTTATGCTTTTATTAATTTTGTTAAATTTTCTTTGACACTTAGGAAGTGATAGAACCATAAACAACTACCCCATATAGTTAGTGCCACAACATCACTCATTTAATCATGTATTTCGTGAGTGTATGTGCGTTGCTTACATCTGCCTAAGTTACTGCCCAGATTTACCAGCCTGGAAGACCAGGCGACGTGTCCGGAACGGTGATGCCCAACCCGGACATCCCTGGCCCATTCTTGTGGTGGCCTGCAGCTTGCAGAATTCCTCCCAAGGTAAACCACCAGAGAGGGACAGCAACGATGATCCACAACCAGGATATCTCAGGGCCGTTTTTATGGTGGGTTGCAACATGCTGAATAATACCAAGATTGAATCACCAGAGGGGGACTGTCATGACGTTCACTGGCTTTTTAGTGTATTGGCTAGGCAGAGATGTGAACCCCCCCCCCCCTCTCCTGGCAGAGTCTCTCTCTCGCTGGACATGCAGAAAGAGAGAGTCAGAGGATGTCTCTTGTTAGAACAAAGGCTACATTCTTTACACTTGGTATCTTTCTAAACCATACGAAAAATGTGAATTCACTGTTATGCAAAGCAGATAATCAAGGCAGTGCTGGAAACTTCATTGGTGTTATGGTGACCACCTCATTTAGAAAATAAGGGAGAAGTTTGGGTATATTGAGATAAACCTGTGGCAACTGGTATGGAGAACCCCCCTCAAGGCTGATGTTATTTAAGCATGAGTAGTCTGGATGACAGTTGCCTAATATTCATCAATAGCATGGCCAGAAGAGCTCCTAGCCTGCCCTTAGTCATTAGCACACCATTCCTGCTGGTGAACACTGGTTGACACCACGAGTCTCCATCAGCGCCCTCCTGAGGAGAGTGCAGGTAGAGCATTTATGTTTCCATGTAGCTTTGTAACTGAGCATGCCAGAATAACTAGGAAGGCAAGTATGACTGAGCAGGCCAACCTGTGTCTCATCAGTATTACCAAGGCCTCTTCCTCTGAGCAACCCTCTCTGGCTGCTTCTGCCTTATTTATGGCCATGCTGCAGTGATATGGTTATCTGTTGAAGTACAGCATCAACAGAGGACGGCCTCAGAACAATGCAGCCATGAGTCGTTATCTCCTCCCCTTCCTACCATCCTGGCTCCTCTAGCCTTGTAGTGTGGTGTTGTCTCCAACACTATCCAGGATGTATAACAAGGATTAGAATTATCCTGTCCTCCTCCAGATCTCTGCTATGAGCTAGCCTCAGTGGTATAGAGGTTTACGGTGTAGGGCTGACCCCAATTAGTCAACTGGTCGATTGTTTGGTCGATAGGCTGTTGGTAGAGCAAGATAAATAAATATATATACATACACACACACACACACACACACACACACACACACACACTATATATATATACAGTTGAAGTCGGAAGTTTACATACACCTTAGCCAAATACTTTTAAACTCAGTTTATCACAATTCCTGACATTTAATTCTAGTAAAAATTCCCTGTCTTAGGTCAGTTAGGATCACCACTTTATTTTAAGAATGTGAAATGTCAGAATAATAGTAGAGAAAATGATTTATTTCAGCTTTTTCATCACATTCCTAGTGGGCCATTTACGAATTTTGTCAATTCAATTTAGTCTTTGTCTGTTGTTTGGAGCGCTCCTGTCAATGTTGAGTAAGGACGCGCATCTAGGCATATAAATGTGCACATTTGGGGATCTGATAGTATTTCTGATTTGCTTAATGCACCACCACTAATGAGATGTGGAACTTCTCAAAGTCATGGTTTCTTCACCTCAAACATCAAGCAAATCTTTCCAGCTCTCCCTTTCAATAATGACATGAAAGGGAAAAATGTCATGCTCTGATCCAGTGGAAACATCATAAAATAGGCCTATCTGATTACTTCTTATCAGTGCTTGACTCAATCTGGGTGCTGGTACATCTTTTTTTATGATGATATTTTCTGATAATGTTTTTATCTGCAATGTTTTTATTTGTTGGCTTTATGTAGGCTATTTTTACATAGTTGGCAATAGAAGTTACTTTTAAAGTTTATCATTTTCATTTAGATTTGGAGTAACCACAAAACAATGAATTTGAGATATGAAGACAGTATTATAAATTAAAATAAACTGTTCCACGAAAATGTGCATATGAAACCATAACTGGCACGCAGATCGGTAGAAATAATAAGATAAATTGGCATTACACATGAGAAAGGTTGCGACTCCTTGTGTAGCCTATTACCGGCAACTTCAGGAGAGTAATGGCAGAATCTGCGAAAGCCAGCTGTTTATCTAGAAAAGCTGTTTATCTAGATCTCTGGTTCCCTCTGGAGTCATTTGTGTCTTATTTCATCAAACAGTAAGATTATAGCATCATTCTTACGGAGCCACTCCTTAGTTGCCCTGGCTGTGTGTTTCGGGTCGTTGTCATGCTGGAAGACCCAGCCACGACCCATCTTCGATGCTCTTACTGAGGGAAGGAGGTTGTTGGCCAAGATCTCGCGATACATGGCCCCATCCATCCTCCCCTCAATACGGTGCAGTCGTCCTGTCCCCTTTGCAGAAAAGCATCCCCAAAGAATGATGTTTCCACCTCCATGCTTCACGGTTGGGATGGTGTTCTTGGGGTTGTACTCATCCTTCTTCTTCCTCCAAACAAGGCGAGTGGAGTTTAGACCAAAAAGCTCTATTTTTGTCTCATCAGACCACATGACCTTCTCCCATTCCTCCTCTGGATCATCCAGATTGTCATTGGCAAACTTCAGACGGAATTGGACATGCGCTGGCTTGAGCAGGGGGATTTTAATCCATGGCGGCGTAGTGTGTTACTAATGGTTTTCTTTGAGACAGTGGTCCCAGCTCTCTTCAGGTCATTGACCAGGTCCTGCCGTGTAGTTCTGGGCTGATCCCTCACCTTCCTCATGATCATTGATGCCCCACGAGGTGAGATCTTGCATGGTGCCCCAGACCGAGGGAGATTGACCGTCATCTTGAACTTCTTCCATTTTCTAATAATTGCGCCAACATTTGTTGCCTTCTCACCAAGATGCTTGCCTGTTGTCCTGTAGCCCATCCCAGCCTTGTGCAGGTCTACAATTTTATCCCTGATGTCCTTACACAGCTCTCTGGTCTTGGCCATTGTGGAGAGGTTGGAGTCTGTTTGATTGAGTGTGTGGACAGGTGTCTTTTATACAGGTAACAAGTTCAAACAGGTGCAGTTAATACAGGTAATGAGTGGAGAACAGGAGGGCTTCTTAAAGAAAAACTAACAGGTCTGTGAGAGCCGGAATTCTTACTGGTTGGTAGGTGATCAAATACTTATGTCATGCCATAAAATGCATAATAACTATTTAAAAATCATACAATGTGATTTTCTGGATTTTTGTTTTAGATTCCTTCTCTCACAGTTGAAGTGTACCTATGATAAAAATTACAGACCTCTACATGCTTTATAAGTAGGAAAACCTGCAGAATCGGCAGTGTATCAAATACTTGTTCTCCCCACTGTATGTCATGCAATAAAATGCAAATTAATTATTTAAAAATCATACAATGTGATTTTCTGGAGTTTTATTTTAGATTCCGTCTCTCACAGTTGAAGTGTACCTATGATAAAAATTACAGACTTCTACATGCTTTGTAAGTAGGAAAACCTGCAAAATCGGCAGTGTATCAAATACTTGTTCTCCCCACTGTAGGTGTAGTTGCATTACATAAATCTGGGCAAAGGTTTGCTTTTGGAGGTTCAAATTGCAGTAGTGGTGCTTTTAGCGGAGACCTGGGTTGATTGGCAATTAGCTGTTGCTAAATCCAAGGGGATTCAGCTCCATAGAGTGGTGCAGTTCCTTGCATTTCCAGAGTTCCTATTAGCTTCCTGGGTCCCAGTTAGACCCCACACCAGGGCACTCTTAGCCCGTAAGTAGTTCCCTCTTTATTTTGCATAAGATTAACAATAATGCACTGTAGTGAAACTTGTTTTTTTTCACCCCCCTCCAGACCATAATGGCCTGTAATGTAGAATTCCAAGGATGCACACGCCTTGAAAATGAGCCAGCCGGTGAAAGAGGTAGGATACAGTAGCCCTTAATGTGTTCGCCACAACTAAGCCCCCGTTGCTAAGATAATTAGCTTCAAGCCAGTAAAGGGTATTGCTGGCTTTTTTCTCTCTTAACCTTTTCGTATATTTTCAGTCATTTTATTTTGTCTGAACTCAACGTACAGAATGTAGCTACTTCAAATCAACAACAAAAGATGTTCATTCTCATGTTTAGATGAAGGCCTTTAAGATCATGTTGATGTTCAAGCCAGAGAGCAATGCATTGTGTTAACCAAGATTTTGAACCTACATGCTATTGTAATCCAATGAAATACTGAGTATACTCATCTACTTGTTCTCTGAGCAAAGTATAGCTAGTTGCTGCTGCCTCATCTGAGAAGATAAAAAGGGAACACAGCAATATGATAGTGATGGTGGGAGTGGAACCCTGATGCATTGACGGAGGACTCTGAGATCTCCATGGGCCAGAGACACTTAAGGAAACAAACTCATAGGGCAATCTCATGAATAAAAGAGTCAGAGACAGATGCTCCACAATCAGGCGAGGAGTAGGATAAGACACTCTGAAATTACCCTAATGGGCATCTATAAGGCTGGAACTCCAGGAACTGCACATGTCAGTGGCCCACAGACTCTGATCTGTCTGAAAAGCACTGTGCAAAGTGACTGAGATCAGAGAGCACTTTAAACGCAGCAATGAGGAAGCAATGGGGATGATCAATGTCAATGTATAGCGATAGACGAGAGAGATCAGTTTGATTAATGTTCATATACTGTACAGCTGGTAGATATCAAAGATTTGCCATGTCAATGATTACGGTTTAATAAGAAAGTATTTGCTCTGTTTGCCTAGGAAATGCAGCTGCATTTCTCTTCTGACATTGATTAGAACCAGCCATGCCAAGTCTGAATCCTTCTGGATGTTAGGGCATACAGTAAGTGAAACCCATATGTCAGTTATGCCTCCAAACTTCTCTCCCCTTCTGCACCTTCACTTTTATTTTTTTCTACTCAAATCAGGGAAAATGCAGTGAAGTGAGAGAGGAACTCTGAGACAGAAAATGAAAGAAACATATTCGATTTCATTACAGTTATGAGCTTTCATTAAGGTCTGTTCTCCTGTGTACCTGAGAATGGGAGTAGTTTCAGAGAAAGCGGCTGGGAGTCCTCTATTTCAGCTCAGCAGGGATTTTTCTTTGGAACAAAATCTCTGGCATCATTATTACTTATATTAACAGTCCAGACTTGCCTAGGGCTCTCAAGAATTTAGATTTGCACTATGAGGCACAGGTTGGGCTTTGTATCACTCTGAAAAGTAATGGATTTTATCACGGAAGTACTGGGTGGCTTTTTTAATCAGCGCTACTCAGCTCAGATGGCTTTACTTATAGAAAACCTTTTTGGGGGAAGGGGTGGTTGTGAGGAGGAGCATGGGGATGTGGGGGAGAGAAAGCTCCAAGACAAATCTGTTTTTCATCCTGTTTGTCACTGGACACGGCCCGTATCCCTGTAGTTTAAGTCGTGTGCAGGTAGATCTGACAGGCCTGTGATCTCAGCTTACCCACTCATGTTATCTCTTTCAGTCCACAAACACTCTGCCAGTCCTGGACATGCAGCGCATTTGCATATGCATAAGACCATCAATGAGGGTGTTTGAGAGGCCTGAAAGGAGACAATTGAAGTGATGTCGGTCTTGAATTGCCATGCCGTACCTGCTGGCATGCGAACAATACTGTGTTGCCATAGAAACAGTTTCCTCGACAAATGACCTTGCCTCCTCCTCTCTCCTATTTCAGCACCTAGTTGAAAGGGGCTGCTGGCTCATAGGGCCTGCGTGTTTGTGAATATGTAAAGTGTGTGGACCAACACTGGGACTGAGGGAGATCCCGGGCTGTGACTAAAATTTGTTTGCTAGGGAAATTACCTTGTCTTTTTCTCCCTCATTAATCAATGGAAGCTTGGTGTTAAAAACATCTGGTCTGCATCATCTGTATTGCACGCCTGTCTTTCTAATCTCTTTAGGTAAACAAAGATGCATATAGGGTCTCTATTTGAGGGTTTGCAAAATAGCTCAAGTCTTTTCAGTTTAGAAATAGAGTTAAAATGCCTTGATATCACCATTATCATTCTAATTGTATAATTTTGAGAAAATGGCCCTTGAATGTTTTGGTACAACTACTGGAGAGATTCGTTCACAGCCTCTTAAGCCTTAGCCCCACCCATCTCTAAGGATTCATATGTAAGGCCATGTGCTAAACAGAGTGAGTAAGGTAGTGAAGTAAACAACCAAAGAGTCAAAGACTTAAAGTGGTGACAGTAGTAGCAAAAGGTAGTAGTAAAAATACACTTTATCTAGTCCTTGGCCTATATCCTAATCTGACTTTGGTGCAGGTCATGTTTTTCTTCATTACCATCTCTGGTAAACACACAATATATCAAATAAATCTAAGTTTATTTGTCGCATGCCAGGATACAGAAGGTGTAAACGGTACAATGAAATGGTTACTTGCATTGTTGAGTCTTTTGTTTAGACATGTCTCTAGCTAGATAAACAATAGACCATAATCCCAACCCATACTGCTAGCGATACAAACTAATTGTCATAGCTAGCCACCATGCATGAATCTGTAGGTAGCTAAAGTTTACCAACTAGGTTAAATGTTAGCTAGCTAGCTAACAGTAGGCTATAACTAGCAATGCAAATGGATTTCTGAGATACCAATAATATTACTACACAGATCATGCACGTAATGTTATCTAGCGAGCCAGCCAGTTAATGTTAGCTATCTAGCTAACAGTACGCTTGAACTTGCAATAAAAATGACATTCTGACAAAATTAGAAACGTATAATATCTGAAAATGTAACTAGACTCTTACCCTTTTAAAGACTCTTATGCGGAGACGTGTTTTATACAGAAGGCTTAAAAAGTTCTGTGTTCTCTTTTCAACTCCCTCCACATTTGCAATGAAACTCTGCTTCCACCAGGCATTCCACTGATTTCAAAACTCAGTCAACTTCTTCCATGATAACAACACTGTTGGTTGCCATTTCTTCCCTATCACTGTCATCCAAATACTCTACAATATCTGGTTAAATTAACATATTTTTACCTAAATCAGGGATTTCCTCATTGTCTGATTCATTTTCAGAGTCAGAGAGAGTCAGCATGGCACGATGGTCCTCCAGAAAGTAGTCCATCAACTTTTTCCCACTGATCTGTCAATAGCGCCTGTTGAATTCAGGGCAGCAGTGTTGAGAGTAGTAGCAACACTTTTGCAGTTCTCCATGATATCTTTTTAAAAAGCTGCCGTAGCAAGGATTATCTACACATACTGAGAAGCTAATGTTATGTCATGCTACATGGCAGACCAATCCGAACTCATCTCTCGGCATGTCCAGCCAATCCATTATCTCAGCCAATCATGGCTAGTGGGAAGGTTCCTGTCTTCTTCCGTGATTAAACCAACTCGGCTCGTAATTTAAAAATGTTATTTATATTTACAGATGGTATACAAGTTTGTTATTAAGACACATGAAACTTCATACGCTCCAGAAGGCATTTCTGCCCCCCAAAAATATTTGTATGAAAAAAAATGTTTACGTTCAAATGCCTCTCCTGTGAAGTAGTGATGTGCGACATACGCCTAGCTTCCTGAAACGGGTCAAATACACTACATGACCAAAAGTATGTGGACACCTGCTAATCGCACATCTCATTCCAAAATCATGGGCATTAATATGGAGTTGGTCACCCCTATAACAACCTCCACTCTTCTGGGGAGGCATTCCACTAGATGTTGAAACATTGCTGCGGGGACTTGCTTACATTAAGCCACAAGAGCGTTAGTGAGGTTGGGCACTGATGTTGGGCGATTAGGCCTGGCTCGCAGTTAAGATTTCCCTTTACTAGAACTAAGGGGCCTCCCCCGAACCATGAAAAACTGGACATGGAAACATGGAAACACATTTCATGAAGCTCCCAACAAACAGTTATTTTGCTGACATTGCTTTCAGAGGCAGTTTAGAACTCGGTAGTGAGTCTTGCAACCGTGGACAGACAATTTTTACATGCTGCGCATTTCAGCACTCGGCAGTCACGTTCTGTGAGCTTACTAACGTTGTTGCTCCTAGACTTTCCACTTTGCAATAACAGCACTTAACAGTTGACCAGGGCAGCTCTAGCAGGGAAGAAATTTGGCGAACCCTTGACTTTTTCCATATTTTGTTACGTTACAGCCTTATTCTAAAATGGATGAAATAAAAATAAATCCTTATCAATCTACACAGGAGCTGGCTACCCGACCAAGCAATCGGGACAGAGAGTGACTAAGAACAGGGAGGTCAGAGAGGTGACCAAGAACCCAATGGTCACTCTGACAGAGCTCCAGAGTTCCTCTGAGGAGATGGTAGAACCTTCCAGAAGGACAACTATCACTGCAGCACTCCGCCAATCAGGCCTTTATGGTAGAGTGGCCAGATAGAAGCCACTCCTCAGTAAAAGACACATGACGGCCCGCTTGGAGTTCGCCAAAAGACACCTAAAGGACTCTCAGAACATGAAAACAAGATTCTCTGGTCTGATGAAACCAGTATTGAACTCTTTGGCCTGAATGCCAAGTGTCACGTCTGGAGGAAACCTGGCACCATCCCTATGGTGAAGCATGGTGGTGGCAGCATCATGCTGTGGGGATGTTTTTCAGCGACAGGGACTGGGAGACTAGGCAGGATCGAGGGAAATATGAACAGAGAAAAGTACAGAGAGATCCTTGATGAAAACCTGCTCCAGAGTGTTCAGCCTCCAGACTGGGGTGAAGGTTCACCTTCCAACAGGACAACAACCCTAAGCACACAGCCAAGACAATGTAGGAGTGGCTTTAGGACAAGTCTCAATGTCCTTGAGTAGCCCAGCCAGTGCCCAGACTTGAACCTGATCTAACATCTCTCTAAGAGACCTGAAAATAGCTGTGAAGCGACACTCCCCATCCAACCTGACAGAGCTTGAGAGGATCTGAAGAGAAGAATGGGAGAAACTCCCCAAATACAGGTGTGCCAAGCTTGTAGCGTCATACTCAAGAAGACTCAAGGCTGTAATCGCTGCAAAAGGTGCTTCAACAAAGTAATGTGATATTTCAGGGTTTTTTTATTGATACATTTGTAAAAAAAAAATCTAAAACCTGTTTTTGCTTTTTCTATTATGGGGTATTGTGTGTAGATTGATGAGAAAAAACATTGATTTAATCAATTTTAGAATAAGTCTGTAATGTAAAAAAATGTGGAAAAAGTCAAGGGGTCAGAATACTTTGGAATGCACTGTACATGTATAGTGTAATAGAAGAGCCTGCTTAAGCAATAAGGCACAAGGGGCAGTGCTGTATCATGAATACAGTCACAGGTAAATTACTATGGCTAAGGTCCAAACACTTAAAAGACACACCCTCGTCCACTTATCCTCACCTTATGCCCTTGGGGGAATCCCCGTCTCCATCTTGGAGTACGGTCCAAATGATTAGCCAAGCAAGGAAAGTTTGCAACGTAAGCTCCTCAGCCCTCATTTTTTGCTGTGAAAACACAATCATCGCGGGATAAACGAGTGACGAATTTCCAGGGAAGTCTAAAAATCATTCCTTCCTCCCTTGCCCCTTGCCCTGCAAGTGTTCACTCGTCAGACGTCATGATACGTCATCAGAAGTATCCACTTAATTTGATGGCTGATGGGATAGGGTGTGTGTCTTTTAAGTATTTGGACCGCCACCATTGTTCAGTGCGACGCGATATTGGAGGGCCAGTAAACCCATTTACTTGTGACTGTATTCATCATACAGTAGCCTACTGCCTTGCGTGCCTTATTGCTTTTATGAAACTGTTAACAACATATTCAAATAACAATGAATTACATATTTGTATTAAAACGTAAATTCATACCATTTTATTTCCAGACAAAAATCGGGTTGTTGGTAGTTTTAATAATTTTTTGCATAGTTGTTATGCAAAATAACTGGTCGTCCGTTCTAAACCAAATAGTTGCTATGCAGGCTGGATAATGCTTTTGTCATTTGCTAGCTAGTTAGCCAACTTCAGCTAACTCAGCCACGTCAAACATTGAACCTGGATGTTGCATTTTTGTTTGTTTTATCTTTTTTTCTATTGGGATTCACTTGGATATGTCCATGATAATGAGGTTGATGCGTGATTTCGACAGGCTCAGAAAAAGTTTTATTTTCTCGTCTGGGCACGCTCTTCTCCCTTCTATAGGCTATATGGTACTACAGAGATCGAAATTCAAAAGTGAAACATTAACATATATGAATCCCCACTGTACGAAACAAAATTCTAGGCAGGAAGCAGAAGCAATGGGAAATAATGTGTACGTTGAGATAAATACAAGAGATGATTCAGACAGCAATGATGCAATGATCATTTTCAGATGGAACTGTTAGCAGGCATAGGTGTGTCTGTGACGGCCAATACAGCACGGCTGGAACGCTGCTCGTACAATCAGCATCCAGGATCCAAAGAACCTATTTTGTAAGGTACAGCACATTAAAAAAAATCTTGACTGATGGTAGAGTTATGCTCTCTTCTTGCTCACCCACTCAGCCTACGTGGAGCTGGCCCCCATTGGCATCAGCTATTTCCTGTCAGGTATGCACTACACAGGTATGTGCCACAGCCATACTGGACCTGTATCCCCTGCACCTTCCTTGGGGACATATACAGGTGTGTTCCTCCTACTCTACCCCCTCTCTCTTACTGTACCTGTTGTGTACCAGTGAAGATTCCTCCAGTGTCCAGTCCCAAATAACCAAACCAACTCCCCTTACTCCTTCTGTGGGTGGATCTTCATAATCTTCAAACCGTTTGTTGTGTTTGCATTTTGCTTTTGTATCCATGTTTGTGTCAAATGTTGTAATATTTCATACACATCTTAGCTCATGCCAATGTTTAATATTCAGAATGATAGTGTCTTGAAATCCCAGGGAGTTAAATCTGAGAATATAAGCTGTGCACAACCATCTCATATTCTGCTGGTCTGTACAGTATATATTGGTCCACGTTGATCATGATAAATGTATCCTTTATGATTGATATTTCCGTTGTTATCCTTTGATACTACTAATATCAGCTCATGTTGTCTTAAAGGCACAGTGAAGTACACAATCCATGTGCTGTCCTTGCTAAGCCCTTCCCTTTAATGCTTTTCATTATTAATTCACTGCGTTTATCTAATGAGCTCTTGTTATTAATTGAATTCCTACTTTTCAGCTGATTCCAAGAGATTGCATCCGCAGTGTTGTTTTAATTAGTGCTGCCAAACGTATTGGTTGAGCATGCCTTTTTGCTCAATTGCTTATTCTGGAGATGAAACCTAATTGGGCCTCTGTTGTTTTATTGACTCACTGTTGTACTTTTAATTTCAGGTAATTGTTTTTGTCCCTACACTATTGTCTACTCTACACAACTTGTGTGTATTACCCATAGGTCTTCCTCTGACTCGCAGTCTCAACACATAGCTGAAGTACCTTATTAAGGGATTGTTGATTAGATGCTGTTGTTCTTGGTGATTAGCTGCTGTTGTACTTCTACAAGCAGTAGGAGTGGTGGAAGTTGTAGTTTTCACATTGACATGCAGCATTGCTGTGGCTATACATTACTCAGAACCTCCATCTTCTCCCTTCTGCCATGAACACACACCTGGTGATGACTCCTGTGTGTTTGTGATTGTGTCATATTGTTATTTAGAGCAGAGTTGTATTCCATGTTATTGCTTAAGCATGTCTCTTGCCACAAAGCTTCATATAATACTACCACTTTTAAAGATGGAATCCTTAATAGAAACAAAGTGGTCACCCCACCTGTTCTTTCGTAAAAAGCTGCGGGATGGGCCTGGAGAAATGTAACCACTCTCAAATTCAAAGCAAGATCTATGCATGCAAGGACTGGCCATCGATGAAAATGTTTTTAAAACATTTTATATTTTGAGGCTATGCAGTGTTTGTGTACATTTACTTTGTTTAAACATTGGACTATAACAAGCTTATATTTTGGGTTCTGATGGGGTACGACTGCTGCACTAAACTCATGTGGCATTTATAAGTTATATTCTTCATGAATCAATGCGTATACATCATTAATTTCTAAGTAAAAAATTGGGTGTAACAACTAAGGATTCTAGCTTTAAAAATATTTTATTTTTTATTCCTTGTACTCCTCCACACCACGACCTTGCTTTATTCACCCTCGGACCATTACTATATCTCTGTTATGTCTCTATTCCACATTTCTCTGACCATGGAACAGGACCATTACTATATCTCTGTTATGTCTCTATTCCACATTTCTCTGACCATGGAACATGACCATTACTATATCTCTGTTATGCCTCTATTCCACATTTCTCTGACCATGGAACATGACCATTACTATATCTCTGTTATGCCTCTATTCCACATTTCTCTGACCATGGAACAGGACCATTACTATATCTCTGTTATGTCTCTATTCCACATTTCTCTGACCATGGAACAGGACCATTACTATATCTCTGTTATGTCTCTATTCCATATTTCTCTGACCATGGAACATGACCATTACTATATCTCGGTTATGTCTCTATTCCACATTTCTCTGACCATGGAACAGGACCATTACTATATCTCTGTTATGTCTCTATTCCACATTTCTCTGACCATGGAACAGGAGCATCCACCGGTCAGCCAAATGTGTCATAATGAAAATGATGACATTTCTGGTCCATTTCCCCCATCAATTGAATTGCTTATCTTCAGATCTGCATAGTTGAGCAGTGTTTCCACTGCAGTCATTTAACTGTGGCACTGCGCCATGGCAAAGTCATTGCTGTCATGGCAAAAAAAAAATGGCCAACATGCATTCTGACAAGCAATCGATGCATAACAATTCTTGCAATCACAGGGAAAACAGCAGTTTTAATGGCCTTTGTTAAAAAGAAGGGGATCCAAGCTTTCCATTACTACTTTATTTATTTCTCAACTTCGAAATATGCTCAACCTGCACCCTTTTAAACCCTTTTGTTTTAGCAGTGGCATGGTTTTAGGGAGTGACCTTGTCTAATCTATCTATCATGCTAATAGCATACCCAATAGTATTGACCATACATAGGCTATATGCATAGTATAATATGTAAAAACAATTTAAACAAATCATTTTACCAATATGTTCATTTCTGGTGGTGGAAATTATGTTTTAGATGGTGTATTTTCATTCATTTTGGAGTAGTATGTCCTTTTTTAAAAAAGAGCTTCTCAATCCTTCTACATAAAACATTTCCGGGGGGACCCCTGGAATTTCTAATACAGCTCTATGTAGATGTCCACACTGACATAGTGTGTGGACTGAGCTTGCATATTATGCCCTTTATCTGAGATGCTGTTTTTAAAGAAATGCAAAGATTAACACATCTTTTTATGCCTGCTTAAGCCTGCTTGCATCAAGAAACCTCTTAGAATAATTAGCATGCACATACAGCATCTATCCACCCCTCCTGGCCTGGGTGTAACTGGGTTGTTGCTGTTCTCAGGGAGCTTCACACTGGCGGAGCTGGGAGTGAGTGACCAACAGGCCCAGCACCTGCATCAGACCCAGCACCAGCAACAGGCTGCCTACCACTCCTCCCACTCTGAGCTGGGCCTGCTGCAGCGGGGATACTCCCTCAGCGCCGGCTCCGACGCAGACTCTGACCCGGAGGGGGTCATGTCCCCGGAGCGTGCCGTCCAGCTGTGGGGGGGTCACGGGATCAAGTCCCGTCGCAGCTCCGGCCTCTCCAGCAGGGAGAACTCAGCCCTCACACTCACCGACTCAGACAACGAACACAAGTCTGACGACGAGTCAGGTAGGACAGACAGAAAGAGAGAGAGAGAGAGGTGGGGAGGGATTGGGGGAGTGGAGAAAGAGATGGAGAGAGAGGCTGAGGGAGTAAGGGGTAGCTGAGACTGAAACCAACAGAGAAATGTAGTGAGGGTGGGTGTCATGTTAAATTGATGGATACAAATAGACAGAGCTCCTTGGAAGTGCACTTGCAGTTTTTTGATGCATATGTTTCTCTCGACATAAAATGTATGTCAGTGCTACCAAGCCAGTCTGTCTGAATGTCACTGAACACTAGTGCTGAACAATTAACCAAAATGTCTGTTATTTTTCGTTTTTTAAACCACTAATTGACCAAGGTCAGTTCAATTATTTGAATTCCATTTAATTCTGTTTTTTTCTGTGAATGCAATGCGCAGTTTCTCTAGAGATAAATCAGCCCGAACTGTGTGATGTAGTAGAGAGTTGTAGTTTCTAACATGACAATATTCTACATAGTTTAGCGCTGAAAACGGTAAAACGGTAATTCACTACAATGGCCATAATCCATTGCATGCCTACTTGTCCGGTCTGAGACGGAGAGAAGAGACAGAAGAAGAACGGGCGATCGAGAGGGATACAGAGCATTAGCTTCATGAGCCATATCTACATGAAGATACATGATCTAAGATTGATAGTTGTTATTCAGCTGTCATAAACAAAAATTGTGATAGATAGGTACTTTATTGATCCCCGAGGGGAAATTTCTTCGTCAAGCAGCTACGAAGAAACACAGAGCAGGTGCAAAATGCCAGAACAAAAATAGACAAAAGACAGATACACGATACATGATACATAGTGCGGCAGTATGAAAAAGTATAAAAATACAAGAAGTCTGGAGTGCAAAAAGCTATAGAAAGGCATTGCATACTATGGGTGAATGGCTGAATATGTACACTATACATTGTTAGAGTGTTAGGTGAACACTCTAACAGGTAAAAATATTGCAAGTTGATATAGATAAATAAGGAATATTTGCATGGTTAACTATACTATACAGGTCGATGGCAATACTTAAATAGCTAAATGTGCGTATGATATAAGTGAGGGTAATAATAGTTTACTTAATAAACATTCTGATTAAATTAACAGGTAAGTGAATATTTTCATGGTTAAAGTAACTACAGGTAAATGTACAGGTAAGTGAATATTTGCATGGTTACATTAACTGTACAGGTAAATGACAGGAAGAGATACTTAAATAGCTAAATGTGCATATGATATAATTTAGGGTAATAATAATAATTCCCTTAAAATACAGTCCTTATTGCAGGGTTAAATTACAGATAAATGCAAATATTGCTCATTCCATATACTAAAAGCGATGAAAATAGATACACCGACAGGATACTAGTATGCAGTCCTGAGTGAATGACTTTGTAAGTTCAGTCCAAGAATTACTTACAATATTGCACGTGATATGATATAGCAACTGTACATGAATATGTATATACAGTCCTGAATTAATTAGTGCTGAATGAATGTCCTGAGTGAATGAGTGATTACAGTCCAGAGTTACTCACTGATGGATGCCTAATTGTTAATCTAGGTCCTAACACCCGACAGTTCCAGGTCTACAGTGGGGGGAACAAGTATTTGATTTTTAAGTAATTAATTTGCATTTTATTGCATGACATAAGTATTTGATACATCAGAAAAGCAGAACTTAATATTTGGTACAGAAACCTTTGTTTGCAATTACAGAGATCATACCTTTCCTGTAGTTCTTGACCAGGTTTGCACACACTGCAGCAGGGATTTTGGCCCACTCCTCCATACAGACCTTCTCCAGATCCTTCAGGTTCCGGGGCTGTCGCTGGGCAATGCGGACATTCAGCTCCCTCCAAATATTTTCTATTGGGTTCAGGTCTGGAGACTGGCTAGGCCACTCCAGGACCTTGAGATGCTTCTTACGGAGCCACTCCTTAGTTGCCCTGGCTGTGTGTTTCGGGTCATTGTCATGCTGGAAGACCCAGCCACGACCCATCTTCAATGCTCTTACTGAGGGAAGGAGGTTGTTGGCCAAGATCTCGCGATACATGGCCCCATCCATCCTCCCCTCAATACGGTGCAGTCGTCCTGTCCCCTTTGCAGAAAAGCATCCCCAAAGAATGGTTGGGATGGTGTTCTTGGGGTTGTAATCATCCTTCTTCTTCCTCCAAACACGGCGAGTGGAGTTTAGACCAAAAAGCTCTATTTTTGTCTCATCAGACCACATGACCTTCTCCCATTCCTCCTCTGGATCATCCAGATGGTCATTGGCAAACTTCAGACGGGCCTGGACATGCGCTGGCTTGAGCAGGGGGACCTTGCATGCGCTGCAGGATTTTAATCCATGACGGCGTAGTGTGTTACTAATGGTTTTCTTTGAGACTGTGGTCCCAGCTCTCTTCAGGTCATTGACCAGGTCCTGCCGTGTAGTTCTGGGCTGATCCCTCACCTTCCTCATGATCATTGATGCCCCACGAGGTGAGATCTTGCATGGTGCCCCAGACCGAGGGAGATTGACCGTCATCTTGAACTTCTTCCATTTTCTAATAATTGCACCAACAGTTGTTGCCTTCTCACCAAGCTGCTTGCCTATTGTCCTGTAGCCCATCCCAGCCTTGTGCAGGTCTACAATTTTATCCCTGATGTCCTTACACAGCTCCCTGGTCTTGGCCATTGTGGAGAGGTTGGAGTCTGTTTGATTGAGTGTGTGGACAGGTGTCTTTTATACAGGTAACGAGTTCAAACAGGTGCAGTTAATACAGGTAATGAGTGGAGAACAGGAGGGCTTCTTAATGAAAAACTAACAGGTCTGTGAGAGCCGGAATTCTTACTGGTTGGTAGGTGATCAAATACTTATGTCATGCAATAAAATGCAAATTAATTATTTAAAAATCATACAATGTGATTTTCTGGATTTTTGTTTTAGATTCCGTCACTCACAGTTGAAGAGTACCTATGATAAAAATTACAGACTTCTACATGCTTTGTAAGTAGGAAAACCTGCAAAATCGGCAGTGTATCAAATACCTGTTCTCCCCACTGTATGTTGCCGACGGCACGGCACCCTGGTGAGGCATTAAATAGTCTAATAGCCGCCGGCAGGAAGGACCTCCTGTAGCGCTCTCTGGCACACCGTGGTGGGATCAGTCTATGATTGAAGGTGCTCCTCTGCATCATAGCCATGGCATGCAGAGGGTGGGTGACGTTGTCCATTATGGCCAGCAGTTTGGCCAGGATCCGTCTATCCGCCACCTCCTCTACTGTCAAGGCTAAGCATCAAAACAGAGCTAGCCTTCCTGAAATGCTTATTTACCTGAGAAGCATCACCAGCCTTTATGTTGGCGCCCCAGCACACCACTGCAAAAAAGACTGGTAGAAGGTATGCAGTAGTTTTCTGCACACGTTGAAGGACCTGAGCCTCCTCAGAAAGTACATTTGGCTCTGGCCCTTTTTGTACAGAGCCCCAGTGTTACCAGCCCATTCCAGCCTGTTGTCCATATGGACTCCCAGGAACTTGTATGACCCAACCATTTCCACATCCATCCCCTGTATAGGGACTGCAGTCGGTTGGGCCTTGGTTCTCCTGAAGTCCACCACCATCTCCTTTGTTTTGCTGATGTTGAGCTGAAGGTGGTTCTGCTCACACCACACCACAAAGTCATTGATTGTGCTCCTGTGCTCCTCCTCCTGCCCACCCCTGATGCACCCTACAATTGCAGAGTCATCCGAGAACTTCTGTAGGTGGCATGTTTAAGAGTTATATCTGAAGTTCGAGGTGTAGAGGGTGAACAGGAAGGGGGACAGGACCGTTCCCTGGGGGGCCCCTGTGTTGCTCACTGCCCGTTCTGACACACAGCTCTGTAGCCACGCAAATGTGGCCTACCGGTGAGGTAGTCCGTAACCCAGGAGAGTAAGGGTGCTTCCACTTTCATCCTCTTCATCTTCTCACCCAGTAGCTGGGGCTGAATGGTGTTGAAGGCACTGGACAAGTCAAAAAACATAACCCTAACAGTGCAACCTGCATTGTCCAGGTGAGAGTAGGCTGTCTGCAGAAGGTCCACCCCAATGTTGCGCTGGTATGCGAACTGCAGGGGGTCAAGTGATGTACACACCAGGGGTCTGAGGTGAGCAAGGACTAACCTTTCCAGGGTCTTCATGATGTGGGATGTTAGCGCTACAGGTCTGAAGTCATTCAGGACAGTGGGGTGCACCTTCTTGGGCACTGGGACCAGGTAGGATGTTTTCCACAGCACAGGGACCCTTTCCAGGCTCAGGCTAAGGTTGAAGCGTCGCTGGAGTATTCCACACAATTGGTCAGCACAGCTCAGCACCCTTGGGCTGATGTCATCAGGGCCTGCCGCTTTCCACTGATGTAGTCTCTCCAGCTCTCTCTTCACTTGGTTGGTGGTGAAAGCCAGCCCAGGGAGGTGGGGGGAAGAGGGGTGTTGAGGATCAGTCCAGAGGGAGCAGGGGAGGCCCTCTTCTTCTCATTCAGCAGGGCCTTCAGGTCGCTGGTGACCCAGGGTTTATTATTTGGATTTTGCCAGACATCATATGCATAGGCAGCAGCTCTATAGAAATGAGATGATGACTTGGAATTAAATCATAAAGTCATCAAATAGGCTTAAAACAAATGTAATATACACAATGCTGAAATATTTTATTAAAGTAAAGTAATGTGAATAATTGATGGTTAATAAGTGATAAACAGTAATGGGCATTCACTACCATCATGGGACTTGTATATATTGTTTCATTCTGTGTTGTTACAGCATTCAACCCACATAATGGTTAGTGCATTTAATGTCTAAAATTAATGATCAAAACCGTGATAATCGACCCGAAACGGAACCGACCTCAAAAAGCACCAATCGTTCAGCACTAGTGAACACTGTCTCAGTATCTAAATTCACCAATTAGAAGTGTTTTTGAATGAACACAGAGCATTAGAGCCACCAATACTGGATCATGATCAGGACTTTGATCAGATTAAGTCCTGGACACGATCTCCCCCACTGTGCTGAGTCAGTCAGCCATGCTGCTCTGCCTGGCATGGCGCCACCCTCTATCACACTCTTAGAGATCAGCTCTTTTCTTCCTTTACTGTCTTTCTTCCCTCTATCCCGCTGGCTTCTTCTCCGTTAACCGTCTCTCTGAAACCATCACCACACACAGCCACACCACACACAGAGAGAGCATGCTACTGTAGAGCATACCAGCACCACTCTGACTCTCATTTCTCAGTATGCCTACCAGGATGGCGATGATTTTGGGATTGCTGCCAATGAGAATATTAATTATGAGAATATAAAATTATAGTGTTTTCCTCTGGTCCCTTCTCCTCCATCTCTTCTCCCTGTGGGCATTGTGTATGTGAAATGATCTGTCGTTTTCTTGGCCCCTCACCTGTGCACTCTGAGCTTGGCAGTAATGGCAGGTTTTAGAGGAGAGGTGTTTGTCTGCCTGATTATGTACTAGGTTGTGTTTGTAATTACAATGGAAGATGAACCCTTTGTTTGATTTTCTTAGAGCTCTGTGAGTGTGGGGGCATGAGGACGCATGCTGTGGTCTCCCCATAGGTGTCGCACGTCACGTCTCCCTAACAATAGCACCACTCGGCTCACGCTGCAAATGACGTGGTCCTGATTTCCACTGGGGAATCATCTGCATTGTTCACAGTAAAAATATTCATCATGGAGCGCTCACAAGCCTTTGTGGAGCCTGCTGATGTTTATTTTCTCCATAAAAGGGTTATTTTTCTGTGTGAAAGCCAGAAATTAAATCCCTGCATCCTCCAACCACCCTAGCCTAGAAGTTATCTTAGTGCAGATCCCCATGCTTATCCTTCAAAAAGGCCACGGCACTGCATGATCCATTTTAATGTGCCTTTTTTATAGATTGGTTCGTAAAGTGTTTGTGTTGATTGAATTAAATGCGCACGCAGCAAGACTCCCGACACTAATGTATTCTCACCATGGGAGCTAATTAATAAGGACAGCGAAGCGAGCATTCGATTTGATCAAGAGTCCACGGGATGACTAGAGCTAGCAGTAGAGTGCAGGGGACTGTGCTTGTCCTGTGTGTGAGGCGAGGCAGGGCGAGGTGAGGGGGGGGGGGGACTGTCTCTCTCAGTTCTGCTCATTATCACCTTTCTGTGTTTCATGGTTGTTCTTGGGTCAGGGGGGCCTCTTGGCGAACACAGCTGAGATTAACTGAACCACAGTGCTGTCGTCAACATGCCCAGCAACTGACTCCAAGTGACTCCCCTTCATCTGGCCTGTCAGAGTGTCACAGACTTCTGTTGGCCCTCTAGCTCCTCCACAGTGCCTGCTGCCTCACCTCACTCTCTGCCTTCTGGGAGCTGTGCCTCTGTGCCAGAGACGCAGTGAGAGAGGGCCCTGCACGCACGCCACAGCGGAGTAAAAAACTACAGGCTTATTAGCATCATTAAAACAGCAGGATTTGTCTGTTATTTGTTGTATTGAAAGCCTTTGAAGCTGATATCTGACTAGAGTCACAATGCACTGGTGCAGACACTTTTTATCCATCGGGTAATGGCAGGCAGAGACTTCATAACACAATCATTGTCAATATAGAATACAACTTGGCAGGAGACAAAGTTTGTGAAAAGCTGAAAACATTATATGAATTGATTTAATGCTAATTCACAGCGGGGAGTATAAGGGGTTGTATAGTGAAACACTTCACTTACTGCCATGCCTACTGGGATCAAAGAGGAGTGTCAACTACAGTAGCATACAGTTGATGCCACAGGTGTATCGATAGATAGAGAGATAGAGAGATAGATAGATGTGCGTATGATATGAATGAGGGTAATAATAGTTAACTTAATATATAACTTAATATCCTATCAACATATAGTAGATTACAGCTTCAATTGTTGCTTAATAGATACCACATGTGTCTGTAGTATAGCATAGATTCCATGGGTTAGGCACTCAGAAATCACACACGTGTACCTGTACTGTATGTTGGTGGACGTAGTCATCACTTCATGTAGGAAAATGCTAGTGGGAGATTGACAGGTGGATCCCTATCTCTCCAGTTATAACATAATCACACATTTCACTGGCATCCCATATCTCATTAACAAACATCAATCTAATTATGAAGAGATTTGTTGAATTTAACAACCAGGGCGTGTCTCTGCCAGTCTCCCTCTCTAACTCTACATTGTGTCACTTGGATTGTTAAATTAATGGAAATGAACATGTCTGTCTGTCAGTAATGGAAAATTATGGAGCAAGTAGGCAATCATTAGTTCTGAAGTCAAATCTTAGCTATGGTTTCCAGGACAACCATCCTCCTTGAAACAAAATGAGGCAGGCTCTTTTGGGTCTGGGTGTATTTCAGTGTGTGTGTCAACATTCATCCTCACTCCTGTGAATGATGTCTCAGGTTGCCATAGGCTTTGTTGTTTTACAGCGGCATGCAATAGTGGTGTAGCTACGGTGCTGGAATGAAAGGCTGCTTACTGTAATACACTGTTGTAGGATTACAGACCAACACGACTGACAAAATAACATTATGAAAGAGTTGTCAAATGTTGACCACACATAATCCTCTTTTCAAGAAATGTTCTGCGAAATGTCACTAACTTAACAGTCACAATTTTCTCCATATCACATTTATTTATTTCTGTCTTATTTTGATGAGCGGGAGGGTGAGAAGTTAACCCTCATTTCATTTCATTTGTGCGTGCTGAAAGTGTTGGGATTGGCAGCCAGCTAGGCTAACGTTAGTGCAGCGCAGCATGACAAGAACAGGGCCCCAGCCAGGCGAGGCATTTCCTGGGCACAGGTGTGACAGGCGCTAATGAATCCACTAATGGCAGCCGTTCCCCTCCATGCTTATCTGTCCCACTTCTATCTATACTGTTATTTCACGATTGTTTACAGGCCATTAGCATTTGTTATGCGGTAGAATAACACATACTGGGCCTTTACTGCGGTTGCCTGTTGGGTAAATGGCGGTGACAGTGCTGAACGTTTATTTAACGTGTCGACGGCTACAGCAAAGGAGGTAATTGAGAATTGATTTAGCAATAATGACTTTTCATATGTTCCCCTGCACAATGCTGATGCTGTCTGATTAACTTGCGAGACTGCAATTTGCCACTTAATGGGGTCTGCCCTTTCCCTCTGCAAAAGAGGAGCTGACTTTTAGAGTTGTGAAAATTCACTGTTTGAAATTGTCATCGTCTGCTTTGAAAACTGATCCATCTTTGTCTTGTTTCACTTGTTACCATCAAAGACAGAGATAAGAGCATTGTATTTGGCGAAGGATATGGAAGCAGGGATTGGCTTTGTGCTTTACTGCAGTCAGACACACTGTATGTGGTCTCTAGTAACTTAGGGGGTACTGTTATGCAGGGTAGTTAACATAACTTAACCATTTACACAGTCCATTTAGAAAGCCTCTCAGATTGCTTGATGAGGAAAACACAGCTGTTCCCCACCTGGAAATTGATTGCAGTTTGGAGGAGGAAGATGAAAACAGAGCTGCTGTAGTTTGTTGGGGAAAGTGACTGTCCTTCTCCCTTATTTCCATATTGTGGAATCATATGCCCCTCAACATACCCTCCTTTCATCATTGTAGTGTGCTTACAGAGGCAACACTAAGGTTTGAGTACACTAAGAGTCATACCGGCAGCATGATAGTGCCCTTAGCCATACCCACATAAATACTGTAAAGGTGTACTTTACCCATAACCGTAGCACTACACTGAATACAGCACCATTCAGTCTGCAGCACATTTGTACTTACTCTGAATATCATTACAGTTGATGTTGAGTGAAGATTTATTTCATACATTCATACAGCAATGGAGAGATATTGTTTTCATTCTTGTGACTATATTATATTTGCAGACTCATAATGTGCAGGGAGCAATAGGATGTTCTCAGGCACGTTCAGTACAGTGATGTGACAAATGATCGTAATGTGGAACCCGGCAGGAAATGACACATTAGATAAGTGTGCCACACCTCTTTTACCAAGCACATCTGGTGGCAGATTTAGTCAATACAATAAAATATCAAAATTACAATGAGCCTCCGGAATAGAGCAAGAAACCCCACTGCTTTTTAAAATTGGATTCTATGTTCTAGCTCGGAAAATGGTAAAGTAAATGAAAAAGTCTAGGAGTATGTGAGAGCACCCAGTGCATAGATTGCATTGAGAGTGGAGGTATGACTGACAATGTGTTGGTTCTAGATAGGGAATAGACTTCAGATATGTTAGGGTTATCAGGATGTTAGTGTTCAATGAAAGGGATGTTAAGGGGGGTCTTTGTGCTTGTCTTGTCTTCATATTTGCCATTCTGTATTTATATTTTGTTCTTATTATTTACATTTTTGTGTCTTCCATCTCAAGCATACTTTGATGACGAAGGCGATGATGAGGATGAGGAGGATCTGTACAGTCACCACCGTTTCAGTAAGTGCCATCTCACTTTCACCCCTCCACTGTGTACTGCAAAGCCATCTGTGTTCTTACTACAACTGTGCCTTTACAACCTTCATCGGCAGTTGTTACCTTGATACCACCATCAAACACACTGATGTGAATTCATCCTTCATGGCATTGTTCAGTACTCCATTGTTGTTCTTGTTTTCATCCTTTCCCATTGTGTTGGGCTGAGTGGGTTGTTGGGGAAGGCCTTTTGTCAGGGTGTTCATGCATCCAGGACATCAGGTCCCCTGTGAGTGGGAGGAAGATTAGCTGCACTCCTGTACTGTGGCTGTCTGTCAAGAGAAGAAAACTGGGGACTAACAGACAGGGACACTCAGTGGCAGTAGCCTGATGTAACTGAACAGTACTGTTTTCCCTGATGAGAAGTCGTGTCACAGAGAGACAGATTGCTTTCTTCATAAACCACTCATTAGGAACACCATTAATCACAATTCCTTAAACAAACCCAGGGCCAATTAGCTTCTTTCATCTGGAAATACCAGTCATCACTGAATTGCTCTTCAGTCCAGCAATTTCAGGCTTTTTACAATTATTTGAGCAATTGCCTCCACAAAGGCAATTCGACAATGAGTCTGTTTTTCCATTAGTCAAAGCCACGTTCATATGTTATGCACAGGGTAATTTAGGGATCATCTGTGTTGTTGTATGTTTAAGTAGATTGAAGTATTACAATCATTATTGGAGTTTAAAACATGCTTGATTTAGGCCATAAATTACATCTGTGTCACAGTTTCTCTTCAGCCACCAGCAACATGTATTTAGCCACTGGGAGGATAGAAGCAGTGTCCCTATGGTAGGAGTAATGGTGTTATCCAAAGGTAGTAAATACCACTGGTTAGAGTACTGAGTAATATCCACTGGTGCCATTCATATGGCATGGAGATGAAACTGAATGGGAAGGGATTGTAGGTCGATAACAGCAACCACCTCTTTGTTACCTAATCAATCACCTGTCAAACAATCACAGGTCTCCTGCAGAGCACTGCTCAAACTCATCATGACCCAGTTTGGCTGTACCTGCCTCTCCTTCCCCAACCCTGTCCCTCCCTGACCCTGCAGGTTGTGTGTGGGCCTGTGTGATGACTCCCCTCTCCCAGTCTCCTACTGTGTGCTGGGGAGCAGAGCGGTGTTCAATACAATAGTGCAAACAATCAGAACCTTCGTTCTAAAGCACCACAGGAACGTTATTTTCCCTCCTCAGGGTAACTCAAGGGGTTTTCCCTCCTCAGGGGTTGTGCCTTTCTTTGTGCCTATCATTTTGCTCACAGTGCAGCCTGCTTTCTTCAATGGCAGAATGCTGCCTTTGTTATTTGATATCAGATGCTATCTCACTTTTATGGTATTGTGCATCCCGTTGTTTTAACAGGGCATAATGAGTCTCTGTTTCCATTTGTTCAACATGCTGGGTCTACTTATTAATTTCATATGTGTAGTTATTGTGTATAATACAAGATACAGATTTGGAAACCTTGGTAAATGTATCTAGGTAGGAATCTAAAAAGAAAATACCTACAGTGCATTGCAATACATTGGAGGGATGCATAATTTGATCAGAGCATTATGCATGAAAACAGCTACATGATTGGCATATTGTAAACATAGTTATTTACATTCATTCATTAGCACAGTTCTGACAAACACACTGACGCACATCACTGAGCAGCACATTGCTGCTTCCTGACACTGAACACACTTGTTTGCTTGGGCTAAATTACTATTACTTGGCCCAAACGTTTTCTCCAAGTACATGCATTGAAACCGTGCCAGTATTCCCCTTGAGATCAAATCTGGCATAGAAAGGACAGTGATCCAAAAGTCAGTCCAGGAATAATACATCAAAACTCTTTAAAGATTCAGCCGAATAGAGATAAGGCATATTGGTTTATTTGTGGTGCTACCTGTGATGAATAGGGATAACTCAAATCAACATCTGTGGCTGGGAAATAGCACTCCAAACTAAACATTGTCAACGTTCTTTCCAGTGTTGAAATCTTTAATCCCACTGTGTTTGGCACCTAATTATTGTACACTAGGTTCATTTGCACTCTAGCACAGTTGGACTGTAGGGAAGGAACGGAAACTTAACCGATGGACATCTCATTCACACCCATCACTGGATGGATGTTTGCTTTCACACAATAATATTGGTGCAATTTAAACGTTTCTACTACAAACTATCGCTGAAGATTATTGTGAAGATGTGACGTGATATGCTGTAATAAAGGTCCACTATTGGATTGAACGTTGATAATGAAGACAGACACTACCTACAACACTTGAATATAAAGCGATTTTGCCCTTTTAGTTACAAAAGTACAGTAAATAGGAAATGGATACTTGGAAGAGATTTCCCTTCCCACATCCACGTGTCAGTAATTAACAACCCAAGCAAGGAGGCCAAAGCAAAGAATTGTATTCCATGTTTTTAATTCTTGTCTTCAGTGAAGTAAACAAATTGTAGCGTCTTTTATACCATTGGCATTTGGGATTGAAAAATAACCTGAATAGTGGTTTCAGCCAAGCGGATGCAAACAAGTATTGTTGACTTCCTGGATATCCCTTTATCCCAAATTCACACACACTGTACCAAAGCAGTGATGTAATGGCAAAGAGGAGAGGAACTCTTGACTGTACATGATTGACAGAAATGCGTGCAAGGCTCGGTATTATTTGCCTGGATATCCAGTGACTTTCACGCAGTAGCCAGAGTCTGTCTGTAACACAATGTGACTCAGTGATGATTATTTGTTGTTTCCGTCTGGACAGGGGCCAGCCAGCATCGTGGTGTCATAAAGGTTCTTCAACTCTTTTCAACATAAACAAGCAGGATATTGACTGGGCTTGTAGGGCCCCCTTGTGTTGAGTTCGTCCCAAATGCGTATGGAGATGTATGATATTAATTTCCTGTGCCCCTAAGTATGTTCTTTAGGATCAACGATTCAGTTTTGTGGTATTTCAGGGCCAGTTCCTCATCCTTTTTTCTCGTACTATTTCTCTCAAATGCCATGAAAATATTTTTGCAAGGTGGATCAACCGAGTTAGCTAAATATACCTGAAATGTCATTGTTTTTCAAACTCTTCTTTGACTCACTTTGTCCCATGCCTCCTGTTTCCCTCTACTTTTAAAAGTGTGAGCCATTTAGTTCCATGCTAATTCACATCAGTGTCTCTAAACACATTTAACACACTCACAACTAGTCAAAAGCTTGAGTTGTCTTAAAAAACACAAACATAGGTTTGAAGTGGATGTTCAGTTACTTAATCATTGATTTACCAGTCACATCAAAGTCACTCCAATCCTGCCGTACACTAAGCGTTTAATCTGAGAACATATGTCAGCTCTGTTCCTCTGTGGCTTCTCTTCAGAGACCTAGGGGAGAAAGATTGGCTGCTCTTTCGGGACAGGATGCTACTGCTGTTTGATAATCCAGTAGTCAGAGATGTGGGTGGCTGCCAGCCTTCCTTTGCTTTCTGTTTCTCTCTTTGCTGTCAGATATTTTGTTCTTGTTTCTTATAACACCAGTGTCACTGACAGTCTCTCTATTCCTCCCACTTCTTTTTAAATGAAAACAAACATGAAATGTCATGAAATGAAAGAATTGTCACTTTACCGATGCAGAGAGGAGGTGGATGCTCCTTTCCCATTGTGCACTCAATGCTGCAAGACCAAAATAAAAGCAGTCGAAAGTCTATTTTCTGAAACACAAAAAAAAGTGTCAGTGAGTTTGTTGATGAAGAGATTGCCTTGTTTTTATGGGAGCCCTGTCTCTGTGGAGAGGTAGAGCTGAGCCGATGGCTTCGTCTGTCACACGTCGGATTGATCCAATTGGTGTTGGCTATTGATGTGATCTAAGCGTCGATCCATAAGTGAATCCTTTTAGTCCCAGCAGCTCTTTCTCTAACAGTACTTTACAGCATTTATTTTCATCAGAAAGCTTTCATACCTCTGCAGCATGCGACTGCGCCTTCATCACTCCCCACTGCATGCAGGGAAATGGCACAAACACTTAACATGAATTCCTGCTGCAGCATTGATGCAGTGATTAAACATTGATAGTGTGGATGTCTGACAGAGAGGGGCTGCCGTCCTCAATCTGGGTTTAGGGCCGGCCACAGCACTTTCCTGCTCTGCTGAAAGCCCCCTATCATAATGCCTCCTCTGTTTGGAAGGGGAATCTAATGAGGGGTTGAAGGAACAAATTGGAAGATTGAGGCCTAATGATCCTGTCTGCAGGGCTGTTTACTGAGCAGGCCATCAGTGGTGGTCCCCAGTGACAGGCCTAGTGCACAGCGCAGCAGCAAAAAGCATCAGGCTCTCTGGATCCATGTCACACATTCACTCTCCCTCTCTGGACCAGCTAACAGGAGCGGTCAACTTTCTCCCCAGACACCAGCATTGTAGAGAACTGGCTCTTGGTAATTGACAGCAATTATTATGGAAATGGAGGCTTCAGAGAGATTAACCCGCCAAAATGAGTATTGGAATGAGGCCGGCATTGGCAGGCGAGGGGACTGTGTGTGTGCCGCCTGGACAAATTGGAATTTTCGTAGCCCTTTGCTCTTCCATCCTTGCCTTGTTCAGCTCTCATTGCCACACACTGTTTATTCCGTGTGACTCCAATATCATCATCTCCATTTCACCTGATTGATGACTCCTGCGCTGTAGCCATGTACATAGCTTACCTTTTTAAAGGTTATATAACCCTCTTCCATTGCAGCTGTCAGATAAGGCTGTAGTGTAGTTTAACCAGGCCTGGCCTATGTGATGCTATTTGTTATAGGGAGAGATAAGGGTAGCCAAAGAGGATAGAGGCAGGCGATGCTCAGCAGCCCAGAAAATAGTCTAGCATACTCCAAGGTAGGGGTTCTTATATGGACCCATGCACTATTTATGTGTGTGTATTTAACGGTTGTTGTGACATGGGTTTGGTTGAGTGTTAGTTGTAGGAAGTCCTTTATATCAAGCTGATCCTAACTGTTTTATAGGCCTATTTCTATTTTGCCCTGTTTATCAAAAGTGTTGGAAAAACTTGTCAATAATCAACTGACTGGCTTTCTTGATGTCTATATTATTCTCTCTGGTATGCAATCTGGTTTCCGCTCAGGTTATGGATGTGTCACATAAAGGTCCTCAATGATGTCACCACTGCCCTTGATTCTAAGCACTGTTGTGCTGCTATTTTTATTGACTTGGCCAAAGTTTTTGATATGGTAGACCATTCCATTCTTGTGGGCCGGCTAAGGAGTATTGGTGTCTCTGAGGGGTCTTTGGTCTGGTTTGCTAACTACCTCTCTCAAAGAGTGCAATGTATAAAGTCAGAAAATCTGCTGTCTCAGCCACTGCCTGTCACCAAGGGAGTACCCCAAGTCTCAATCCTAGGCCCCACGCTCTTCTCAATTTACATCAACAACATAGCTCAGGCAGCAGGAAGCTCTCTCATCCATTTATATGCAGATGATACAGTCTTATACTCAGCTGGCCCCTCCCCGGATGTTGTGTTAAATGCTCTACAACAAAGCTTTCTTAGTGTCCAACAAGCTTTCTCTACCCTTAACCTTGTTCTGAACACCTCCAAAACAAAGGTCATGTGGTTTGGTAAGGAGAATGCCCCTCTCCCTACAGGTGTGATTACTAACTCTTGAGGGTTTAGAGCTTGAGGTAGTCACCTCATACAAGTACTTGGGAGTATGGCTAGACAGTACACTGTCCTTCTCTCAGCAAATATCAAAGCTGCAGGCTAAAGTTAAATCTAGACTTGGTTTCCTCTATTGTAATCGCTCCTCTTTCTCCCCAGCTGCCAAACTAACCCTGATTCAGATGACCATCCTACCCATGTTAGATTATGGAGACATAATTTATAGATCGGCAGGTAAGGGTGTTCTCGAGTGGCTAGATGTTCTTTACCATTTGGCCATCAGATTTGCCACCAATGCTCCTTATAGGACACATCTCTGTATACCCGTTGCAAGACCCATTGGTTGATGCTTATTTATAAAACCCTCTTAGGCCTCACTCCCCCCTATCTGAGATATGTACTGCAGCCCTCATCCTCCACGTACAACACCCGTTCTGCCAGGCACATTCTGTTAAAGGTCCCCAAAGCACACACATCCCTGGGTCGCTCGTCTTTTCAGTTCGCTGCAGCTAGCGACTGGAACGAGCTGCAACAATCACTCAAACTGGAAATTTTTATCTCAATCTCTTAATTCAAAGACTCAATCATGGACACACTTACTGACAGTTGTGGCTGCTTTGCATGATGTATTGTCATCTCTACCTTTTTGCCCTTTGTGCTGTTGTCTGTGCCCAATAATGTTTGTACCATGTTTTGTGCTACTACCATGTTGTATTGCTACGATGTTGTCATGTTTCGTTGCTACCATGCTGTGTTGTCATGTGTTACTGCCTTGCTATGTTGTTGTCTTAGGGATCTCTTTTGGTAGTGTTGTTTTGTCTCTCTTGTCGTCATGTGTGTTTGGTCCTATATTTATATATATTTATATATATTTATATATATTTATATATATTTATTATTTTATTATTTTTTTCATCTCAGCCCCCATCCCTGCATGAGGTATTTTGCCTTTTGGTAGGCTGTCATTGTAAATAAGAATTTGTTCTTAACTGACTTGTCTAGTTAAATAAAGGTACAACATGTTTTTTAATAAGCAAGACACTGACCCACACAACCGCTGGAAGGAATCATAGTAGTGCAGTAATGTTATCACCCTTGTATTCAAGTGTCTTTAGTACGTCCTAGACACAAATTTGGCCATGCGTAACATGCATAAAATTGCCTTGTGCAACATCTTTGTAAACACCAAGTGCAACACCAAGTCTAAATAGAGAGAAATACTGTAGCTTGCCAATTTATTTTTTCATGGACCAGGACTGCAACATCAATATTCATCAAGATATCAGGTCACTTTTGTCATACATTTTAGACCCTTATCCAAAATTATGATTTTGTCCTGACATTTAGCACATTATCCATTAATCATTATACCAGCTGTAGCACAATAATATGCAGCAGAGGATACAACATCTCAATGGTCACCTCAGGTAGCAGTATGAGGGCAACCTATTTCAAATAACTCACAGCCACACACCACAACTAAGGTGTGGCTCACACAGGCAGACTATTCAGAAAAGTCATTCCCTATTCTTCACACCCAGCATTAGAACCAGCATCCCTCTAGTCAGAAGCCAATTTCCACAAGCTCTCTGTCTCTTAATCTCCCCTGCTGTACCAGGGTATTAAACCCACTACCCTCAGGCCACCTATGGATTACAGCTTTACTACAGCTTCCACACATGTGGCACGTCAAACATATACAGTACACATACTGTATAGCTGTGACCTAGCATTGCCCTGGCAAATCTTCCCATTAATCAGGTCACAGAAAGAAAAAAAAGGGATTCACAAAAACATGTTCTGTGACACTTCGCCCGCTCTGGGGCCGCCACAACAGACGACTGGCAGTGTGTGCCATTGAAAATAGAGGGGCTGGTGGAGTTTCAGCGTTGATTACAGCCATTTCAAATGGCTAGAGTCGTCTCTCTCTCTTCCTGCCTTGCTTTCATGCCTATTTTTCTAACTCTGTTTTGATGTCTGCCAAAACGCACAACTGTGTCTCTGTCAGAAATCGGAGATATTACAGGTGGAAGGGAGGTGTGGAGAGAGAAAGATATACAACACACAACTGTTTCAACAGCTGTAAGACTACCGCTGAGCTCAAAGTCAGGCTGAGTGAGAGAGGGCAGCAGGCTGGGCAGAAAAGCATGTTTTTCCCCTTTCAATCTAATTTTAGCCTTTCTTTTGCACAAATTGTTGTTGTTTTTCTTTGATGCACAAACGATCATATTGAATGTAATTTTCCACTGTAGTGTCCTACCACGCCATTACTCATACATCAAAGTATGTATTGAAAATTGAAATATGTTGTATTGAAGGATGTTGTATTGAAAACCAATTATGTTGTGTTTTATCTGATCTTTAAATGAGCGGTTCCGTCAAAGTGACTGAGCCATCGCCTATTCTTATCGACGTAGTGTAATTATTATTGTTGAGGTTAATGTGGCTGTCGTTGCTGGCCTCCCTGCTGCTTCTGTTAGGCATGAGGATTAATGGGCAGAGGGGGGGTCACTCAATGAGGGCTTGATCTTGTCATTTAATAACAAGACCTGTAAAGATGTTACTCCCAAGAGAGGGGAGTGTGCCGAGGTATGAGAGGTTATGTCCCAGATGTTGGGCTGTGTGGTCAACTGTGTGGTCAGCTGTGTGGTCAGAAAGGAAATATACTCCTGATGGCATTGACAGTGACTGTCTAACATGTGTGCATGCAGCCGGACCCCACATCCCCTTTGCACCCGGAAATCCTCCAGCAGGGTATGAGTCAGCTGGTTGTCATGGATACTGTTAAACCAATTTGACTGATTTTGCTGTCTTCCGGGCCATAGTTAATGTCTGAAGAGAGTGCTATATATTCCCTCAGCTACAGTTGGGATAAAATGCCGCCAGCTAACCAGGTCTCATCTTATCATATCACTTTGATTATGTATGGGTCCATACATACAGAAAAACCCTTTTCATAGTTTTAACTTCAATATAATTAATGGAAACAAACTTACATTTCAAGGAAGTCATAACTTCAAGAGAAATAGCGTGTGTTTCTGTAATAGAGTGCAGTGGACTGACATAAGCACTGTGACAGCAGATCTGCACAGTCGTCGGAGTGCAGGGGATCTCCGAGCCTCTCCTGCAGACCCATGTGGTGGGTTTCAGCACACGGACGGGGGGCTCTTAGTGTCATAGACAGAAGACAGCCTGTCACTCATCAGTCTGGGAGAGCAGGCTCACATCCACGCATCATTAAACACAGAGACAGTCACCACAAACCACAGCTTTCACTGACAAACCCCCCTGTCTTCTTTCCCTCACCCATCCCCAACTCCAGCCTCAGCCCCAGCCTCATCCCCAGCCTCATCCCCAGCCCCAGCTTCAACCCAATCCTTAGCGTCAGTCTCAGCTCCAGCCTCATCTAGCCTCTGCCCCAGCCTCAGCCCCAGCCCCATCCTCAGCTAGCCTCAGACCCAGCCACAACCATAGCCTCAGCCCAGTCTCACCTTGACAAATTCCAGGGAGGAAATCAGATCGTCACCTATGCATTATTGATTTTCTGCTCGGTTGGTCTCCATTGGACATGTTTGTGACTCTCTCCCTCCGAAGGGGGGGGGGGGGGGGGGGAGTGATGTTGCTCACTGTAGACAAAGTCACCGAAGTTCAATGACATGGTTACAGGCACCTGTCACTCAGAGACCAGACCAGAGTGGAAGCCAACTGTACAGCACTCATTAATGAGTGGGATGGACAGAAAGACTAGTGGGGGGAATGTTGCTGTCCTGCACATATGCAATTTACCAGAGTTCCTAACTGTTCATAAGAGAACCTTGAATTTAACCTTAAACAGGACAGAGATGCAATTTATCTCAACTTTCTTTCCATAGGGAGGAAAGAGGGCTTGACTCAGGAGCGTGGGCACAGTTTGTGTCATAATAATCCTCTGAGGAGACAAAAACATGTGGCCCAGATGTAGTGTATGTTTGAGAACTGTGGCCTCAAACCTTAAATAACAAATCTTTGCAAAAGATTGCATCAAAGGTTTTACTGTTTGTTCAAATCTATTAACATTTTATACAGTGTAGGTCAACTTGGCAGTTAACACAGATTATTTGTATCTGATAAATATAAATAGTTGTTGGACCTCCGCAAGCACAGTGGCATGTATTCATGGATACCAAGAAAATTACCAAGAATAAAAACATAAATGATTTATGTTTCGTCTCTTTGTGTTGAATCATTTTCCTTCAATTCGCAAGAGGCTGAATGTATCTCACTGGAGAAAGAATGTCACGTTCGGGTGTGTAGAGAGACCAAGGCGCAGCGTATCGATAGTTCGACATGTTTATTCAAACTAGATGACGAACCATACAAAATAACAAATGATAATAATAAAGAGGACACACGTAGCACGACACGAGACAATATACAACAATGAACCACGCCAACGGAGTGGAACACAGACATATAAGTAAGATCCCTAATTAGAGGTAATGCATAGCAGCTGCCTCTAATTAGGGATCCCACACACACAACACCAGACAGAAATAGAAATGATAGATCTGCCAGACTCTGACCATAGAAATATAGAGAAGCAAAGCTTCTCTATGGCCAGAGCCTGACAGTACCCCCCCCAAAGGCGCGGACTCCCGGCCGCAAGAAAAATAAACACAAAAACATGAGGGAAGGGTCAGGGAGGGAAAAACATCAAACATAAACCATCGCCGGTAGCGGTTCCGGCCCCGGCGAAGTGGATGTCTTCCTCCTCATTTCTATTGGGCCCGGTGTGGCTGGCGATTCAGGCCATTTCAAGGGGCAACCCACCGGTCCTGGAAATGACCATGGTGGGGCAAAAGGCTCAGGCCATGGAGCGGGGCAAATAACCGGGCCAGAACTGGGCACCGGTGTGGCAGGTGACTCCGGCCATGTAAATGGGCAACCCACCGGTCCTGGAAACAACAATGGTGGGGGAAAAGGTTCAGGCCATGGAGCGGGGCAAATAACCGGGCCAGGACTGAGCACCGGTGTGGCAGGCGACTCCGGCCAAGTAAAGGGGCAACCCACCGGTCCTTTAAATAACAATGGTGGGGAAAAAAGTTCAGGCCATGGAGCGGGGCAAATAACCGGGGCTCCGGGCTGTCGAGCGTCACGGGAGGCTCCGGGCTGTCGAGCGTCACGGGAGGCACCGGGCTGTCGAGCGTCACGGGAGGCTCCGGGCTGTCGAGCGTCACGGGAGGCTCCGGGCTGTCGACCGTCACGGGAGGCTCCGGGCTGTCGACCATCACGGGAGGCTCCGGGCTGTCGACCATCACGGGAGGCTCCGGGCTGTCGACTATCACGGGAGTCTCCGGGCTGTCGACTATCACGGGAGTCTCCGGGCTGATGAGGCGCACCGACGGTCTGGTGCGTGTAGCCGGCACTGGAGGTACCTGGTTGGGCACACGCACTGGAGGTCGAGTGCGGGGAGTCGGCACGGGACGTACCAGACTGGAGAGGCGCACTGGAGGCCTGGTGCGTGGAGCCGGGACTGGAGGAACCTGGCTGGGCACATGCACTGGAGGTCGAGTGCGGGGAGTCGGCACGGGACGTACCGGACTGGAGAAGCGCACTGGAGGCCTGGTGCGTGGAGCCGGCACTGGAGGAACCTGGCTGGGCACACGCACTGGAGGTCGAGTGCGGGGAGTCGGCACGGGACGTACCGGACTAGAGACGCGCACTGGAAGCCTGATGCGTGGAGTCGGCACTGGTGGCACTGGACTAATAACACGCACCTCAGGGCTAGTGCGGGGAACAGGCACAGGACGTACCTGACTGGAGACGCGCACTGGAAGCCTGGTGCGTGGAGTCGGCACATGTGGCACAGGACTAATAACACGCACCTCAGGGCTAGTGCGGGGAACAGGCACAGGACGTACCTGACTGGAGACGCGCACTGGAGGCCTGGTGCGTGGAGTCGGCACTGATGGCACAGGACTAATAACACGCACCTCAGGGCTAGTGCGGGGAACAGGCACAGGACGTACCTGACTGGAGACGCGCACTGGAAGCCTGGTGCGTGGAGTCGGCACATGTGGCACAGGACTAATAACACGCACCTCAGGGCTAGTGCGGGGAACAGGCACAGGACGTACCTGACTGGAGACGCGCACTGGAGGCCTGGTGCGTGGAGTCGGCACTGATGGCACCGGACTGGTGACACACACCTCAGGGCGAGTGCGAGGAGTAGGCACATGACGTACCGGACTGGAGAGGCGCACTGGAGTGTAGCAGACGGCCGGACCCAGACTGGGCACCGGTGGAGCGGACTGCTCTGGCACTGGAGTGTAGCAGACGGCCTGACCCAGACTGGGCACCGATGGAACGGATTGTTCTGGCACTGGAGTTCTCACACGTGAAACCGGCATAGGACATACTGGAGTGGGGATGTACAATGGAGACTCGGCGCGGGATGTAGACAGTAAACGACCCGGACTGGGGATGCACACCGTGGGCACCTTTAACTCCAGCTCCCTTCGCTCGTTCTCACACTCTTCCCAATTACGCCTACACAGCTCCATAATGTCACAATATACCCCCTTCAGGTATTCCTCTTCCTCCTTCTCCACCGTATTCCACATGGAGAGTGGTACTGGCTCGTCCTCCTCGTAGCCAGACCAACCCCATAGCCCCCCCCCCGAAATTTTCTTGGGGTTGCCTACGGGCTCCGTTACCTCCGTTTACTCGATTACGCCGTTTCTCTCCTTTTTTCTCCTTAGCTCCAGAATAACGCTGCTTGGTCGGGTGGTGGTTCATTCTGTCACGTTCGGGTGTGTAGAGAGACCAAGGCGCAGCGTATCGATAGTTCGACATGTTTATTCAAACTAGATGACGAACCATACAAAATAACAAATGATAATAACAAAGAGGACACACGTAGCACGACACGAGACAATATACAACAATGAACCACGCCAACGGAGTGGAACACAGACATATAAGTAAGATCCCTAATTAGAGGTAATGCATAGCAGCTGCCTCTAATTAGGGATCCCACACACACAACACCAGACAGAAATAGAAATGATAGATCTGCCAGACTCTGACCATAGAAATATAGAGAAGCAAAGCTTCTCTATGGCCAGAGCCTGACAAAGAATCTGAGCGAGCGAAACAGCACCCCTCTGTCTCTGTATGTGTAGACCATCTATCTGATGCTGTCTGTTCAAAAAGAGTATGATATTGTTCCAGCCCATAGCATTGAATGCAAGGGAAGCCAGCGAGCAAATTATAAAATAATAGCCAATCAGCGTTGATCTAAACTGAGTGGGCTCAACTGTGAATGGTCCTGGTGCAACACAAGAAAGGGTGAAGGGAAGCCAGTTTGGATTTGGCTTCACACCAATCAAATCACATCAAAAACCAAACGTCATTGACAGAAAGAAAATTGCCTGAGAGGATGGAAGTTCAATATGTAGCTAGATTTAGTAGGCTAATGTTAACTAGCTGGGTCATCATTGCCCCTGAAAGGAAGTTAGGCTATCGAGCAAAAGTTTAAGCCAGGTACTGTAGCCTAGGACAACAAAAACTAAGTGTGTAGGCTACTGTATGACAGAGTCATACTGTTTCATCAACATGAAAGAGAGGAGGATGAATCAACATGTTTTTTTTACTTGCAAGTACGCACACACAGAAATCAGTACCAAGGACAGCCAAATCATAGCTGCCATATTCTCAGTTCATTTCATCAATACGCGTAACAGACTCAACACTGTGAGTGAAAAACTTGAAGGCCTATGTATTGTGTGATTTCAGGGGTATTATCTTGATCTCAAATTTTACAGCCATATTGCTTCTAACCAGCTCTTTAGTCTTCTGTGGTAGTTAGTCAATCGCCCATTCCTAATGTAGGACACTTCCCATTGGAGGAGACACATTTGAATGATGAGATGAATATATTTTGCAGTTCAGCATGGGCTTGTGATATGGGCACATGTTCACCATGCTAAATCTCCAGAGTTGTGTGACGAACAGCTTGTCACACTGGCCCTCTTGTTAGGAGTTTGCAGATGGCATGTCATCCATCCTTAGAAGTCCCTTTCCTCTCTCTCTCTCTCTCTCCATTCCCTCTAGCCACTTCTCTTTCATTCTGTCTCTCTCTGCCGCAGGGCACTTTGACGCTACCATGCACCCATTTTCCTTTGAAGGTGTAGCTAAACCAATCTGTTCCATGAAGTAAGCTCTTCTATATTCAATGGCTCGCTTTTGATTGCAGTTTGAATAGATGTGAGGGAAGATAATGATGTGTTTGTTTCCTGCTCTTTTGCTGGCAGGTACTGTAATTCATCTCTTAGTAAGTTATTTATTATTGCGTTATTGACACTAACCCTGACCCAGAAGTGATAATTGCTTTTCAGTAGAATAGTAATGGTAGCGGGTCAGTACCACAGTATTGTCAATGCCTTTGTCAATACCACAGGTAAAGTCTGTCACCCATTTTCTTTTTGCTACAATTCCAATAAGAGGTTGTAGAACGTTGGGGTGGGTCCCTATCTGACAGAAATAACCTAAGACTTGGAAATGTTGCAATAGGACATTTGTCAATTTGAAATAAAGATAAGACCATGTGGCCATATTTAAATTAGTATGAATAATGATTGCTTCATTCTCACTCTCGGTTGCTACAAGGAGTGTTGCAATGTGTGAGTGAGGGAAAAAGCACTGTGCAGTACCACCATCATTACTCACCGCATCGGGTAAAGTAATTGTTGTTGGCAACAACAAAGTAAGTTTAAGTAAAAAGTGTATGTGAATAAATGTTGCTATGTTAGAAAGAACATGAGCAACTATAAGCTTTCTCCTGACAATTAGCCAGTGGTGTAGAGGTGCCTGGAGGTGGGTAGAATCCTGACCCCTGTAGCAAAATGTGTCCCCTTCCAATGTCAAAGTCGCTCCTATGCCCCTGGTGAGAGCCAACATGAGCTGAAGTTACTTTCTGGAATACTGTATATCAGGGATGGGATTAACACCTCCAATTATATCGGAATTTCGAAATTGCACTTTATGCACCATAACATGAATCTATTCCCAAAAAACCCTCAAAATGTTTCATGTTATTTCTGCTACACACCATGTATTTTGTGTGCAGTAGCTGTATCTGTTTAAAGTTTCTTACATGTATGCTTTTTATGAATACAAAGGGATAAATTAAACATAAGACTTCTTGTTCTGCATTCATGCACTATATCATGACTTCCCATCACAGAGAAGATGTAGCTAACAGGCTTTGTAGCAGAGTTCTGATTGGGATTTACTGTTCCAGAGCTCCAAATCCTTCCACTGTCGGAGCTGTGACAGCACTTTGGCAGGGTCTGGGTTGGTACAGCCAACCGTATCGTCATGTGTTTCCCTTCCTCACATGTCAGATGCTAATTAGCAAGTATCTAATTAGTGTTAGAAGATTAATCACTCTTGGGAAGGAGGTGGGGGGGTTCAGCGGCGGCGTGATGTGACAAAGATGCTGGGAGCTATGTTACTGTGTGACAAAGCTGAGGCTCCCCTCAAACAGCAAACATGTGGAAGGAATGGGAAAGCCAATGAGTCACATGGTTCCTGTGTCTCTCTGTGTTAGGCTGAAGCTCAAAATGACCAAGATAGCTATTATACAGTGGTGGAAAAAGTACCCAATTGTCATACTTGAGTAAAAGTAAAGATACCTTAATAGGAAATGACTCAAGTAAAAGTGAAAGTCAGGGAAAATGTATAGAGTAGAAAGTACATAATTTTGTCAAAAATATAAATAGTAAAGTAAAGTACAGATACCCCCAAAACTACTTAAGTAGTACTTTACACAACTGCTATTATATAGGGAGCTGTGTGATGACCCCACATTGGTCAGAGGTTGACTGAAGGGCAGGTGCCATATTAAGACATTCAGTATTATACTGGGTGTATGACCATTCATAACAGAACCGTCTACATTGTGATACAGTCTTACTTATAGCGGTGAGAGGGATCTAATACTTGTCCAGTGAAAACAGAGTAGGAGAAGTGGTCAGAGAATAAGCCTCTAACCTTGGTGTTACTGTTCTTTTTGATGGTCTGCGGTCCCTCACCTAGAATCAATGAACATGGAAAGATGAAAGAGGGATAAGAATTTAAAGGGAATAAATTATGATACCATGAAGTGACACTCTGTTTTCTTCTTTGCTCAAAGGAGAGTGTTTGATTAAAACCAGTTCCCTTTTTCCCTTTATGAATATAACCAAATCTAACTCCACCTACTAGCTTTAGTTTAAAATACGGGTGGGGGGGGGGGTTTGGGGGGGTAGTCACGGTAGACATTTGATTAGCTGTTCAGGAGTCTTATGGCTTGGGGGTAGAAGCTAAGAAGCCTTTTGGACCTAGACATGGCGCTCCGGTACTGCTTGCCAAGTGGTAGGAGAGAGAACAGTCTATGACTAGGGTGGCTGGAGTCTTTGACAATTTTTAGGGCCTTCCTCTGACACCGCCTGGTATAGAGGTCCTGGGTGGCAGGAAGCTTGGCCCCAGTGATGTACCGGGCCGTACGCACTACCCTCTGTTGTGCCTTGCGGTCGTAGGCCGAGCAGTTGCCATACCAGGCAGTGATGCAACCAGAAACAGGATGCTCTCGATGGTGCAGCTGTAGAACATGGGGGTGTCTGTTTTGTTTTAAGTTTAAGTAGATTAATGCAAAATGAGGCAGCGCTAAGGGTGAGTGAACTGGCATCTAGATGTATGATAATTCATGCCTGGCTCTTTGAGGTATGTGAGTGAGTTTGTCACTGGTAATTGGCGCGGGCTCGCTCTCGGTGCTCCCGATTTGATTGTCTTACTCTCCTAAAGGCACAGTAGCTCATTTCCAGGACCGGCCCCAGGCATAAGTGCCATAAGCTGTCGCTTGGGGCCCCGACCCAAAACATTTAATATTAACTGTTGTACACCTCGATCCAGAGCATCCCAACATGCTCAATGGGTGACATGTCTGATGAGTTTGCAGGCCATGGAAGAACTGGGACATTTTCAGCTTCCAGGAATTGTGTACAGATCCTTGCGACATGGGGCTGTGCATTATCATTCTGAACCATGAGGTGATGGTAGTGGATGAATGGCACGACAATGGGCCTCAGGATCTCTAACGAACTTATCCTCTGCAGCAGAGGTAACTCTGAGTCTTGCTTTCCTGTGGCGGTCCTCATGAGAGCCAGTTTCATCATAGCGCTTGATGGTTTTTGCGATTGCACTTGAAGAAACTTACAAAGTTCTTGTAATTTTCCGCATTGACTGACCTTCATGTCTTAAAGTAATGATGGACTGTTGTTTCTCTTAGCTTATTTGAGCTGTTCTTGCCATAATATGGACTTGGTCTTTTACCAAATAGGGATTTCTTCTATATACCACCCCTACCTTGTCAGAGCACAACTGATTGTCTCAAACGCATTAAGAAGGAAAGAAATTCCACAAATTAACGAGGCACACCTGTTAATTGAAATGCATTCCAGGTGACTATGTAACCTTTCTTTAACAAGGCAAGTCAGTTAAGAACAAATTCTTATTTACAATGACGGCCTACCCCGGCCAAACCCGGACGACGCTGGGCCAATTGTGCGCCGCTCTATGGGACTCCCAGTCACGGCTGGATGAGATACAGCCTGGATTCAAACCAGGGACTGTAGTGACGATGTAGTACTTTAGACCACTGCACCACTCGGGAGCCAATCCTGCTTTGTCTTGGCTGTGTGCTTAGAGTCATTGTCCTGTTGGAAGGTGAAACTTCGCCCCAGTCTGAGGTCCTATGCACTCTGGAGCAGGTTTTCATTAAGGATCTCTCTGTACTTAGCTCCGTTCATCTTTGCCTCGATCCTGACTAGTCTCCCAGTCCCTGCCGCTGAAAAACATCCCCACAACATGATGCTGCCTTTTGGCAAACTCCAAGCAGGCTGTCATGTGCCTTTTACTGAGGAGTGTTTGTTACCCTTCCCCAGATCTGTGCCTCGACACAATCCTGTCTTTGAGCTCTTCTGACAATTCCTTCGTCCTCATGGCTTGGTTTTTGCTCTGACATGCACTGTTAACTGTGTTATCTTATATAGACAGGTGTGTGCCTTTCCAAATCATGTCCAATCAATTGAACTTACCACAGTCCAATCAAGTTGTAGAAACATCTCAAGGATGATCAATGGAAACAGGACACACCTGAGCACAATTTCGAGTCTCATAGCAAAGGGTCTGAATACTTATGTAAATATAAAAGTGCAACAAATTCTAAAAACGTGTTCACTTCTTTGTTATTATGGGGTATTGTATGTAGATTGCTAAGGATTTTTTTATATATATAATCCATTTTAGAATAAGGCTGTAACGTAACAAAATATGGAACAAGTCAAGGGGTCTGAGTAGATAGATAGATAGATAGATAGATAGATAGATAGATAGATAGATAGATAGATAGATAGATAGATAGATAGATAGATAGATAGATAGATAGATAGATAGATAGATAGATAGATAGATAGATAGATAGATAGATAGATAGCCCATAGATGGCCCATAGAAACTATATCAAAACTAATTTCACACACAGGCCTAAAGACAAGATTAAATTGACAAAATCAACACACGTGCGTGGCTGGTGTAATAAACATGTTACAAGGAACGGGACAGACATGGATGCATACAAGAAAGTCAGTTACAACCTCCGAGCTGAACAAGAGGGGAAATAACCATATGCTGTTAATAGACTACAGCTTAGTGTTCAATACCATAGTCCTCTCCAAGCTCCTGACTGGCCGGCCCCAGGTCGTGAGGGTATTCAAGAACACCTCCGCCACTCTGACCCTCAACACGGGGGGCCCTCCAGGGTGTGTGCTTAGTCCCCTCCTGTAAGTTTTCTGACAACACAACGATGTTAGACCTGATCACCGACGGCGATGAGACAGCCTACGGGGAGGAGGTAAGAGACTTGGCATTGTGATGCCAGGACAACAGCCTCTCCCTCAATGTCAGTAAGTCCAAGGAGCTGATCGTGGACTACAGGAAACAGTGGGGAGAGCACGCCCCCATCCATATCGACGGGGCTGTAGGGGAGCTGGTCAATAGATTCAAGTTCCTTCGCGTCCACATCACTAAGGACTTAACATGGTCCACACACATTTTGAAATGTCCCTCCATCATCAACCCTTTGTCACTTCTAGGAAGACTTCAACCCACTTAATCCAAACATTTCTCCAAGTTTCACCATCATTGTAAAGCCCTAGTTATTTTGTTTCTGAAGATTATTATTTATATTAGGGATTAATTTACATCTGTCCCTCATTCTAAGGTCAACACAGTTACGTGACCTGAACTCTTGTTTTAGTATGGTGAAACTATTGCTTTTTGAATATTTTTTTCAAAAGAAAAATTCAACATCTAATAGTCAAATCATAGTGTAAAAGAAGATTGTCTGGTGTTTTCAGGTGGAAAACTGAGTGGGTTAAGCAAAACAAGTCAACCCTGTTACCCATAGATAGACAGGCTAGAAATGTTTTAGCAATTACATTTTTTTGTGAAGCTTGAATTCAATTGCCACTCCCTGTTGCACACAACAAGCTTCCATTCACCCTGTCACGAGGGGATTTATGGCAGATTTCTTGTTGAAATTATCAACCCTGTTACTGTCAACACTTACGGTAAACCCTTTAACTTTATTTGACACCCTGTTACTAAATTAGGTAAAAACCAACTTTTTTTTTTACCAAGTTACTCTTCACAACAGGCACCGAATCAGTGGAAGGACCCACATATCTACCTCAAATACCTCGTAGCCCGGAACATTGATATGGTACTGGTACTCCCTGTATATACCGTTGAAGTCGGAAGTTTACATACACCTTAGCCAAATACATTTAAACTTAGTTTTTCACAATTGTTTTAGGTCAGTTAGGATCACCACTTTATTTTAAGAATGTGAAATGTCAGAATAATAGTAGAGAGAATGATTGATTTCAGCTTTTATTTCTTTCATCACATTCCCAGTGGGTCAGAAGTTTACATACACTAAATTAGTATTTGGTAGCTTTGCCTTTAAATTGTTTAACTTGTGTCAAAAGTTTTGGGTAGCCTTCCACAAGCTTCCCACAATAAGTTGGGTGAATTTTGGCCCATTCCTCCTAACCGAGCTGGTGTAACTGAGTCAGGTTTGTAGGCCTCCTTGCTCACACATGCTTTTTCACTTCTGCCCACAGATTTTCTATAGGATTGAGGTCAGGGCTTTGTGATGGCCACTCCAATACCTTGACTTTGTTGTCCTTAAGCGATTTTGCCTCAACTTTGGAAGTATGCTTGGGGTCATTGTCCATTTGGAAGACTCATTTGCGACCAAGCTTTAACTTTCTGATTAATGTCTTGATGTTGCTTCAATATATCCACATAATTTTCCTTCCTAATGATGCCATCTATTTTGTGAAGTGCACCAGTCCCTCCTGCAGCAAAGCACCCCCACAACATGATGCTACCACCTCCGTGATTCACGGTTGGGATGGTGTTCTTCGGCTTGCAAGCCTCCCCCTTTTTCCTCCAAACATAACAATGGTCATTATGGCCAAACAGTTATATTTTTGTTTCTTCAGACCAGAGGACATTTCTCCAAAAACTACGATCTTTGTCCCCATGTGCAGTTGCAAACCGTAGTCTGGCTTTTTATGGCAATTTTGGAGCAGTGGCTTCTTCCTTGCTGAGCGGCCTTTCAGGTTATGTCGATATAGGACTTGTTTTACTGTGGATATAGATACTTTTGGACCTGTTTCCTCCAGCATCTTCACAAGGTCCTTTGCTGTTGTTCTGGGATTGATTTGCACTTTTCGCACAAAAGTATGTTCATCTCTAGGAGACAGAATACATCTCCATCCTGAGCGCTATGACGGCTGCGTACTATTGTTTGTACAGATGAACGTGGTACCTTCAGGCGTTTGGAAAGGATGAACCAGACTTGTGGAGGTCTTTCTGAGGTCTTGGCTGATTTCTTTAGATTTTTCCCTGATGTCGAGCAGAGGCACTGAGTTTGAAGGTAGGCATTGAAATACATCCACAGGTACACCTCCAATTGACTCAAATGATGTCAATTAGCATATCAGAAGATTCTAAAGCCATGACATCATTTTCCAAGCTGTTTAAATGCGCAGTCAACTTAGTGTATGTTAATTTCTTGTGATATAGTGAATTATAAGTGAAATAATCTGTCTGTAAACAAAGTAGATGTCCTAACCGTCTTGCCAAAACTATAGTTTGTTAACATGAAATCTGTGGAGTGGTTGAAAAATGTGTATGTAAACGTCCGACTTTAACTGTATATGTGAAACACTTTGACATGGACATTGTCATGTTCTTATTGGTTTTATAGACATTTGTGAAGGTCTGATACCCAAGATTAGATGAGAAAATGCAATATAGCTCAGATAGGTTATAGGTATGAAATGCATGCCCGGCTCTCAGATATATTTTATCCAAATCAACAGTAATAGTAGGCCTACTCTCTGATTATATTGTGTGTGTATAATGCAGTATAGTGTAGTGTCCTCAGGGACTGCTGTAAATGAGGACCCAATGGGCCCATTATGATGCAGCTGAGGTCCATCACACAGTAGAGGAGAGGAGCCTTATTGTTTTTACCGTTACCAGTCACGTTTACTCCTCTTGCTTGGCTTTTTTTTTTTTTTTTACCTGTCAGGTATTCTTTCCTCCTTGTTCTCTGCCTGTCTATTTTCCTTTTAGTTTCCTTTTATAGGTTAACCAATCTTTTAGTTTCCTGTAAAGGTTAACCAATCTTTGCTTAATCTCTGACAGGAAGACAAACAGCCAAGCTTAATCAGAGCTCAAATCCCCTCTCCCTCCCCTCCTGTTACACGGGCCCTCTGCTTCCATACACACACATACAGGCATCATTTAATGACTGCTGTTGCCGCAATATAATGTGAGCCCAAACATTTGAAATAAGCTAAATTGCCGTTTCCATAAAATATGGATGCTCATACTTCAGGCATTTGCTTGTGATGGGTCTTTTAGTGTCTGTCCTGTGATTTCCAAATTCTCTCCTCTCTCTTCTTTCATTCTCTTTTTCTTTCCTTCCTCGCTGTTTGTCCACATTGTCGTTGTTCTCTTTCTACTTCCATCCTTCAGTCCCAGTTATGTTTACCTGATCAAAGTTCTTCTGGAGACGGAACGCAGTGATGGTGTTGGAATAACACAGTATGAGATATGAATATTTACAGTCTGGAAGAATTAAATTGCAGAGCCTGTGAAGATCAAATGTACACTTGTAACAATTCATTTGGATATGAATAAATTGATTCTCTTCCTGTGATTTCTTATGTTCTCGCGGCTTAGAGAGAGTAATATTTGATCGAATTAAAATGACTGGTATATCAAAGCACAGGTGGACAGTTGTCAAGCTGTATTACTTTCTAGATGTATTACCATAGCACCAAGCTGACTGATTTTAACTGACGTGACATAGTAGGAGCCTTGCCTTCACAAGATTGTATGATCCATAGGAAAATGACATACCAATAGTTTACTAGCTCTCTTTAAAATATATAAATCATAAACATTCCCTGTGATCTAAAATAGGCCTACTCACCATGCTGTTAGAAGATAACTAATCCATCCAGACTAGTATTATAAATATAGAACGCAGGTTGATGTTTATTGTCTCGAGTCTTGCCCTGGAGGCAGAAACGAGCGATTTCCACTAGATGGGCCAGCTGCAAAGTCAATACAAATTCCTGAAAACAAAAATAAGCTTTTTGGTCTTAATTTAAGGTAAGTTTAGACATTATGTTAGCAGTGTGGTTAGGGTTAGGGTTAAGGTTAGGGTTAGGGCTGTGCCAGCTAGTGACCACTCTGCAAAGCTGCCTCCAGGGCAACCATAAATGCCCACCTGCATATAGAACAGAGTTGGGTTGACTCTGTGTTATTGTGTCCAACTCTCCAGATTGGGCTTTTAAATTTAGACTAAAGACAACAGGAGTTTTCTCACACTCCAACTCAACCAGAACTGCAGCTATGGATCAGTATCCTTTGCCCTTTGAGCAGCCCGGGTCCCAGCTCTGCAGCTCTGTTGAACCAGGAAGTCACCCAGGTGGGAGAGGATGGAGAGCAGGAAGCCAGCATGTCCGCCTTTAGCCCAGTTCTCCACTGAGTTTTGGACCGGGTGGCAGCATGAAACTTCACAGGAGCATCGGCTGTTGACAGGACACAGCTTGCTCGAGCACTGGCTACTGTCATAGGTGAGGGTCATGAGACCTTGGCCTAGGCTACTCTTCAGGCATAACCTGCTCAAAGCATAGAATAGTAATAGTAGGATAGTAATGTTTCAAATGAAATAGTGTGTGTTGACCACTCATTAACATTTTTATTTAGCGTGCTCTCTGTTATTTCAATTACAAATTCCTTTGTGGGAGTAAATACCACGGATTGCTGATTGGAAATTCATGTAGCCTATTTACTGTCTTGAATTACTCCCCAATTACTGATCTATGATGGAGGTAGAGATCATCATTACAATCTTATCCACATTGTTTTAAATACATTTTCTGACCCACAATCTTCACATTTTCCTCGTTCTCCTGTTCCCTCTCCCTCTCCCTCTCTCTCCCCTATCGCACTCTCCACATCTCCTTATTCCTAGTGAACATGCTTTACCACATTCCACCCCCCTCTGTTCTCTGCTGGTAGCATCTTCTTTGTGCAGAACAGCGATGAGGCAGCAAGCTCCCTGCTCCCTCACTTCAGAGCAGCTCTTTATTTGAAAAGCGCCGAGCCCTTTTTCCCATTCTATTCCTCTCACTCCCATATATATTTTTCTCCACTCATTCACCTCACAAACTCTTACTATCTGTTTTGTAAGGGTGAGTGATATGCGACACAATATTCCAATAAACTTGACCACCACCTGAAATTATCCTCTTCGGGTCCTGTCTGCGCGCAGTGTCAACTCCTTTTGATTTAGAAGTATTATTGAACATTGCGGACCCATGTTGCTTTGAGTCTTTGCTGCAGAATTGAGTTCAAAGCGCGGAGAGAGTGGCTGGGTTTGTGCGGAGACATGCGGGGAGCGACGCACCAGTCTGGCATGCACAGAGCGAAAGGGCTGTTACACGAGCCAGGTAAGGATGCCTTATTAGCTCGCTCGCTTTATTTCAAAGGCAGGAAGAGTGTGCGGTTGAGGTGTGAGGGAGACCTGTTAGATTGACAACAGACAGCAGAAGTGTTAAACTTGTAGGTGTTGTTATTTGAGTTAAGGCATAGACAATAGTCTCAATGGAGATAGAGCAATTGAGAAATTAGACATTTCCCTGGACAATAACCTGCTGTAAAATGCATTAAAATCTATCTTTATGTTTACTACAGAACCGTTAATCCCACTAGTCTATTATGAGTCACCTTTCAGACTTTTTTTTGTTGTCTGAAATATCAACGGAGATGTGCATCATCTTAACATAACCGAATGACAGACGGAACGCTTGAGGAAGACCTGTGCCTCTTTGTCTTTTGTGATTAGTTGCACCCATGCTGTATGCATATACTGTATATAAAGGAAATATCTTATTCTGTTGGTGGTAAACTCATTTTAATACATTATTTGTAGGCCTATAATTCTGATTCCTATATAAAGCCGTAGGCCTATGACTACATGTTTAATAGCTTTGGCCTCATTGTATTGGTTTTTGAGATAGCGTTAATGGTTGTAATATGTGTATTGTCATGTTATTAAATGGACAATTCACCTAAATTACAAATATACATTTTAAAATTGGGGAAAATAGCCTACTCTACCTCGAGATTTAGCAACCCAAGATTGAGCTGATTGTTTACATAGCAACATTATTGCATTAGCATTATCAGAGCAAAATAATGTGGGTGACAAGACCGCTGCTAGCATCCTCCAAATAGCATGCCTGAAAATCCTTGAAGTAACTTTAAATGTTGTAACATAATTTCTTGGGGAGGTTGAACATAATATCAGATATTGACTTTGAATAAATACTTTAAAAAAAATAGGCTACTACCCAGTTATATTCACGCTAGTATTGAGATTTAATTTGATTTATTACAGTACAATGATTAATTTCTCACTGGCGATTTTTGGTCTGTTTTTAATTTCGATTTAATAAAACTGACTTGAATAGAGCATCACCAATTGATAGCACACGCACACCTCACACACTCCCAATCATACACATACAGTGCCTTCAGAAAGTATTCATACTCCTTGACTTATTACTGATTACACGTGATCTGCGGTTGTGAGGCCGGTTGGAAATACTGCCAAATTATCTAAAACGATGTTGGAGGCGGCTTTGTGTAGAGAAATTAATATTAAATTATCTGGCAACAGCTCTGGTGGACTTTCCTGCAGTCAGCATGTCAATTGCACACTCCCTCAAAACTTGAGACATCTGTGGCATTTTAGAGTAGCCTTTTATTGTCCCCAGCACATTGTTCACCTGTGTAATGGTCATGCTGTTTAATTCTTGATATGCCACACTTGTCAGGTGGATGGATTATCTTTGCAAAGGAGAAATGCTCACCAATAGAGATATAAAGACATTTGTGCACAAGATTTGAGAGAAATAAACTTTTTGTGTGTATGGAAAATATCTGGGATTTTTTATTTCAGTTCATGAAACATGGGACCAACACTTTACATGTTGCATTTGTATTTTTGTTCAGTGTAGTATGTACAGTACCTTCAGAAAGTATTCATACCCCTTGACCTTGTTACAGCCAGAATTCCAAATGGATTAAATATATACGTACATACTGTAAGTAGGCCGATTCACACCCCTGAGTCAATACTTAGTAGAAGCACTTTTGGCAGCGATTACAGCTGCGAGTCTTTCTGGGTAAATCTCTTTAGAGCTTTCCACACCTGGATTGTGCAACATTTGCCCATTAATCTTTTCAAAATTCTTTAAGGTCTGTCAGATTGGTTGTTGATCATTGCTAGAAAAACATTTTCAAGTAGATTAAAGTCAAAACTGTAACTCGGACACTCAAGGTTAACTTTAGGTTATTGTCCTGCTGAAAGGTGAATTCCTCTCCCAGTGTCTGGTGGAAAGCAGACTGAACAAGGTTTTCCTCTAGGAGTTTCCTGTGCTTAGCTCCATTCCATTTCTTTTTTATCGTGAAAAACTCCCCAGGCCTTTATGATTACAAGAATACCCATAACATCATGCAGCAAGAATACCCATAACATCATGCAGCCATTTGTAGACATTTCTAAAAACATAATTCCACTTTGACATTATGGGATATTGTGTGTAGACCAGTGAAAAAAAACTAAATTTAATCAATTTTAAATTCAGGCTTTAACACAACAAAATGTGGAAAAAATCAAGGGGTGTGAATACTTTCTGAAGGCACTGTACATATGAACCAAACAGTTGTAAACAAAGGTCACGCAGTGGCGTAGCGCAGTTTCGCGGCAGAGAGATAATTGTGCAGTTTTATTATAATACATAGAGATCCTATTAAATTACGAGAGGCTATGTCATGAACCTTCAAAGTTCCAGAATGGAGTGAAAATGGCAGCCATATTGGTCAGGGAAAAATCCAAACCAGTCTAATTGGAATTAATGGCAGGAGAGGCATAATCCAGATTTTTCTTATGCAGGAAAATACAAGTAAGGCATGTGATATATCAGAAATTGTGTAATAGAATTACTGTCAACCTAACATATTGTCATATAATTATAAATAGTTTATAAGGGTTTTATACAAATGTTCTGTATAAATAGCCTCTAAAATATATGTAAACAGACCATAAATGTCTACATTTTTGTTTTCTTGTAAAACTGTGAGTGCTGTTATATGATACAATATCAGTACCTGTTGCATTTACAAGTCCTATCTTCAACTGAATTTGGCCAGTGTATGGCTGAATTGTATGAATGGAATATTGACACAACTGGAAAAATTAATGGAATCATTCCTAAAACTGTCTGGCTAGCTAGCTAACAAACATAGTAGGCCTACAGTACAGATAAATTCTTAAAATGCATTATTTTACACTATATTATCACATCACAACTCCCTGACTAAAATGGCTGACATTTAGACCATCATAAGAAGGTTCATGTCCATTCTAATATTCAAATTCCTATGGTTTTATATCTCATGCTATTGTACACATTTTGCCATGAGGATGAGAGAAAATGTTGCAGTTTTAAAGCTAATTTCCTTTTTTTTTTTTTTTCATGGTCTATGACATGTTCATATGCTATCTGGGGGGCCCAACCTCTGGGGGTGACCCCAACCATGATTGCAGGAAAAAAGTATTTATCTCATACAGATGTGTCCCAAATTAAAACAATTTTCAAACTAAATATTCTAAAAATGTGTTTTGTGTTTATTCCTTTTCCACATCATTGCGGGATTACTATTGGTTCTCTGTAAGACATGCCTTTGCTTCATTTGACATTTGAAGCAGTGGCACAGATTTCCATTTCATTCTCTCTATCTGAAATTAGAGGCTCTCGACATCAAATCCTCCTGGTAAAACATGAGCACAGTAAAGAGGACAGGAGAAGAGGGGGAGATGACATGAAAGAGGGAGAGGAGATGAAAATAAAAAAAACATTCTGCCCAGTCAAGGTGTGTGTGTGTGTGTGTGTGTGTGTGTGTGTGTGTGTGTGTGTGTGTGTGTGTGTGTGTGTGTGTTGTGTAGGTTTCACCTTTACACATGTCACCACTGTGCAGCGTGGGGTGCAGAGCAGGCTGGGGAGACTGAGGCACGTCCAGGTTTTTACGAGGCTCTTAAAATTAGACCGGCAAGAAGCAATTTACCTCAGACTAGGACCCATAAACCCTATGACAGACAGCGGGAGAGGGCGTGTGATTGAAAGGCTTCCCGGACTCTTGTCCAGCATGCATTATGAGGAGCAGCAGAGCGGCATCTCTCAGCAGCTTGTCCATATCAATCCTGACTGCTCTTGGTTCAGGAGCGGGGATTCTGCACACCAATCACTCACCTCTGTCCATCTCGATGTACCACACTGCTATGTGAACAGTGTTCATAGAAGTCTCGATGTACCACACAGCTATGTGAACAGTGTTTGGAGAAAGCGCAATTTCCTATCCACCCTGATCACATGCCACTGTGAAACAAGAGCGTAATTTCATGCTGTTTTTCTGCAGCTTGGAGAGAGAGCGAGAGAGAGGGAGGAGATGAATGATAGTGGAATACAGCTCTGTTTCGATTGGTCCAACAAGCTCCTTTGTTACAGTACAGACTAATTATACCCACTTGTGCATCTTTTCCAGCAAATAAAAAAATTAAGGTTTAAATTGAAAATATGGATTCCATTAACCTTGCAGGCAAAGGGCCACTCTCCAGCATCTCATTAGCAGTGAGGGGAATTGGGGAACACATACAATTGTATTATTGTTTTATAAGCTGACAATTTGTTAATTTGCTGTGTCTGAAGTGTAAACGGACTGTTTAATCAGGAGCATCTTAATGGGATGTGCGTGATGGGAGCGGCTTAGAGGTGTGGAGGGCCCTGATAAACAGGAGGCTGTTGGGATGCACACACATGCGCGCGCGCACACACACACACACACACACACATGCATAGATGCATACAAAAACACACGTAGGCACACAAAAATACTGTGTATACTCAAATACTGACACATAAACACATCAAAGTGTTGTGGTAATGATTGGCATGTGTGAAACTTCTTGATAGATAATGCCATTCCCTTGCTCAATGCTAGCTTGGTCCTGTTGTTGATCTTTGTTGGTGTCAATGGCACCAACAGAGTAATGGTGTCTTCTTCAGTGGGTAGTGTAGTAGCGTAAACCTGGCAGTAGCCCCCCTTGCTGGTCTCTACTGGTACTCAGCCACAGAGGCTTCTGTTGCATTGAGATTGCTGGGAGGTCAAACTCAGATTAACCTTGAGTTTAAGCACCATCTCAGGGTGGTGTCACAAACCTACTGTATATACAAACATATGAATAGCTTCAACAATGTAGTTGAAATGCAATCATAAGCATATTTGGATTAAGTAGTAGAATCTATGAAATAAGTCTTTAAAATGAACCGTGATGAAGATTTGGTCAGACATTTCACAGTCACCTTAATATGTCCCCCTGACAATCTCTGTGTGTACTACTACAGTATGCACATTGGCTGTGTCCAAAATCCCTCAGAAAGTATTCACACGCCATGACCTTTTCCAAATTTTGTTGTGTTACAGCCTTCAAAGTGGATAAATTCAGATTTTTATGCGACTGGCCTACACACAATACCCCATATTGTCAAAATAGAATTATGTTTTTGGAAATTTTTGAAAAGCTGAAATGTCTTGAGTCAATCATTATTCAACCCCTTCCTTATGGCAAGCCTAAATAAGTTCAGGAGTAATAATGTGCTTAACAAGTCACATAAGTTGCATGGACTCTCTGTGCAGTAATAGTGTTTAACATGATTTTTGAAAGACTACCCCATCTCTGTACCACACACATACAATTATCTGTAAGGTCCCTCAGTTGAGCAGTGAATTTCAAACACAGATTCATCCACAAAAACCATGGAGGTTTTCCAATGCCTCGAAAAGAAGGGCACCTATTGGTAGATGGGGGAATAAAAAAAAATCTATTTGAGTATTGTGAAGTTATTAGGCTTTGAATTGTGTATCAATACACCCAGTCTCTACAAAGATACATGTGTCCTTCCTAACTCAGTTGCCAGAAAGTGGGAGGAAACCACTCTGGGATTTCACCATGAGGCCAATGGTGACTTTAAAAGAGTTACAGAGTTTAATGACTGTGATAGGAGAAAACTGAGGATGGATCAACAGCATTGTAGTAACTCCTAAATACTAACCTAATTGACAGAGTGAAAAGAAGGAAGACTGTACAGAATAAAACTATTCCAAAACATGCACCCTGTTTGCAACATGGCACTAAGTAATACTGCAATAAATGTGGCAAAGCAAATCACTTTTTGTCCCGACTAAAAAAAGTGTTATGTTTGGGTCAAATCCAAAACAACACATGAGTACCACTCTCCATATTTTCAAGCATAATGGTGGCTGCATCATGTTATGAGAATGATTGTAATTGTTAAGGACAGGGAGTTTTTCAGTATAAAAAATAAATGGAATAGAGCACAGGCAAAATCCTAGAGGAAAACCTGGTTCAGTCTGTTTTCCACCAGACACTGGGAGAGGAATTTACCTTTCAGCAGGACACTAACCTGAAACACAAGACCACTGGAGTTGCTTACCAAGAAGACAGTGGATGTTCCTGAGTGTTCGAGTTACAGTTTTGACTTAAATCTACTTGAAAATGTTTTTCTAGCAATGATCAACAACCAATTTGACAGACCTTAAATAATTTTGAAAAGATTAATGGGCAAATGTTGCACAATCCAGGTGTGGAAAGCTCTAAAGAGATTTACCCAGAAAGTCTCGCAGCTGTAATCGCTGCCAAAAGTGCTTCTACTAAGTATTGACTCAGGGGTGTGAATCGGCCTACTTACAGTATGTACGTATATATTTAATCCATTTTGAATTCAGGCTGTAACACAACTAAATGTAGAAAAGGTCAAGGGGTATGAATACTTTCTGAAGGTACTGTACATACTACACTGAACAAAAATATAAATGCAACATGTAAAGTGTTGGTCCCATGTTTCATGAACTGAAATAAAAAATCCCAGATATTTTCCATACACACAAAAAGTTTATTTCTCTCAAATCTTGTGCACAAATGTGTGTATCTCTATTGGTGAGCATTTCTCCTTTGCCAAGCTAATCCATCCACATGACAAATCTACTTAAAGATATATGGCAACACCTGAAAGTGGCTGTCTATAAATGATCAACAACCAATTTGACAGAGTTTGAAGAATTTAGAATATAATATTGAGCAAATGTTTCACAATCCAGGTGTGAAAGCTCTGAGACTTACCCAGAAAGACTCATAGCTGTAATCGTTGCTAAAGGTGCTCAGTGGTGTGAATAGGCCTACTTATGTAAATTAGATATTTCTGTATTTCATTTTCAATAAATTCAATTTGTCATTATGGGGTATTGTGTGTAGATGGGTGATTGAAAAAAATATTTTTAAACCATTTTGAATTCAGGCTGTAACACAACTAAATATCAAGGGGTATGAATACTTTCTGGAGGTACTGTACATACTACACTAAACAAAAATATAAATGCAACATGTAAAGTGTTGGTCTCATGTTTCATGAGCTGAAATAAAAAAATTCATTCCATTAGCAAAAAAGTGTTTATATTCCTATTGGTGGGAATTTTTCCTTAGCCAAGATAATCCATCCACTTTACAGGTATTGCATATCAAGAAGCTGATTAAACAACATGATCATTACACAGGTGCACATTGTGCTGGGGACAATAAAAAGCCACTTTAAAATGTGCAGTTTTGTCACACAACACAATGCCACAGATGTCTCAAGTTTTGAGGGAGTGTGCAATTGGCATGCTGACTGCAAGAATGTACACCAGAGCGGTTGCCAGATAATTTAATATTAATTTCTCTACCAGAAGCTGCCTCCAACGTCGTTTTAGAGAATTTGGCAGTATGTCCAACCGGCCTCACAACCTCAGACCACGTGTAACCACGTCAGCCCAAGACCTCCACATCCAGCTTCTTCGCTGCAGGATCGTCTGAGGGGGGATGCTGAGGAGTATTTCTGTCTGTAACAATCCTTTTCTGGGGAAAAAATAGTTCTGATTGGCTGGGCCTGGCTCCCCAGTAGGTGGGCCTCTCTTCCAAGTGGGTGGGCCTGGCTTCCAAGTGGGTGGGCCTACCCCTGCCCAGTCATGTGAAATAAATGATGGCCTAATGAATTAATTTGAATTGACTGATTTCCTTACAGTACCAGTCAAAGTTTGGACACACCTACTCATTCCAGGATTTTTCTTAAATGTTTACTATTTTCTACATTGTAGAATAGTGAAGACATCAAAACTATGAAATAACACATATGGAATCATGTACTAACCAAAAAAGTGTTAAACAAATATATATTTTATATTTGTGAATCTTTAAATTAGCAAACCTTTGCCTTGATTACAGCTTTGCACACTCTTGGCATTCTCTCAACCAGCTTCATGGGGTAGTCACCTGAAATGCATTTCAATGAACAGGTGTGCCTTATTAAAAGTTAATTTGTGGAATTTCTTTGAGCCAATCAGTTGTGTTGTGACAAGGTAGGGGTGTTATACAGAAGATTTGGTGAAAACCAAGTCCATATTATGGCTAGAACAGCTCAAATAAGCAAAGATAAATGACATTCCTTCATTACTTTAAGACATGAAGGTCAGTCAATCCGGAAAACTACAAGAACTTTTAAAGTTTCTTCAGGAAGGAAGGAAGACCCAGAGTTACCTCTGCTGCAGAGGATAAGTTCATTAGAGTTACCAGCCTCAGAAACTGCAGCCCAAATAAATGCTTCACAGAGTTCAAGTAACAGACACATCTCCACATCAACATCAACTAAACTGCGTGAATCAGGCCTTCATGGTCGAATTGCAGGAAACCACTACTAAAGGACACCAATAAGAAGAAGAGACTTGCTTGGGCCAAGAAACACGCAATGGACGTTAGACCAGTGAAAATCTGTCCTTTGGTCTGATTTTTGTTTCCAACCGCCGTGTCTTTGTGAGACGCAGAATAGGTGAATGGATGATCTCTGCATGTGTGGTTCCCACCGTGAAGCATGGAGGACGGGGTGTGATAGTGTGGGAGTGCTTTGCTGGTGACACTGTCTGTGATTTATTTAGAATTCAAGGCACTCTTAAGCAGCATGGCATGCTAGGCTCAAGCTACTGAGAATGCATCATCTAAAGAGCAATTGCATTGATTCCCTCCATTCGTTCATTTTCGTAGAGCGCGTCCCCTCAGCTGATTATCAACTTTTGTCAGACACACTTGGGTCTCGAAAGACGATTCTTCTCCTAAATAGTGTGCAGCAAATTCTACTAATGTTATGCAAATTCTACTAGTGCTATGCTTCTACAAAGTATTGAATCAGGGGTGTGAATAGGCCTACTTACAGTATGTAAATGAGATGTTTCTGTATTTCATTTACAATACAAAATTTTCAAAAAACATATTTTCCCTTTGTCATTATGGGGTATTGTGTGTAGATGGGGGAGAAACAAAATAAATGTAATACATTTTCGATTCAGGCTGTAACACAAAAACATTTGGAATAAGTCAAGGGGTATGAATACTTTCTGAAGGCACTGTACATACTATTTAGAATGTGCTGTTTTGTAAAAATGAATACAGTAAGTAACAAATATTAGCACACTAGGCTCATCCTACTGAGATTGCTTCATCTAATGCTCAATTGCATTGATTCCCTCCATTCGTTCATTTTGGTATAGCGCGTCCCCTCAGCTGATTATCAGCTGTTGTCAGACACAGTTGGGTCTCGAAAGACGATTATTTTCCTCAATAGTGTGCAGCAAATTCTACTAATGAGTAAGACATCCTGGAATTTAAAGCATACTACATTTACGAAATGTCACATATGATAAAGCATTCTTTTTTCGCATACTCAAAATGCCTACTAGTTTAGAACGCAAGTATGGGTATTTAGACACGGCCATTGATACATACTAAGGTATAAATCCTGTTGGTTATTATTTCATATAGAGTCTTATCTAGGATTGTGTGCTCTGTCACCTCAGCAGCATCCCTTGTCCTAGCCAGCGGAGAATGATATATGTTGATTCTACTTTGGCTATTACTGATATGAAGTAAAAAATAAAAACATTTAAAAAGACCAACATCTTCTCATACCGCTTTGTCGGCCTTGGGCGATTTGTTTTGATTGAGTGGCCCCCCCAGAGGGAGTAGTGAGACAGAGATTCGATCAGCTTGTGTCCCCTGTTGCTGTCTGTTGCTGTGAACCAAAGAGAAATTGCCATTGCACGTATAGCACAGAAGCCGCTTTGACATTTGAATCGTAGATATGGTAGAAAAAGGGAACGAGAGATGGAAAAGGAGAACAGAGGATTTGGCCTAAGAAAGCTATTTGTCAGTCTAACTGTTTTCCCTGCATCCTGTCAAACTGCCTAACTGCTGGCCTGTATGATAACAAACTAACTGCATTGCTTAAGAGTAAATATCCAGATTCCTGTGCTCCCTATCTGTAAGTGTGAGACCTTGGAGGTCAGTCTTCCCAAGATGGAGAAAGAGCGAGAGGGGGGAGGGTATTATTCCTGCTGTGATCATAGAGAATAATAGAGAACATCATTGTATCAGTCGCATTATGGCGTCTGTGAGCACACGATCAGCGCCATTGAGGCAATCTCCATTTTGAAGTATTCAATTTTCTTCTACATCTTCTATGAGTTGGCAAACAGACTGAAAGGGTGCACACTGCCTCCTAGTGTTTGCTCACAACTATAACTTGTTGGCTGACCCCTCCTGATGACCCGGATGGAATCATGTGATCCTTCCTTAACCCATAGGAAGTCTCACCCAGTTGACTACTTTAAAATGGTGGAAGCCCTCAATGGCACTGTCCATGCCAAAATGGGTTACATCCATCTAGAATCCTCTATTTACCTCTATGACTGTGATGGATTGTATGTGTGTTGTTTTCTCTCTCCTCTCCTTGGCTCTGCTTCCTTTGCTCCTGGGAGGCTACCTGGCTGTATGTGGGCTCAGATGGAGGTGCAGGGGACTGTGACACAGCTACCGTTCTTTAGGGAGTATCCAGCTCAAGGGCACAGCTGCAAAGTCACACGGAATGGGGTCCCAGGCTGACCCTCATGATCCTATTTCCCGCACTTACATTAATCTGTGTGTGTGTGTGTGGGGGGGGGGGGTTATATAGTATTGTCATTGTAGCAAACTATTATGCTATAGCCTCTTATGTACAGGTAACTACCAAAATGAAGTAAACACTTGAGTAAATGAGGGATACAGAGAATATTGAAAGCAGGTGCTTCAACACAGGTGTGGTTTCTGAGTTAATTAAGCAATTAACATCCACATAATACATAGGGTCATGTATCATTATTTTGGCTACCATAGCTAGAAGAAGAGATCTCAGTGACTTTGGAAGAATGGTCTCAAAGGAGCATAGAGGGTTTAAAGGGTGTGTGTGTGTGTGTGTGTGTGTGTGTGTGTGTGTGTGTGTGTGTGTGTGTGTGTGTGTGTGTGTGTGTGTGTGTGTGTGTGTGTGTGTGTGTCACCAGAGGCAAGTGGGAGGTACTCATTTTGGAAGTGGGCTGCTCATTTGACGGCTGCATGAAGCAGGCCTTTGCCTAGAAGCTGTTTAAATACCAGCCCCTCGTGGTTCGCTTGGACAGCCTCGGGTGAAGGTGCAAGCTGGTGGCGTTGATATTCGGCAGTCTCGGCCACGTACACAGGCTTGCAGTGCGTGGCCTCCAGATTGCGGACCTGACAGAAACTGTTGGCTAAGTACTACTCTGTTTCAGCTGTCATGGCCAGCCTAGCTGTTTGGAGAAGGAGGTGCTTTCTGTACCCTTGAGTGCCATGCATACAGGGACCTCTGAAGTGTTTGTATACTTTTTTTGTACATTTGATTGGTGGATTCAACTAAAGTATTTTTTTTTAAGTATTCCACCCCATCAACAAAACACCAAATGAGGGGATTTCTCGTGGAATAATGGTGTTGCATCCATCCAATAGAGTTTCAGACACTTGTAGAATCTATGCCAAGGTGCATTGAAGCTGTTGTATTAAGACACGTTATGTTGGTGTTTCCTTTATTTTGGCAGTTACCTATAGATGTAACTGTATGGGTGGCTGGCCAGGGTTCCTGGGGGTCTCAGTGGTCAGTTGGAGACTGGCAGTGGCAGGCTCTCATCCAGGCCTAAGTTTGCGCCTCACTTCACCCTGTGCTCTTTCTAGCGTCTCATTTGCATGTGGCATTTCCATGTGCTCTCTGTCTCCCTCATCAGAAACCCTCTGATCCATTACCCCACCACTCTCTATCTTTCTCACTCCACTCTTCCCCTCTCTCTCCATCCCTCCCTCCCTACCTCCTTCCCTTCCTCATTTTCTATCTCTCTCTCTCTTATCCTTTCTTTTCTCATGTAAGAAACCAGGTGTAAATGATTTAATGATAAACATAGCCTGTGTTTATTCGGTTGTTTGTTTCCGCTGATTGAACTGGAGAAAAATGTATCCAGTTTGTGCACCCTGTTGTCACAACCTTTACTCGTGTTTTCATAAATAGCACTAGAATTGTGTCCTTGGGTGTGGGACTGCTGGTGTCCTTTTCGATGACATGCTATGCTTTTTTAGAAGGTGTGACTGCAGATGTGAATGCAGCTGAAAGCGAAGCCCAGATCACTGCTGCTTTCTGACATTTGCCTTTGAGTCATCCTGGCTGAATATAGCCCAAACACGCCACACATGTAGGAGGTGCAGGAAGTGGGGTGTTTTCTGGAATGAGGGTTGGGACCATTACCTCGGCAGTGGCTGGATAAGGAGGAGGTTGCCATATCACCTTGTTTTGGAAACAGTGATGTAGTGGGAGCCGGCCTTCTTGTGAGAGGATCATTGCACTGACAGACGTGACAAATAACCAGCGGTAAACTGGGGGGGAGTGAGGGTGGCGCACCGTAGCATCTCCATCCATCAATAGGGCTCAGCAGGAGGCATCGCACAGAGGCCATTCCTCAGCACACAGACACACACCGTACTGCCTGCCTGCCAGGCTGGAGCGAGCTGCTAAGCGTCTGTTGCCTAACCCTGCTCGCCTTACCCCCCTAGCCTCACTGCTGGCCACTGGTAATCTGTTACTCACTCTCAAATACCACCGGTGGAGTTGTGACCTTCAAACTGCAAGCTAATGGAATGCCTTACATTTAGTTCTGTGCTGCTTTTCAGCATTCATTCAAATTCCACAAGATGCTGAGGTTTTACATTTCCATGCTCATACAAATGTGTGCTGTGTTTTTTGCATAGATATTGAGAAAAAAGGCTCCAACCCCTTTTCACGTTCTACATCAGAGGAACTGTTTGATTAGCGTGCATCGGAGAACAGCTCGGCAAAAACCACCAGTGGATCACCATCAATATCAATGTGCCTGGAAAGGGAATCAATGGATGGAGGATCAGCAGGCCCCTTTCCTTTTACTATCAACACAGCTCTCGACACACTCTAAAATGAAGCCACTAGGTGGCTCACCCAGGTCCCCACCCAGCTTAGGGATGGATGGAGGGGCTTGGGCTGTTTGTTATCCTGGGACCCATCCTCACTAGACCATGTACCTTTGTCATCCCAGCGAAAACACCCTCGCTGCTTTGTGCTGTAAGTCAGGGCTTTATGGCTGGTTTACAGACCCACCAAGGAGCCCCACAGTGGCGTAGTGGAAGATAGAACAACAAGGTTAAAGGGAGGTGTATTCATTGCTTTGTATTCAGGTGTGATTTTCACCTTAGAGATGTGTGTTAAAGCTGACTGCTGGCCTGGAGTTGGAAGTTGGTTCATCACACAGGGTTTGGTTTAAAACAGATCAATGGGGAGCGAGAAGAGCTGTGAGGATCTGACGGTCCCCCTCGTTAGGTGTGCGTGTTAGCTATCGCAACCAGTCCTCACAGTCTCACATCAGAATTAGACGTTCATCCATGTTTCTCAAACAAATTTCTAAGCTGTTCCAAACATCAAAATTCGAAGTGTTTAAGGTTAAGTTTAGGTATTAACTCCAAATGTTTAAGGTTAGTGTTAAGTTCAGGCATTAACTCCAATTTCTTAAGGTTAGGCTTAAAACAAAAATATAAAAACAACTTTCTATCGCTGGATTTTAACCTGCAACCTTTCGAATCAGAGGCAGATGCTTACACTCATCCACATCCAGAATGTTGTAGCAAAACCGAAACCTACTTGAACGTATCAACGCTCACTGTTGCCCCTAGTGGCCGGTTGTCCCGATGTCCTCAGACATGAATGGACGTTGAATACTGACTTGTATCACGGGTATCACTGGCTATTGTCCCATGTTCCACTGTCAGTTTTCTGTCTGTCAGATTTCCTCTCTAGACAACAGGGTAGGCGGAAGGGGTAACAAGAACAAGTACCCATCGTCCATTACTAGTTTGGAGGTCCTTTCTGCCGGCGGCTATTAGACTATTTAATGCCTCACCGGGGTGCCGTGCCGTCGGCAACATAGACCTATAACTGTTGGGCTGTTAGTACCTAGTTCAACATTTATGCATCCATCCGTGAGTAACTCTGGTCTGTAATCACTCATTCACTCAGGACATATTTATTCATTCAGGTCTGTATATACATATTCATGTACAGTTGTTATATCATATCAAGTGCAATATTGCAAGTAATTCTTGAACTTAACTTACGTAGTTAATCACTCAGGAATGCATATTAGCATCCTGTCAGTTTAATCTTTTTTCATTGCTTTTAGTATATCGAATGTGCAATACGTGCATTTATCTGTAATTAAACCCTGCGCACTAAGGACTGTATTTTAAGGGAATTTCTATTACCCTAAATTATATCATACACACATTTAGCTATTTAAGTATCTCTTCCTGTCATTTACCTGTACAGTTAATTTAACCATGCAAAATATTAACTTACCTGTATATTAAGTAAACTGTTATTACCCTCACTCATATCATACGCACTTTTAGCTATTGAAGTATTTCTCTGCCATCGACCTGTATAGTATAGCTAACCATGCACCATCCACCAATGTATAGTGTATCATGTATCTGTCTTTTGTGTATTCTCGTTATGGCATTTTGCACCTGCCCTGTGTTTTTGTTGTAGCTGCTTGACAAATAAATTTCCCCTCCGGGATCAATAAAGTATCTATCTATCTATCTATCTATCTATCTATCTATCTATCTATCTATCTATCTATCTATCTATCTATCTATCTATCTATCTATCTATCTATCTATCTATCTATCTATCTATCTATCTATCTATCTATCTATCTATCTATCTATCTATCTATCTACCTACCTACCTACCTACCTACCTACCTACCTACCTACCTACCTACCTACCTACCTACCTACCTACCTACCTACCTACCTACCTACCTACCTACCTACCTACCTACCTACCTACCTACCTACCTACCTACCTACCTACCTACCTACCTACCTACCTACCTACCTACCTACCTACCTACCTACCTACCTACCTACCTACCTACCTACCTACCTACCTACCTACCTACCTACCTACCTACCTACCTACCTACCTACCTACCTACCTACCTACCTACCTACCTACCTACCTACCTACCTACCTACCTACCTACCTACCTACCTACCTACCTACCTACCTACCTACCTACCTACCTACCTACCTACCTACCTACCTACCTACCTACCTACCTACCTACCTACCTACCTACCTACCTACCTACCTACCTACCTACCTACCTACCTACCTACCTACCTACCTACCTACCTACCTACCTACCTACCTACCTATCTATATCAGGTGTGAGTGGGTTTTGAGGCTGTGTTTTGACAGGCAACCTACAAAAACAATGCTGCTGACATTTTCAGAAGTGTTTTATGTAACGTCAGTAGCAGCACTCATTCAAGTAGGCCCGTGTTGCCTTGTTAAAGGCCTGAGCAAATCTTCTCGTTTGACGTCACCTCCTATTTTTTTATACCTTTCTAAACTGATACAGGGTGCCTGACATGAAACACACATCTTCATTAGCTCTATCTGTATGACCGTGTGAGTGGTGTAATGGAGGCCCTAATAACAGTGTTTGTGTGCTGCTGTGGGATTCCTCTGATAAGGCAGCACTGCTTCTCCACTGCCCATTATTCAGAGTGATGCTCTCATATCGGCCCGGTGATGTATGGCTTGATTTGTCTGCCAATTTCCGTCAGAGACATGCAGAGCGGAGAGGGGTAGGGGGGGCAGCACATGCTGTTATGTTTCCATGCCAATGGGCCTCCAGCTCCCATTACCCAAGATGTTATGCGCTTGTTTTAATTACAATTGAATCTTCGTCTCGGATCAGCTCCCTATATTTTTTTTTACTTGTGTGTGCCTTTGCTTCCTGTGTGTGAGGTGTTAGCATGGATGGAGAGATTTATGTAGGGAATGTCTGCAGGCCGTGGGTTGCAAGGGTCTTGACGTGTTAGGTCTCAAGGGTAATTCACACACAGAGCGAGAACTGGATATTTTACAAGCATTAGACATACAGTGTTCTTTAAGCTCAGTGGCTGGGCCTTTTAGAGACTCTTTCCTGGGACACCCTGCAGCTGCCAACACACAGCCAATCCTGCCCCCTGCCCAGGCTCGGGAACGGGCACACACACAGGCCCGTGCTCCTCTTTCTTCTACCTCTGAAGTGCAGTTAAAGCTTCTATCCCTGGGGGGCTGGATGACACAATCGCCATAATCTGCATTTTACACAAAGGCAAGGGCGTGTTTGATTTCCCACACAGACACTAATTGTCTGGGGTCTTCCCCGGGTGGAGCGCCGCCCTGTCAGTGTGCAAAAGGCTAGATGAGTGTTTTTTAAATATATAGTTTTTCATATTTTTATGCTCTAGTCTCTGGCCTCACTTAGCAGATAACAGTTGGACTTTTGGCTCTGTGGAGATTAGGGAGAAGGGATGGAGGGAGAAGGGATGGAGAGAGAGAGAGAGAGAGAGAGAGAGAGAGAGAGAGAGAGAGAGAGAGAGAGAGAGAGAGAGAGAGAGAGAGAGAGAGAGAGAGAGAGAGAGAGAGAGAGAGAGAGAGAGAGAGAGAGAGAGAGAGAGAGAGAGAGAGAGAGAGAGAGAGAGAGAGAGAGAGAGAGAGAGAGAGAGAGAGAGAGAGAGAGAGAGAGAGAGAGAGAGAGAGAGAGAGAGAGAGAGAGAGAGAGAGAGAGAGAGAGAGAGATCCTCCATGGCAACATGAATGGGGTTTTATTACCTGAACTGCATCGTGTGCTGCTCTGCTCCTAACCACTCTCAAAGGAGTGTGTGTGTGCGTGCATATGTGGAGGGGATACTAATTGCTTGCGTCTGGTACACTCTTAGAAAAAAGGGTTCCAAAAGGGTTCTTCGGCTGTCCCCACAGGAGAACCCTTTTTGGTTTCTACCTGAAACCAAAAAGGGTTCTTCAAAGAGTTATCCTATGGGGACAGCTGAAGAACCCTTTTAGGTTCTATATAGCACCTTTTTTTCTAAGAGTGAATGTTATGGACTGGATAGGCCTGAGTGGATGGTTTAACAGAATTTCTATCTAACTCTGTGCTTAGTGCTGCTTTGATGTAGCTCTCCCCTTCCACCAGCTATGTGTAGCACCAACATGGCAGTTTCCCTCTGATCAGGATCGAACCTGCTTAGCTTCAGCATCAGACAGCTGAGCGAAGCAGGCAGGCAGGGTGGTATAGCTGCAGGCTACATCAGCATCACTTAGCTACTTGTGGGACTGGGAGTATGAGAACAGCAGGTTTACCACACCTGATGTAGAGGAGTATGAGAACAGCAGGTTTACCACACCTGATGTAGAGGAGTATGAGAACAGCAGGTTTACCACACCTGATGTAGAGGAGTATGAGAACAGCAGGTTTACCACACCTGATGTAGAGGAGTATGAGAACAGCAGGTTTACCACACCTGATGTAGAGGAGTATGAGAACAGCAGGTTTACCACACCTGATGTAGAGGAGTATGAGAACAGCAGGTTTACCACACCTGATGTAGAGGAGTATGAGAACAGCAGGTTTACCACACCTGATGTAGAGGAGTATGAGAACAGCAGGTTTACCACACATGATGTAGAGGAGTATGAGAACAGCAGGTTTACCACACCTGATGTAGAGGAGTATGAGAACAGCAGGTTTACCACACCTGATGTAGAGGAGTATGAGAACAGCAGGTTTACAAGGTAGCTGAAACTACTACATTATGTTTGTCATCCATTTCAAATCAACCGTGGTTCTTTCTTTCTTTCTTCTCAGTAGAGCATGGATTAACTTGTTGATAGCATGCTAGTAGAATTTGATAAATCAATAGGCAATTACATGCAATTTGCTATTAGCATATTCAGAGATAATGTGTAGCAGACATACAGTACAATCTCCTGAATAAAGCACCATTCTCTACAGCTAGATGGTAGCTGCTAATTGCTGTATTAGGTGATCTAATAAAAAGCTCTTAACTGGAAGTCGCTCTTAACTGGAAGTCGTAGCCTGCACCTTTGGGTGTTGGAAATAAGCACAGTCTGAACTCACAGCAAGATCAGTGGGTTTTTTCAGTTTTATTTCATAGCAGGAGTATCTAGCCCGTTCACTGGATAACGTGGAGCCCTGAGTGACATTTATAGCAGGCATGAGTGACACTCCGGTGTGCAGGGCCTTATTATCATTCCTGGGTCTCCGTTACTGTCAGGCCCAAAGATCATCTCTCACAGCTACCTGTGAGGCTGCAACGCAATGTGATCACTCTCTGATTTTACTGATCATAGGTGATGGGGAGCATTCTCCAGTCTTTTTCCCATTTGAAAGTATATCTGGTGAACAACTAGCCCAGTTTAATTGCTGTTCTGTGTTCGACTGTGTTGATCAGGTGCGATAATGAAGCCAAGTGTGGCGGCAGGTATTTTGATGAGAGAGACTATTAGTTTCCATTGAGCCATGGGGAGCCATATTGTTTCAGCCACACCCAATTAGCTCTCAGTTTGAGTGGCGGAGGGTCGTTTCACAGTCTGACGACCTGGCCTCAGCGCTCAGCACGCAGGCAGCAGGAATCTCACAGACAGCCATGCATGACAATGAGACAGGGGGTGGAGCAGCTCCATTCACAGACCAATTATGTGCCAGGCGTCCCTCCGCTGCTGACACACTTCCAGGAGGACATCCGTCTGGGCCCTGAGCTCCATTGACAGGTCCACGCCGAGCTGTGATAGGCCAGAAGCATAGCTATAGACTACAACTGTTGTTGTTGTAAAGCCTTACACTGTATAGTCAGGATGAACACATCAACATCAGCTGCTAGTCGAGATGAAATGTTGAAATGTCTCTAGTGCTATTGAAATGGGATTTCAGTTGGCAGGAAAAGTGGAACACAGTGAAACTACACAAGGCCAGGTAGTAAAGGGGGAGTATTAGAGTAGGCTATGCATGATGGCAGAATGCTGTTAGTTGAAGTGGTCTGCAGAGGCCTTGGGTCTAAACTAGGAACACTGTTTTTTAGTTCAAATCAAATCTAAGTTTATTGGTCACTTACACATATTTATGAGATTGGCACCGCCCTGTGTGATCACCTGTTAAGCAGCTCCCATTGTTTGTGCGTTAATTGTTGTTTTAGTATGTTTTTTGTCAGTTTTTCGTCAATTTTTTTGCAACAGTTGAATTATAATAGTTCAGGATTATGGAGTGCTACTGTTTTACGAAGGTTTTAGCGGTCCTTTTTATAACTAAGACACTTTTTATTTGTCTCAGCACCGAACGTACACGCGAGTCCTTAATTATTTACAACCGATCCCAGATCCTGGATTTAGCCCACTCAGCGCTGCTGCACCCCAGTGAAAAGTTTGGTATTCCAGACGAGCTGAAAAGGGACGTGGACGTGGACGCAGGGCGGGATTGAAGTGTAAAGCAAAGGTTAGGAAATACAAGCCGGCTATACTGTCTTATGGGCAACGTGAGATCGCTGCATAACAAGATGGACGAGCTTGAGGGTCTTGTCCGTGGTCAAAGAGACTACCGGGAAGCTAGCCTAGTGTGCTTTACAGAAACATGGCTGAACGATAACATCCCCATAGAGAACATCACTATCGGCGGTTTCCAGACCATCAGAATGGACAGGGATAGCGTTTCTTCCGGTAAGGGTAAGGGAGGGGGGCTGGCTTTATTAGTTAACAATAGATGGTGTAATCCGAGATATATTACTGTTAAGGAACAGTTTTGTAGCCCGGACATTGAGCTGTTAGGCGACGCAAACACAGCATGTGACAGACAGCGCATCCCAGTGCTTTCTTTGCCATTTCGGGGGATTTTAACCATGCATCTCTCTCTTCAACGCTGCCCACATTCAAACAGTTTGTGAAGTGCCCAACCAGGAATAATAAAACTCTGGACTTGTTATATGCTAATGTGAAGGATGCATACAACTCCACTGCACTCCCTCCCCTCGGTAGATCGGATCACAACCTTGTCCACCTCACCCCGCTCTACAGGCCTATGGTCCAACAGCAGCCTGCGACCACTAGGACCATTAGAAGATGGTGCCCGGAGGTGAATGAGGCCCTACAGGACTGCTTTGAAACCACAGACTGGGATGTGCTCTGTGAGGCTCATGGGGAGGACATTGATGGACTTTTGTGTAGACATTTTTGTGTAGACAACACTGTACCCACCAGGAAGGTACGCTGTTTTCCAAATGATAAACCCTGGGTCACCAGCAACCTGAAGGCCCTGCTGAATGAGAAGAAGAGGGCCTTCAAGGAGGGGGACAGGGACAAATTGAAATGCGTCCAGAGGGAGCTGAAGTTGCGGATTGCTGAGGGGAAGAGAGGGAATAAGGAGAAGATGGAGGACAAGCTGAGGCAGAGCCAGGTGAGAGAGGTGTGGAAGGGTATGAGAAATATACTGGCTTCAAAAAGTCAACAATTGGGCAGACGGAGGGGCAGAGCCAATGAGCTGAACCAATTTTTTAACAGGTTTGATACTGGCCCTGTCCACCTCCCCTCCAGCTCCCCAGGCTGTCCCATCCCCACTTTGCTCACAACACCTCTGTTGAGACAATCAGTGACCCCCTCCCTACCTCAGCAGGAGGTCCTTCCTGCCGGCGGCTATTAGACTATTTAATGCCTCACCGGGGTGCCGTGCCGTCGGCAACATAGACCTGGAACTGTTGGGGTATTAGGACCTAGTTTAACAATTAGGCATCCATCCGTGAGTAACTCTGGTCTGTAATCACTCATTCACTCAGGACTTATTTATTCATTCAGGTCTGTATATACACATTCATGTACCGTTGTTATATCATATCACGTGCAATATTGTAAGTAATTCTTGGACTAAACTAACTAGTCATTCTACTAGTCGGTCGGTCGGTCGGTTGGTCTATTTGCAGATATTATCGGTCGGTCGGTCTGTCTGTCGGTCGGTTGGTCGGTCGGTCGGTCTATTTGCAGATTTTATCGGTCGGTCGGTCGGTCGGTCGGTCTATCTATTTGCAGACAGGTACAGTGAAATACTTATGTTTCTAGCTCCAACAGTGCAGTAATATCTGTCAATAAAATAACAATACAAACATAATTTTAAAAAATATCTAAAATACCCAAATCCGAACGAGCAATAAATATAAAGTGGTTAAAACTGTTAAAAACTGACAAGTGACCAGTGTTCACTGACTCTAGAAGCCTCCAGAATGTCAGAGTCCGGAATAAATATAAAGTGGTTAAAACTGTTAAAAACTGACCAGTGACCAGTGTTCACTGACTCTAGAAGCCTCCAGAAGCCTTCAATGGAAAGACAACAAGGAAGGAGGATGTGATGACATTTAAAGCATCCAATGTGGTCTATGTCAGTATTGACCGGCAGCGCTATAGCCAATATGTCAACCTGACGAGCATTTTGTTGATGAGTTGCTCCTCAACTATCTGTCTCTCTCTCCCTTCCCATCTGAATCAGTAACTTAATTTAACATCTCCCTGTTAATTAAAGCTCTTGTTGTTTTTTCTTGCTGGTAAACACAGTTTCATCATAAACAGAGGCGTGTGTGTGGATGTCTGCGTGGAGGCCTGGCAGGGGGAAGGCAGACAGGTGTAATTGGAATTCTGGTGTGAAGCGGGAGTAGGAAATGAATGTGACAGGATCAGAGGGATCAGGTCCTGTGCAGGAATCTCAATTAGAGCACCGGGCCCAGGGGAGGGAAGGAAACTCTTCCGAACTAACTCCACAATTTTCCACAAAAGTTTCAACCTAATGATACCAGCACAGACTGAGAGCCTTTCCCTGTTTTTGTGTCTGAACGAATCTGTGAAGAGAGAATATGGACTGACTCAGAATGCTTCTGTTGTGTGTGTGTGAAATGCAAAATACCCACGGCATAGTCAAGGTGATGGTTTGAAATATGAAAATATGAAAGGCGATAGTGTAATTTGGAAGTGTTTACTTTAACCCTCTCTACACCTGGGTGGAATCACAGATGAGGCGTGAATTATTTTTCATATAGGCCAGACCCCAGTCAGAACTTGCCTCTCCATTTTATGTTGTTTTATGCAAGTTTTCTGTCAGAATATATATATATATTTTTTAATGGTTTACTTTACACATGACATGGAGGTGTGCAGGGTTGGAATAAGGTTGTGTGCATGTGTTTGGTTCACGGAGCACGCATACAGAATGCATACAGAATGCATACAGAGTGGGGCAAATGGGTTTGTTTAGAGTGGAGGCGCTGCTAATGTGCTTGTTTGTCGGCTCATTGACCTGGATTTGCATGCTAAGTTTTGTATGGTAACTGCTGCCAACGACAGGTTGTTTTGCATGTGTTAAGCCAGGCTACAATGCCTGCCCGCATGCCACAGCGCTAATACTCCTCAATTAGAGCACTTTGAAAAAGGTTTGATTTAATAAACAAGGAGGAATTTTCATCTTTTACTGCTCCTGGCCTCATTTGCTTTTCTTGACTCAGAATAAGTGACACCCATTTTCTCTGTAATAATGTTAATCCTAATGAGCTCGAGCCGTAAGCGGTTCCATCATAAGGCCTTAATGATGCGTGTGTTGCCTGGCCTCTCTGATGTATTGAGTAAGGCCATCAAATGAATGCTATCTGGGGACAGAGAGAGAGAGAGAGAGCTAGCTGCAGCAGCGGGCCGCAGGCCTGGAGCCCAGGCCTGCAGTCTTCCTCTGGCTGCACAGTCCCACCATCTACTTCCCCTTTGAAGAAAGCTGTTTGTCAGATAACGCGAGTGGGCCTCTAGATACCCAACGGAATTCATGTATTGCAGCCTCCTGATGCGTGAAGCAGAGAGGAGAAGGCGTAATGTCAAAGGGATGTTCCCTGGCGAGATCTCTAGCTAGCTCTAGCCGCAGCCAGACACCCGCGGAACCCACTCCGAGAGAGAGAGAGAGAGAGAAAGAGGTAGGTAGAGCAACAGAGTAGCAATTTTACAGACAGGAGATGTGGAACATGCTATGTTAAGGCATCCTATGATTGTATCCTTCTGTCTGATATTTTTTTAAGTAGGCATACTACATTTCCATTAAAAAAGACAAGATGGTCCTTGTAGCGTTTCAAAGGTATTGGCCCACTAGGCCTGATATCTACTACATCTACAGCATTTCACCCACACAGCTGCTTTACATTCAAACATATCAGTGTCATAATCATGTCCTATGGCAACACAATGGACTTGATTAAAACATGAAAGACAAAATGTATGTTTGGAATAGGAATTTTAACTTGCAAAGAGCTTCTGCAATCTGCATTTGAAGATAATATCGCTGAAGGACATTGTTCATCCAGCATTCCGATCAACAGGCTTGGCTTGGCTGGCATAGGCTGCCAGTTGGGGAATAGCCGTATACAAGCTTTATCACTATCACTCCTTAGCAACAGCCCCGTCAAACAAACAGATGTCCATTCTGAATGTTTTCCTTATCAATAGTCACACCACAGTGTTTACATTTTTTCCACACATTTTGTCCAGGGAGGATAATTAGTGTGCATTAAAATATCTCATAGGAAAACAACTATCAATACATTTACCAGTCTGAATTCCCCTGGGGCTTCAACTTTACATATTTTGTAGTGAAGTTGTACTTGAAAAAGGTGAGGTGATTATGCGTTAGCCCCTTTTCTTCGGCGCTGCATGTCTGTGTGTGCAGGGGCGTCATGCATCCGTTATTTTAGAGGGGGCAAGAAGTACGTGAGAATTTTTCAAACACCTGAAACTGCTTTTTCCTGCAATCTAGAGCCATAATCATTATGCCTAATTCTATGTAAAAAATAATAGTAATACAAATAAAGGGTACCGTAACAATTTTCCGTGGGTTGGGTTTATTTTAATCCTACCCACATGCTCACAGCTGGCAGCACCCAAGTAATCATCAATTAGGAGCACAGTTGCAAGGGACCCAATCATAACGCTCATGGTCAATTTGGTTTGACATTTGATATCCCTAGAGGGCTAGTTAGGGACCCTAAGTAAATTGCATAATGTACATGGGACAATATTTTTAAATGTCAAAAGCTCCAAATGTCAATGACTTAAAAACCTCAAACCAACTACAAATTTCAAATACAAATATTTAGCATTTAATGAGACAACTAAAAGATATGCAACATGAAAGTATTGTCCCATTTACATTGTGTAATTTATTGACGGTCGCTAACTATCCTCAGAGATAGGTGATCCAAAGTCAAACAAACTTTATCACAGCCCTCACACCAGGGCTGCGTTTCAGTGCGTTTTTACGTTGTGGCGCGTTCAACTGAATAGAAACGGTGCTGTACTGAATGACCAGTTGAAAAATGGGGAGGGGTTGGGTTGTGTGTTGGGGAATGCTGTCAGCATGGCCACTGCCCTTTAAATACGTCACTCATTGCTTCAAGCAACACCTCGCCACACCCACCAAACGGGAGTAAACATACCTAAAATCTGGGGAAACCGTACAAACCGTTGCGCAAAGTAGCAAATGTTCAAGCGAACTAACCTCTGCCAGCTGTAGCTAATTGGCAAAATAACCACTTTCCCACCTGTGAATACACACAAGCAGTGGCGATTTTAGCATGTAAATCTTGGTGGGGCAAAAATGCATGCCAGCAAAGCCACAACACAACACAACACTAAACAATACATTAATTGCACTATAATGGTGACAAACGGTGCCCACAAACTGTTAGGGCCTACATAAAGCTGTCCCAACAGCAGAGTCCCAACAGCAGTCCCAACACCTTACCACTGCTACACCTGGCTATCAGCGAAGCCTTGTCTGGCAGCGAAACAGTTGATTCAGCTTCATTGACTGCCTTTTAAAAAAAACATAGCTGATATGGCTGACTTGCTTAAACAAATCTGGTTTCTACTGACAATTGAGATGTACAAACTATGGTATAAGGGGACGACAAGCGGACATTAATGAGCGAGACATTAATGAGCGAGCTAGGATGGACGTAGTCAATATAACTATTTGTTCAGCCCTTTTGAAATGTGTAGCGTGTCAGGTCCTGACTGTAGGGATGCCTCTAGGCATCTCTATGTTTGTCTGGTGGTGACTATCAGGGCTTGACAGCAGGGATGCCTCTATGCATCTCTATGTTTGTTTTTTTGTTTGTCCCCAATTGGAGGCAGCTGCCCTGCGTTGTCTCTAATTGAGGATCCTATTTAAGTTTCTGAGTGTGGATGTTTGTTTGTGCTTTATGCATTTCAGTTCGTGGTTGCTTCCTCTCCTTTTTGTGTTATTTGGAAACCAATAAAGGAATGTCTATCTACTACTGCTCCGCGCCTCGGGTCCTGCCTTTCAGCCATGACACAGGTACAGAATTCAGAACATGGGCCGTTCTTACTGTGCTCTCCCTGTGCACCAAGTCAGAACCGTAGGATAAATAAAGGGGGCACATAAGCAGACAATGAAAGCTCTTACAATATTCAATGATTACATTTCTCAAAAACAGGTTATAGGCTACATGTGCACCACCAAGTCAGAACAGTAGGCGAAATTAAGAGGTCAAAATAGACCAAATTATTAAGGTGAGGCACATGGCTACTAACAGCTTACTACACAACATACACTTTGTATTACTTTCTTAGCTACAGTATAAATATCTCCCTGGCATATTACATCATTTATGCAGTAGCATACATTATATTTTTGGACTCACCTTGTTGTGCTGTGCTCACTTGAACAGGAAGGTGGTGCGGCGGTCCTTTGTGGGCAAATCTTGTCATCAAACTTTGTCATCAAAGTCTGGCATTCTCTTGATTTCTGGTGCTTTCAAGACAACTGGGAACTCTGAAAAAAAGGTTGAATCATGATGACGTCATTGATCTTCAGGTCGTAGCTCTAGAAAGAGGCCCGAGTTCCAAATTTACAATTCCGAGTTGGATGAAAGTTCAAAACATATTTTCCCAGTCGTAGCTCGTTTTTCCCCGAGTTCCCAGTCATCTTGAAATCACAAAAGTCAGATTTTGCAGTTCTGAGTTAACAGTTGTTTTGAGCGCGGCACAAATCATGCTTCATTGACAGCATGGCCAATGTTGAATGTTTATAATTTTAAACTAGGAAAAGAGACCCTTAATCTTATCTTAATAGCAGGATAAAAAAATGTTTACCTTTATTTTACTAGGCAAGTCAGTTAAGAACAAATTCTTATTTACAACGACGGCCTAGGAACAGTGGGTTAACTGCCTTGTTCAGGGGCAGAAGGACAGATTTTTACCTTGTCAGCTCAGGGATTCAATCGAGCAACCTTTCAGTTACAGGCCCAACACAGGCCCAACACCCAAGCTAATGATTGCTTTCAAATGCTTGCAGTTAGCCACTGATTCCTTCCAAACCACTCATTGTTGAATTTGCAATTTCCAACTTGTTGTGTAATGTTTATGGCCAATGGCTGATGAGCACCGATACGTTTTATCTTGGGTTAGTTATAAAAAAAACTATGATTATAGCGTCTCCTCAGATAATTTAAGCTAGATCGCTAGCTACCAAAGTCTGTGAGCTAACGAATGGTAGCTAGCTAGCTAGCCTGTAGACTATTGTTCAAGCTGCAGTCAGTCAGTCACCCTAAACAGACCAAAGTAGCCTACTTGATTTAGCTTGTGTCTTATCTTTTTGATGTTAATGTTTTCTTTCATGACTGTCCAAAATAAAATGCACAAATTAAAAATTTCAAGAGTATTTGTCATTAGGTATTAGAGCTAAAACGAACTGTCTTCGGATTAGATTAGTAGACTAGCCTGCCAGCCAGATCAAAAAGAGAGGGCATATTATTATTAGCTAGCTACCTATCTGTGATATAATTATCTGTGATATAATTAACATTTTATTTTAAGCTTTCTGGCTGTTGAATGTGAGAATAAATGTATAACCCTTATGATAGATCCCTTAAACTCAACTCTGGACCTCGAAGGCAGTTCCACTGCATTTTTTCATTTTCCCCCTCTAATCAGGGATGGATTTAGTCCTGGGACACCAGGTGGGTGCAATTAATTATCAGGTAGAACAGAAAACTAGCAGGCTCCAGATCTCGTAGGGCAAGAGTTGAATACCCCTGTTATAGATCATATGATTTATGAAAGCTCACTTAAAAAGGTGTTCCTTATTACACAACATACATACAGTTAATTCGGAAAGTATTGAGACCCCTTCTTTTTTCCACATTTTATTACGTTACAGCCTTATTCTAAAATTGATTAAATAATATTTTTTCCTCATCAATCTACACATGACAAAGTGAAAACAGGATTTTAGAAATGTTAGCAAATGTATTATAAATAAAAAAACAGAAATACCTTATTTACATAAGTATTCAGACCCTTTGCTATGAGACTGAAACTGAGCTCAGGTGCATCCTGTTTGCATTGATTATCCTTGATGTTACTACAACTTCATTATTGTCCACCTGTTGTAAATTCAATTGATTGGACATGATTTGGAAAGGCACACACCTGTCTATATAAGGTCCCACAGAAAAAACCAAGCCATGAGGTCAAAGGAATTGTCTGTAGAGCTCCGAGACAGGTCACAGTTGTAAATGAGTCGCAGTTGTAAATGAGAACTTGTTCTCAACTGGCCTACCTAGTTAAATAAAGGTCAAATATATATTTTTTAAGGATAGTGTCGAGGTACAGATCTTGGAAAGGGTACCAAAAAATGTCTGTAGCATTGAAGGTCCCCAAGAACACAGTGGCCTCCATCATTCTTAAATGGAAGACGTTTTGAACCACCAGACTCTTCCTAGAGCTGGCCGCCCGGCCAAACTGAGCAATCAGGGAGGTGACCAAGAACCCAATGGTCACTCTGACAGAGCTCCAGAGTTCCTCTGTGGCGATGGGAGAACCTTCCAGAAGGACAACCATGTCTGCAGCACTCGACCAATCAGACCTTTATGGTAGAGTGGCCAGAAGGAAGCCACTCCTCAGTAAAAGGCACATGACAGCCTGCTTGAAGTTTGCCAAAAGGCACCTAAAGGATTCTCAGACCATGAGAAACAAGATTCTCTGTTCTGAATGCCAAGCGTCATGTCTGGAGGAAACCTGGCACCATACCTACGGTGAAGCATGGTGGTGGCAGCATCATGCTGTGGGGATGTTTTTCAGCTGAAGGGACTGGGAGACTAGTTGTAGTCAGGACTGAGGGAAAGATGAATGGAGCAAAGTACAGAGAGATCCTTGATGAAAACCTGCTCCAGAGTGCTCAGGACTTCAGACTGGCGCGAAGGTTCACCTTCCAACAGGACAACAACCCTAAGCACACAGCTAAGACAATGCAGGCGTGGCTTTGGGAAAAATCTCTGAATGTCTTTGAGTGGCCCAGCCAGAGCCCGGACTTGAACCTGATCAAACATCTCTGGAGAGACCTGAAAATAGTTGTGCAGCGATGCTCCCCACCCAACCTGACAGAGCTTGAGAGGATCTGCAGAGAAGAATGGCAGAAACTCCCCAAATACAGGTGTGCCAAGCTTGTAGCGTCATACCCAAGAAGACTTGAGGCTTTAGTCGCTGACAAAGGTGCTTCAACAAAGTACTGAGTAAAGGGTCTGAATACTTATGTAAATGTGATATTTCAGATTTTATTTGTAATAAATCAGCAGAAATGTCTAAAAACCTGTTTTTGTTTTGTCATTATGGGGTATTGTGTGTAGATTGATGAGGGGGGGAAAACAATTCCATTACTTTTAGAATAAGGCTGTAACATAACAAAATGTGGAAAAAGTCAAGAGGTCTGAATATTTTCAGAGTGCACTGTATATATTGGGGTGGCAGGTAGCCTAGTGGTTAGAGTGTTAGGCCTGTAACTGGAAGGTTGCAGGATTGAATCCCTGAGCTGATAATGTAAAAATCTGTTGTTCTGCCCCTGAACAAGGCAGTTAACCCACTGTTCCTAGGCTGTCATTGTAAATAAGAATTTGTTCTTAACTGACTTGCCTAGTTAAATAAAAAACAGGCCTACCACAGCAAGTAATACTGTGTTTGGCCTGTTATATGCAGAGGCCTATAGTCTGCCCTGTAGATACAGTAATCATGGCATTGTGCAATGAATAGATGGCAGACAGGATGGTCCACCATCCAAACAGGCTTTTCTGGTCCTGCATCTTCTGGTGACCTACTGCGTCGTCTGGAGACCTTGTTAAAACAGTACAAATTAAGATGTGTGACGTATGCTTTTGGTTTTGATGACAAAACAAAGTAGTCTACACACCTGTGGAGGTTTGTCGCTTTCAGGGTCCAGCTCCAACTGACAGGTTGAATACCATGTGCCTTAATTTTTTTGAAGGGTTAAGGGGGTAGGCTCTAGATGATTCTATCAGCCAATCAGTGCTGTATGTAAATATATTCAAATTTGTATCCCCATGCCCACACAGTCGGACTGAGCCTTTCAGCGGCCCAAGGAGGCTCATGGAAATAAATTATAAAAAATAAACAGATTCGGGGCTTTAATTTGGGGCTTTTTAGATTTGGGGCTTTAATGAACCAAATCTAAAATGAGGCCAAATCAGGAAGTGCAGTCAACCTTTAAGAACTTTTATGGCTTAGGAGTGTAGTACAACTGTCACACTGGTATATAGTATCATAACCCAGGAATTAAAGCAATTTTAGCATTTTCTAAAGTCTATCAACCTTGCCAGCAGGCAGGCCAGCTAAGATAGTTAGACACGCTACTCTTACTTGAGTGATAGCCTGAAATGGCTTGGTAGCTAATCATGAAGTTGGGATATTGGGAACCTATCTAGCTGGATAGCTAAGAAAATAAAACATAATAGTTGAATTGTCACATACACCAGAATAAAATGGCTAGGTGGGTAGAATTACAGAGAAACAACAAAACATTGTTGTTTTATTTATTCATCAAGAAGGAATCAATAGGCTACATAGTTTGATCAAATTAATTTACAAACATACCTCCTGTGAGTCCTGCCCATCACCGGTAGCTAAAATCAAATTAAACTCTGTTTGTGTCTTTCGACACCCTCTCTCCTTCTCCACTGACGGTACTGTCTGCACGCACTAGAGCAGGGGTATTCAACTCTTACTTTACGAGGTCCGGAGCCTGCTGGTTTTCTGTTCTACCTGATAATTAATTCCACCTACCTGGTGTCCCAGGTCTAAATCAGTCCCTTATTAGAGGGGAACAATGAAAAAATGCAGTGAAACTGGCTTCCGTTTTGCACCTTAGAAGGAACCACTTACTAGGGAGACTAGGGAGAATTGCCTGGTCCAGTCAGTGTGCCCCTTCTGCAAAATACAGCTGACAGATCTTTTTATAAATAATGATGATAAAACGTGGGCTTAAAATTCAGTTTAATAATGTATTTAACATCTGAAAAATCTATTTAAAAGAAGAAAATGGGTGTGTGGGCATGGTGTGAGAACAGAACCTGCTGTTGTTAAGGAAGCACTAATGAGCCTGCTGTACCTGTTTGGCATTCAGGTCCAGCTCTTGTATCTGTCTGGCATTCAGGTCCAGCTCTTGTATCTGTCTGGCATCCAGGTCCAGCTCTTGTATCTGTCTGGCATCCAGGTCCAGCTCTTGTACCTGTCTGGCATTCAGGTCCAGCTCTTGTATCTGTCTGGCATCCAGGTCCAGCTCTTGTACCTGTCTGGCATGCAGGTCCAGCCATTGTACCTGTCTGGCATCCAGGTCCAGCTATTGTAACTGTCTGGCATCCAGGTCCAGCTCTTGTACCTGTCTGGCATAAAGGTCCAGCTCTTGTAACTGTCTGGCATCCAGGTCCAGCTCTTGTACCTGTCTGGCATCCAGGTCCAGCTCTTGTATATGTCTGTCTTCTCTCTTTAAGAGAAGTGAACACAACACAGGACCTGCAGGAGCTATCTGCTGTGAAGAGCACTGCCAGCCTCTCTCTGTATCTCCCTCCAGTCTGGAGCTGCCTGCCATGCTACCTGTTAGAACCCACAAAGTCAAGGGCAGAGAGAGAGAGAGTCAGTCCTGGGTGACCCATGTGTAGGGAATGCCTCCTCACAGATATCCTTGGTGTGCAGGTGTGGAGACGAAGGGAGAGTGTTGATCACAAATCTCATTAAGGCAGCAGGCGCCAGGAAGGCTTTAATTGCCAGGCACGTCTTCTAAATCGCCCCTCTGATGGCCGATGGGGAGGGCAAAGCAATTGGCTGATGATTTTGTCAGAGCGTAGTGCACCTGATAGAGCCGGTGTTGGCTGTCAGGACTGGAGGAGCTACCAGGGCCACAGTGAACAGAGACCAGAGGAGACTCATTTGTTTTCTATCCCCCAGTACCTATCTATCTAAAGTTCAGTCCAAGCTAACTTTATTTATGCTAATTAAGGCAACTTTCATCACCCTGTCAGGCAGCTCAAATATTAGGAATTAGAGTTCATCTCATCAGCTTCCTTCCAGCCCCGACTTACAGTCTAACGGAAGGAGGAGGGTGTAATGAACCAGGGTCTGAGTTGAGTTCTGTCCTGTGTGGTTCACCACAGGTAGGCCAAGACTGAGGATGGCTACCTTCGCAATAATGAAGCCAGCTGAGTATTTAGCCTTTGGTTTTCTCCCATATCATTTCTCATCGCTGGGGACTACAACCATTCTGCATCGCTGGGGACTACAGCCATTCTGCATCGCTGGGGACTACAACCATTCTGCATCGCTGGGGACTACAGCCATTCTGCATCGCTGGGGACTACAGCCATTCTGCATCGCTGGGGACTACAGCCATTCTGCATCGCTGGGGACTTCAGCCATTCTGCATCGCTGGGGACTACAGCCATTCTGCATCGCTGGGGACTTCAGCCATCGGAGGGTTTTCTTTGAAGAAAAAAAGGAAATTAAAAGATATGAAGAAAAAAAGTATTTAAAACAAACTTAGAATTCAGACAGTGGTTACAAGATGTTCCTTATGGATTTTGTTTTGCTCGGTGATGCAACAAGTCAGCAACTAGATGATTTGCGATGCCCATGAACAATACCATGTCATGTGTTCAAGTTTCTAAATTAAGACTTATCTGATGCAGGATTCTATGCCTGGAGATGTACTCAGTAATTTATGCCTCTCTTTGCATAATTTATTCATTTTAATGTTGTTTGACTGCAGAATTGTGCCATCACTCACTCTCTTTTCAGAGAGTCTGAGCTGGGAGAGAGAGATAGAAGGAGAGAGAGTGAGAGAGGGAGAGAGGGAGAGGTGAAGTTTTCCCCCCGTCCATTTTGTTAGCGTTAACGTTGCATTTCCTAATTGATCTGCTTTTAAAAAGCAAAAGCCAATGCCATTCAATTCACTGGAGGCCAGAGCTGTCCAATCAAACTGTCTAGCCATATCCCTCTCTATACCTCCTTAGAAACAGGGAAAGTGGGTTTCTCTTGAGGGGCGGTGTGATGTGCTTGCTACTGGTTTAGCTGAGCTGTTTACCCCCACACAACACAGCACATCCCACCTAAATAAGGTAATTGGATTCTCTCTCCCAGCAGAGTGCTCATATTGACAGTCCATAAATCGTGGGGCAGAAATAGCTCTGCTGTGTTTTGTGTATATGTCACCTGGTCTACTGTTCTCTCATTGTGTATATGATGCTGCAGGAGTTCTAGCTGGGTGGCCAGGTAACATTCCTGAACTCCACTGGCTGCGTTTACACAGGCAGCCCAATTATTGGCAGAAGATCAGATTTTTCAAAAGACCAATTAGTGGGGGGGGGGGGGGGTCTGAGTTGAGCTGCCTGTGTAAATGCAGTCTGCTTTTATCTCAACAAAAAAATATTGGTCTGAAGTGGCTTACATGTGATGGTCTATGGTGGTCCATGATGCTCATTTTGCATTATAAATAATGTACATAGAGTATACATGGGTGCACATGCTCCAACCCCACTTATTCCACGCCGCTCCAGACATCAATCTCTCAGATACGGTAGTGGGGCAATTCAGTGAGAGAACACTAAGTATTAGTTGTGAGCTTTTGTCAGATCGGCTAGGTTCAGTGTGGAGTTAATGCTATACTAAGTTATTATTAGGATGTGTTCAAAAAGAGATGGTGTGGTTGAGAGAGAGCTGATCGCGAGGATTCTACATCCCACAATCACCCTTCATGAAAGAATATCGAAGGGCGTTTTGAATACCAGAGTCTGTAAACATGCATATGACCAACATGCAATCAAAGGCACCCAAATGCCTTATCCAGTATAACTAAATGTATTTATTGTCCATCTGCAATGTGCTGTTTACATCTGTCAAAACAATGACAGATGTGGTCTTTGAACAGTAATCAATGACATTCAGTTGTAGAAATCAGTTGTAATGATAGTGACAGCAACATGTGTGGTTAATCATTGGTTGATTGATATCTTCTCGCCCCTAGCCGGTCCCAGGTCCTTGTCATTGTCGCTGGTGTCCCAGCGAGTGGTGGCCATTTGCCAGACAATGACTCGTCAATGTCAGGGTCGCTTATCCGCATCTGGCAACAATGGTTAAAAGCGGACAGGGTTGAAAGGAGCAAAGGAAGCATTACACACTGATATTTTCAGATAAAAAATCACTTTCTCTTTCTGTGAGGTTATTCCTGATTCGACTCATTTTGACGGCATGAGGCCTTTGCTGTTGTTCTACAGCCCCCCCCCCTCCAGCTCTTCTCTCACAAAACCCCTATCAAGCAGCTAGCTCCACTCCGCCATGCCTTCCTCCCGCTCTCCCTCCACACGATCGATAGGTCACCTCTCTTATTAGACCCTCAAACGTATTCCTCAAATTCTTCCTTTTCCACTTTCCTCTCACTCCCACTCTCTCCTTCATCTCTCTCTCTTTCTCTCTCGCCTGTCTCCCTCATCCCCCGTTTTCTCTCACCCTCTATCCTCTATTCTGGCCTCAGGGTCAGTGCATCACTAGATAGATCTTGCCTATTCTTGTACCCTTTACATTCTGTCCTATTTTCTCTCCTCAGTCTGTCTCTTGTAATCCTGCCCTTTGCCCTGTAAATTCTCTCTCTTCCTCTCTATCTCTCTCTCTCCATCACTCTCTCTGTTGGATGGCTGTGTTAGGACTGTAAGATTACAAGATGACTGTTACATGTTGGAACAGGTTGTTGATGGATAAATATTTCTCACTAACACTTCCCGAGAGCAGTGTCCTGTTTCATAGGTACACGTACCTGTAGAGTATATAGGTATACAGTATACGCAAAGATAAATGTCAGTTACGTCTGTCACGTCTTTTCTTTCAGAAACTAGTCTCAACACCAGTCTTTGGATCTTGATTCTCTTTCCAGAGAATCAGCTAACGCTTGCATGGGTACAGACAGACCACTTTGAATCAGTGTGCAACAGGACTACCCATCAAGAAGCCCATCTATCTCTGGCTGCAAGGTGTGGGAGAATGCATTCTCCCTGTTTTTGGTCCGAGGGGTGACATCAGTGCCATGGCTCGTTAGCCACTAACAAGCCTCATCACAGGCCCTCATTAACATCCTGGAGTCAGCAGCAAGATACTAGTGGAGTGAATCACTGTCCTTAATGTGCTGGGTGCTGCACTTTCCATGATGTCCCTGTGCCCTCCCCCCCCATCCACCCACCCACCCAATGTCACTAACAACCTAGCACCCCGGGCCCCATTACTCTTCCTTCCTAATTTAGCTATTTGTTTTGGAGTGTCCTCCTCTCTCTCCCTTCATCTGTCTTTCTCTGACATTCTGTCTTACTCGCCCTCTCCACTTTTCTGTCTGTCTGTCTCTCTCTCTCTCTCTCATCTCATCTCTCTCTGTCTATCCCCCCCACCCCCCTTTTTGTCTCACCGCCCCTCTCTCTCTCTCTCTCTCCTCTCTCTCTCTGTCTCTCCCTCCCTTTCTCTCTGTGTGTGGTGGTGTGACTCCAGGTTTTAATTAAACTCTCACAGCTGGCAAGGGCACATCATATCCTATCTCATCAGCCCTGCTGCCTGGCTCCCCTCAGTGTCACTCTCTCAACCAACCTGGCTGTGTTACAGCCCCCTCACTCCATCTACCCCCCACCCCCCCCCCACCCCCCGCCACCATCCATCCATCCCTCCCTCTCTCCCCTCTTCTATGGACGCCACTTTGTATCCTGACACTCCACTCCTTTCCATCCAGTCGAGATTTATTACAAATCATGCACCACTGATGTAGAGGAAACTGTAGGGTTTCAGACGTGTTGATCTGTTGTGTTGTGTAAGCCATTAAACCTGGAATGCTTTCATATGTTTATTATGTTATTTGTAGTAGGGTTTGTATTGTTGTGTATTGTGTTGCTTGTATATGCATGTGTTGATAGAGAGAAACAAGATCCATTAGAAAGACAATGTGACAATGAATGGAAGTCCTCTCTGTGGAGAAACCACAAAGTTTACAAATGTGAGAAAGCAGGGAACAACAAAAACTCTCTCTCATTCAGGAGACTAAATGTTTGATGGATGGCGTTTGCCATGAAGAAATTGGCATTTTATCTCTCTAAAGGTTTTGTAATTGCTGCAGAAAGAGGATCCAGTACTCAGACATATTGCTGTAATGGGATAAAACAGGGGCAGGACTCTGGCAGAGCAGTGCTAGTAATCTGATTCTCCACAGTGTGTCTCGCTGCTTCTCCTGATCCTGTCTCAGATCTTCGGGTTCACTTCCCCTCCCTGGGTGACGGGGCAGCATGGGAACTTAGGACACGGTCCTGCAACTTTTCAAAGCTGCTGGCTAGACCTGGATGGCAGCAGCTCTGGTGTTCTGGCAATTGTTGCTCTCGCCTTTGTATGAAACAGGAGGCATTTCTAAAGAAATATTGAAGGAGTAAACACATTACTTTAATGGTGTAATAATTGCATTATTTGAAAAGCCTTTACAGTGATTTAATATATCTTCTTAACAGAGCGTGGAAACATATGTGTGGGTTTTAGCTCTGATTGGTTTGAGATTTGCCTGTTGATGTGGAGCAGTGGCTCACACAGTATCTGCATATTTTTACATAACACAGAGGTATTTCCATATGCTGTTTGTATCGGCCTACAGCTCTTAAGCCTTTATTGCTGGTGAAGTGGCTGAGATTAGGAAAACTGTTGAAGCGTTTGTCAGGATGAATATCCAATGCCAGAGAGCATGTGTGTCCAGACTGACCATGCCACTATCAGTATACCCTTGCATATACCTTTTCTGGCTCCAGTCACTGATCCTGCACCCAAAATGGCAGCACATGACTGCATTTCTAAGTAAGAGTACTCAATAAAAGCTATCTGTCTTGCTCCAGATATTGAGCTTTTAGACCAGAGGTGGACATTAGTTGTCCTGGAGGACCCTGGTGTACTCATGCTTTTTGTCCCCTGATTAAATTACTTAATTAGAGGGAAGGTAATCCAATAAGCACTTTATTAACAGCTGGCAGCAGCAGTGTAGCGCAGGTGAGCTTTGGTGACTCACTCCTTTTAATGACACTGGGATGGGTGGGAGGATGGTGGGTGTACCATGCACGCAGGCTCGTTGGACAACAGCAGGCTCTGGGTTAATCACACACACCTCTCTGTCTGGACTGGTTAGAATAGCTGAATTCAATTCATCTTTGATATATTGCACTGTGCAAACTGTCAATGACATAACTTTCTTTTGACTTTAAAGTTGCATGGTCAAGATTCATTGTGGTGGTTTTATACAAGGGATACAATGCCACTGTACACTGACAGTGCTTTTTGGTATGGAGAACTGAGTGGAACCCTAGGTTTAAGGACAGCATACAATGGAAATTGAATATATTTATGTGAAAAATAATCCTAGAAAACCCCCCAAAATATTGTCAACAGTTCCATCACAAAACAACACTTTATCTATTGTTTTCTCTTTCTTTCTTTCATTTGCATAGCCATCTATTTCCATCATAGCTGGAAAAAGGACACCTGCACCTTTGCATGCCCCCTGCAGCGTAAGTCCTCACATTACTGTACCTCTGAAACATCCTACTGGCTGCTCTGATACCTCCATACGGCACTTGGCAGCAAGAACTAACACATTCACAGTGGTTAATTCAGTGTAGCACACACACCACCCCTACTCCCTGTTCCCTTCCCTGTCTCTTGGGCGCTCTGTCAGCCTGCACCTCCATTTCTCCTTTCAGCCTCCCTCCCTTTTCCTCTCCTAATAAGCTCAGGGACTGGCCATCCGCCTGAGTGACTGGGGGAAGCCTCCCGCTGCTTCGCCAATTCCAGATAGAAGGCCATGATTCAGTGGCTCCGCCTCTGATGGTCCTTAGTTGCTAAGTGAAATTTAATGAACAGGGACATATACTTTGAGGAAAAGTCTGGGATCTCTGAGCATGAGGATATTGGGAAATACGCCCATTGGCTTACTGCTGCCTTGCCTCTATTCCTGCTACTGACCCTCCCTCCTACCGCCTCAGATGTTTATAGGAGAAGTATTGGCAATGACATAAAATAGGATTATACAACTCCACTCCTGTAGGACTGCAATGTCTGCTGGTTTTTGTTTAGCCTAAGCACATAATTGATCAGTGACAGGCATTGATTTGATGCCTTATCATTTTGCTGATTGAAATATGAAACGATGAAAGCAGCAGACCTGCAGGACTGGAACCGTTCTCCCCTGGTACAGAGGAACTCATAGTACTGAGTAAAGTCTGCAGGACTGGAGCCGTTCTCCCCTGGTACAGAGGAACTCATAGTACTGAGTAACGTCTGCAGGACTGGAGCCGTTCTCCCCTGGTACAGAGGAACTCATAGTACTGAGTAACGTCTACAGGACTGGAGCCGTACTCCCCTGGTACAGAAGAACTCATAGTACTGAGTAAAGTCTGCAGGACTGGAGCCGTACTCCCCTGGTACAGAGGAACTCATAGTACTGAGTAAAGTCTGCAGGACTGGAGCCGTTCTCCCCTGGTACAGAGGAACTCATAGTACTGAGTAACGTCTGCAGGACTGGAGCCGTTCTCCCCTGGTACAGAGGAACTCATAGTACTGAGTAAAGTCTGCAGGACTGGAGCCGTTCTCCCCTGGTACAGAGGAACTCATAGTACTGAGTAAAGTCTGCAGGACTGGAGCCGTTCTCCCCTGGTACAGAGGAACTCATAGTACTGAGTAACGTCTGCAAGACTGGAGCCGTTCTCCCCTGGTACAGAGGAACTCATAGTACTGAGTAAAGTCTGCAGGACTGGAGCCGTTCTCCCCTGGTACAGAGGAACTCATAGTACTGAGTAACGTCTACAGGACTGGAGCCGTTCTCCCCTGGTACAGAGGAACTCATAGTACTGAGTAAAGTCTGCAAGACTGGAGCCGTTCTCCCCTGGTACAGAGGAACTCATAGTACTGAGTAAAGTCACACCTGCATAAAGTATTCTTCTCTATTCCTCACAAGCTTGAACTATTGGGGGGCAAAGCATTAGGTATTCAGTGGTGGTCTGGTCTCCGTGGCCTGTGGATGCAAGTTACGTATTTCAGTTCTGTATGACAACAGCTAATGCAGTCTGAATGCATGCAAATGTACATTTTTACTTGACTGTTGTGTGCTATCTGAACGTCGCTGCTGTTTACTGAAACATTGCTATAATTGCATTTAGACTTCATTGGGGACGACCAGCTAGAAACCAAATTAGGTCAGTTTATCTGATGGAAATATTAAACTTAAAAGAGAAAGACAGGGGGGGAAAGTCACTGCTGAGTCTTTCCTGTGACATTTGATTGGGGAGCAGTTCACAGCAAGGACGTTTGGCATGGCAGGGGTCTGAAAGGAGAAAATTACTTCACACACATGCGAAATGTAAACAAACAAATCTCACTAAAAGTAAATGTTACAGCGCACGACACAGAAGAAAGGTAGAGCGAGGCAGATAACGAGAATTTAAACACAGACTGACACACCTGTGGGGATAGGTTTCGGGGAAAATGCGAACAAACCGCTTGCTGACACTGCACCAACTTTCTTCCCTCTCCTCCACTTCATACTGAGAGAAGCAATGGAAAGGATGGATCTGGTGCACTTCCAACGGCTCTCTCTGTGGAGAATACCCAGCGGTGCTGTTTTGACAGACACACATCCTGGAATGAGAGTGTGTTGCAGAGTTAGGCGCATAAAAGAGAATGCAGAGCATGACTGAGAGCCCACCTGTATTAAAAAAACAGACTCCCGCAAGGAGAGCAAGACGCTGTAGAGGACAGATAGACACTGTTCTGTTTCATATCCCTGAAATTAACTTCACATTACAGATATGTTTTTTTATCAAAATTGCCAGCTGTCCACTGGCTTTGTGAAAAAATTAACAGTGAACAATTAAAATCACAGGTCAGGATCCTTTGCCCTTGAAAGATTATTTGTATGATTAAAATGTAATCCCCTGCTTAATTTGTTAAAGAAATTAAGCAGTAGTAGTTGTGGCAGTGTAACAGTGTAATATTCATTTCCAACGGGTTGATTCCATATGCAGCAAGGTAAGTGATGGTTTCATGTGCATGTGTGTATCCTGGAGTGACAAGGACAGATAGAGGACAGTCTCCACATACAGTCGGCTAGAACCAGCACTACAGCAGTCTGTACAGGAGGGTATTGACCATTCCTTTTGAATTGGACATGAAACTTGTTCATAGGAATGCATAGCTTTCTGAACTGACTAGAGCTTAGATGGAACTGAACCTACGTTTTTACAGGGCCATAGTGTAACTGCGCTGCGTTTACTCCAGTTTACCTGCTGTGTTTACTCCAGTTTACCTGCTGTGTTTACTCCAGTTTACCTGCTGTGTTTACTCCAGTTTACCTGCTGTGTTTACTCCAGTTTACCTGCTGTGTTTACTCCAGTTTACCTGCTGTGTTTACCTTGTTTACCTGCTGTGTTTACTCCAGTTTACCTGCTGTGTTTACCTTGTTTTTTTATTTCCCATCCTTCTCCTTCCCATCCCAGGATCCTGTGAACACCTGAAAAGTTCATTAGTGTGGGCAATGTTCTGGTTCCAGTCACTGCTCCTCCGCAAATAGCCCACTCCCCCCGGAGGCACAAACTCAAGAAATTAATTTTACATAATGTGGGACAAACTTTCTCCCAGTGAAAAGCTGAGCACCCCTAAGTCAATTTGGAAGCGATACAGGGCTTTGTTCCACTCTGATTGAAACAAATGCAGGCCTTTGTCTTTATTTCCAGTTTATACGTGATGGTGATCGAGACTTATCTGCCAGCCCACCTGATTAAAAGTGCTCATGATTAAACATCCCTACGAGAGAGGAGAAAATAACTAATTTGAATATGTTTGGGGAAAAATGCTTAATTGCTTTCTGAAATCGTTTGCATCAACAAATTGGAAAAAGTCTGTTATTGTTTGTAGTGCAAATCAATTCTCAGCTTTGGGTGAGGCATTGAATAGTTTTCTGAATTTTTAAAGTATTGATATGTGTGTTACGTGGGCCGTAGACGAAAGTTAAAATATTATATTATCTGCTCAATCACAATTTGGAGTATGTATTCTACTATACTGAACAAAAATGTAAACGCAACATGCAACAATTTCAAAGATTTGACTGAGTTACAGTTCATATAAGGAAATCAGTCAACTGAAATACATTCATGAGGCCCTAATCTATGGATTCCACATGACTGGTCACAGATACTGCACCTTAAAAAAAGGTAGGGGCGTGGATCAGAAAACCAGTCAGTATCTGGTGTGACCATTTGCCTCATGTAGCGTGACACATCTCCTTCGCATAGAGTTGATCAGGCTATTGATTGTGGCCTGTGGAATGTTGTCCCACTCCTCTTCAATGGCTGTGCGAAGTGGCGGGACATTTTCAGCTTCCAGGAATCGTGTACAGATCCTTGCGACATAGGGCGTGCATTATCATGCTGAAACATAAGGTGATGTCGGCGGATGAATGGCATGACAATGGGCTTTAGGATCTGTTCATGGTATCTCTGTGCATTCAATTTGCCATCCATAAAATGCAATTGTATTCATTGTCTGTAGCTTATGCCTGCCCATACCATAACCCCATCGCCACCATGGGGCACTCTGTTCACAACGTTGACATCAGAAAACTGCTCACCCACACAACGCAATACACGTGGTCTGCAGTTATGAGGCTGGTTGGACGTACTGTACTGCCAAATTCTCTAAAACGGTTTTGTAGGCGGCTTATGGTCAAGAAATGAACATTCAATTCTCTGGCAACAGCTGTGGTGGACATTCCTGCAGTCAGCATGCCAATTGCACGCTCCCTCAAACTTGAGACATCTGTGGCATTGTGTTGTGTGACAAAACTGCACATTTTAAAGTGGCCTTTTTTTGTCCCCAGCACAATGTGCACCTGTGTAATGATCATGCTGTTTAATCAGCTTCTTGATATGCCACACCTGTCAGATGGATGGATTATCTTCGCAAAGGAGAAATGCTCACTAACAGGGATGTAAACAAATTTGTGGACAGCATCTTTTATTTCAGCTCATGAAACATGGGACCAACACTTTACATGTTGCGTTTATATTTTTGTTCAGTGTATTTGGGGGAAAGATGAAAACACAGAGTGCAGGCATGGAGAGGTTTTATGCTGGCAATAAGTGGAGTCAGAAGGGATTACTGGGCGAAATAGCACTGGTGTGTATATACAGTATCATACTGCAGCAGATTCTAATAGAATTTAAATTGATTTTATTTCATTTTTTGATAAATGGCCCTCTTGAGTGTGTGTTTCTGTGTGAGTCCGTGCGTATGCTTGTGTGTGTGTGTGTGTGTGTGTGTGTGTGTGTGTGTGTGTGTGTGTGTGTGTGTGTGTGTGTATTCGTGCATGCATGTATGTGTGTGAGCCATGTTTTGCCCTGTTATTTTTAGGCTAAGGTTAAACTGTTGGTTGCTGTGTTCATGGAGCGAGCCTTGACAGCTTAGTGTGAAGAAAACCCATAGAGTTGGTTGGGCTGGGCTCTTCCATTTTCTCTCATTTAAGTGTGCTGTGAGAGGGGAAAGGCCAGCTCTCACCTCTAAGGGGCACTGGGGAGAATTGCGAGTGAAAGCATGTTTTAGCAGGGCCACACATTCTCAGGAGGGAGCCCAGAGTGTCTTAGGTGTCACTGTGTGTGTGCTTGTGTGTGTGCTTGTGTGTGGTATGTGCACGTGTGTTTTGCCTTGTTATTGGGAGACATGTACTATACAATCTGCACACCTGCAGCTTTGAATGCTGTGAGCTAAACAAAGGTCTGCCTCCATTGTTTTAGCTTTGTAAGGCTGCGGAGTGTGAGTGTGAGTGCAGCTGGGTCCAGGGTTTGGGGCCTCTGGGATGCAGATGCATTTTCATCAATTTTCTTCCCCAATTTCCATGTGTTTTTTCCTGTCAGGGAAACAACAAAGGGCAGAGCACTGCCTCCACATCTTATCTCCCTCTATTTCTCCCTCTCTCCTTCTCTCTCGCTCCCCCTCTCTCCCTCTATTTCTCCCTCTCTCCTTCTCTCTCTCACTCCCCCTCTCTCCCTCTATTTTTCCCTCTCTCCTTCTCTCTCGCTCCCCCTCTCTCCGTCTATTTCTCCCTCTCTCTAAAACGATTTAGACGCCCTCTTTCTCTCTGCCTCTACTATTGTTCTGTTTCCACCCCAGCTCTCCGGTGCCGGCGTCTTTCTGTGGCACAGCCGAGTTTCTGCGCCATGGCGCTCTTTGTGAGCTCTGGCAGTCGAGAACTGCCGTGGTTAATGAGGACGGATGCCCGTGCGTGGGATGCGCTGGCGCTTTGTAGTGTCGCTGCATAATAGCGAGGCTCCTGGAAGCAGTCAAAGTATTGCCACACAATAAACAGAGCTGTCCAGAAACACGGGTTTGGGAAAGACAGCTTCTGAATTAGTGCTAATTAGATTACTACTTATTCTCACTTCTGCTTAACTGTGGGTTGATGCTCAGTGTCACAACAACAATATTAAAAGGGAGGAAAGTGTAGTTGACAATGATATATCCTCACCTCATAGCACAAAGCTGTTGAAACCGAAGCAAAGCGGGCACTGTGCTTATAAGTGGCTCCTTAGTGTAAGTGGCCTTTTTGTTAGCCTCTTGTGGTCTAAAGATAGAACAATGGACATTGGACAGATTTTATCATCTCAAACTCACTTTAGACACACACACTCACACAGACAGTGAACGAACAACTGGCTATTATATGTTTACAGAACTAGGCGTGAATCTGGACTATTGATCATTTGGTTTCATGGACATGGTTTGTAATATTCAGCAATATATTGTACATGAATAAATAGGTGAACACGCAGGTTGTTATATAAAATGTAAAGTAATCAGGGAGATGATAGCCTATCTGTGATGGCTCGCTATATGGGTGGCACCCCCAGACTCTCAACATGAAAACCATGCCAATCGTGTGTGTGCGTGTGTGTGTAGGAGCCTGTAGGAGTGGAGAGCTAGAGACGGATCCGTAAAAGCCGTATGGCATGATGTTCGAAACACAATTTGACTGACCCCATAGCGAAAGCATAATGGCACTAAATGTAAATGCATCCCTGAGATACTTGCTGCAAATAGGGAGAGAGATAGGAGTTGCCTAGTTGAGCACGCGGGAGGTTCAGACAAATCCACTCCCTATAATGACACCATGAGCGCACCTTTACGCACCAGCCCGCCCCTCTGCAACGTTTGTACTGTACTCTAACTGCATGGCTCTTTGTCTTTGTCAGCTTGGCTGCGCGTAATACATGGTCACGTTAGTGCACTGAAGCGCTGAAGATTTAAGTTGGATGTCTGTCTGTTCGTTTCGATGCGAACACACCAGCAACCAGACAAAGCTACCCGCTACTGCCGCCTATGCTAACAACTTCAGTTTCGCGCCTTTAACTGTCTTCTCTTGGTTCACGCCTGTGTAGCGAACACAGAATTCAGGGCTCTTTGCTGATGCTGGAAAAATGTCCACCTCTCTTGGATGAGTAGAGCAGAAACCGAGTTCGCAGCATGGTGAAAAGCAAAGGTAAGCCGAATAAATCGACTTATCTTTCTTGCTGTGTGTGGGTCATTCAGCTATGCCTGGATGCTGTTAAGATCATATTGGGCGGTTCACGCGCTCCCTCTGGATATGGGTTTAAAGTTGGTTGACATATGGGGGTGCATCTGTCGTGAGATATCCTATTTCATCCCGTTTTTTGGAACTGAATTTTCGTCTGAATTCTGACTCCCACACAATGTCAGCCTCTTTTGGAATAAATGATTCCAATATCTGCTATTTAGGATATAGGATCAGAGCTGTATACAATCTTTTCTGTATTAGGTCATCTAGCAACACCTGGTTGCTTTTCATATTATGTATTTTATTTACATCACATAAACAATGTATCTCCCTTATCATAATCGAAGCGTCTTATGTAACCAATATACAATTTATAAACTGCGTCTTGATATGTGTTCGAAATTGTGCATCATCTACGCTCTAAGGGCATTTTCAGTGTGTGTGTGTGTGTGTGTGTGTGTGTGTGTGTGTGCGTGTGTGTGCGTGTGTGTGCAATTCATTAGGTTGATGAACGTTGTTTGACTTTGTTGTTAGAATAATCGTGACGTTTTAATGGAGTCTAGCGACACTCCCAGAACAACTGATTGCAATCAAAGTAAGGGGGAGTGGTTGCTAAGTTATTCTACATTCTTCCTCAAATAATCAGCATTACCTGATATTAAATATTCGTGTTTTAGTATTCTTCAGTAAGTGTCGATATCAGGAAAATGTATATGTAACCACATATTCATCTACCACTGAAAATCTGAGTGTATTGAACCATCTTCTATATCTATTTTAGGTCATACCCTGTGGTGTGTTTTGAATTTTAAGATATATACTTTTCATATGTTCTGAATTTAGGCTGATATCGTTTTTACAGATAATTTTGACAGCTCTTGTTTTGGCCTATATAAAGTGTTTACATAAATGCATTACATAAACTTTAGACACATTCTCATTAGCATATTCTCTCTTTTTACAGGGCTGTAACAATCATCCCTCTTTTTCTCCTTTTTCTTATAACTACTATCTAGGTAGTACTGTTTTTATCACTGTCTGTGTTACGTATCACTAGGCAATATTCTTATTTAGCAGAGCTGCCTTTTCCTTCTCTGCCTCTTTTCAGGTCAACTCAGCGCCCATGTCTCAAAGGCTGATACTGTCATTACTAATTGACATGGTGGATGGTCCAATTCATAGTGCATTACTCTAATATATTCTCGTGATGGGGGGGAAAATGGATAGTTACATATCGCAATATTATTTTTGGACTATATTATATCAGTATTTGACTCCATGTATCGATTTGAAAAAATCTGTTTTTTGTCATCCTATAGCTTTTTCTCCATCTTCTTTTTAAATAGTGAGCCAATATGTTTTCAGCACTTTCATTTCCATGGTTGATCAAAAGAAAAATCGCAGTATCGAATCGCAATGCATATAGAATTGTGAGAATCGTGATAATATCGTGTCGGGAGGTCCCTAGCAATTCCCAGCCCTAATATATTTTGATATGTGCCCTCACCACACGGAGGCATCCCTTTTCAAAGCCTTTGCCAAGTTTGACACATGCAAAGGCCTAGCTGGAGAGAGAGGTAGCAAGAGAGAGCTGCTTGGAGACTTAAGTTTATAAAATAAGGCTTGTTTATGGTTGGAAATTTAG